>JANHMN010000003.1:134480442-134503863 GCA_030674055.1 Rhabdomys pumilio
CTCAGTTTCTGTGGTGGTGAGGATAGAGCCCGGGACAGGCGTGGGCCACCATACTCACACTCAGTTTCTGTGGTGGTGAGGATAGAGCCTGGGGCTTTGTGCACGAGGCAAGCACTCTGCCAGCTTCGGAAATCTCCAGCCTTCATTTGTTTTGGCAAGGTCTCAGGCTGCAGCCCACTCTTGCCTACAGCTCACAGTGCAGCCCGGGCTGGCCTCAAATGCATAGCATTACTCCTGCCTCAGCTGGAATCAGAAATGTGAGCCACCACACGTGGCTGTCTCGTGTTTTTTCATTGTTTCCAAAAGACTTTTAAGCCCTTTGCTATATTTCTGTGTTCACAGTGAACCCTAAGATAGTTTCCCCATCCTTCTCTATTTTGGTCAGTTACATCATCTGATAGATGCCACAGAAAGTGACCATAGTAAACATTGTGCCAGTCCCTGCCCCTTCCCCTTGAGAACAGAGTCTTTCTGTGTTATTCTCAATCTTGTTTTAGCCTACTGAGTGTTAAGAGTTACAAACTACACTGT
The DNA here is from genome assembly GCA_030674055.1 of Rhabdomys pumilio. NCBI lineage: Eukaryota > Metazoa > Chordata > Mammalia > Rodentia > Muridae > Rhabdomys > Rhabdomys pumilio. The sequence continues at coordinate 134,480,974 of JANHMN010000003.1, forward strand.
GCCTGTAGTAGTTGTTAATCATCTCTCTGTCCTCTCCAGCATGTACGCTCCATGGGAACAGAAACGTGTGTCTGTGTGGAGCCTGCCGTTAGTTCTCTAGACATTAAGCATGCATTCATGGAATTCGTCTGTTGCATTCATTGACTTTACTCATCTCAGTACCATTTAACATCAAGGGATAAAACATTGCAGTGATTTCCTGCGTGACTGTCTCACCTCTGTGATGCCTGCAGGTGTCTCTGTTCCATACTTGAACCTGAGGTTTGTCTGAGCACAGGATGCATGCTGGGTGGCTTGACAGTGTGCTTTGCATGGCCACTGGCGCTCCAGATCTATTTTTATGCTGGGGCCAATTACACAGCAAGACAGTCTGTGGCTGTGGCCTGCTTTCTGCTCTCTGTCCCCAACATTTCTGCTCCTTCCTTGGTCATAAACTGGTTGCTTGCTCTTTCCTCCGTCCTCTGAGAACTCTGACCCCGAAGCTGGACAATAAAGTAGAGAGAGTGGAAACGGCACAGTTGTAAAGATAAGCTCCTGATGACTCAGGCCTACTAGCAGAGTGTCTTTATGTGTTCATTTTAAAAGAAATGTAAAGAGATTTATTTTGACATGTGGGAGTATTTTGCTTGCATGTATAGTTGTACCACATGGGTGCTGTGCCCATAGAGGCCAGAAGAGGGTGTTGGATCTTTTGGAGCTGGAGTTAGATGGCTGCGAGCCAGGTCTCTGCAACATCAGCAAGTGCTCTTAATTACTGACTCATTTCTCCAGTACGTTTGTTTGTTTGTTTGCTTGCTTGTTTGTTTCTTTTGAGGTGAGGTCTGGCTATATTCCATGGGCTGGTCTTGAACTTGTGTAGCCCACTGACCTCGACCTCTCAATCCTGTCTCAGTCTCCTAAGTACTGGGATTGCAAATGTGCAAGGCCTTTCATTCCTGCCTTTCTTTGGTCATAAGATCTTGTTGGTGGTGAATGATACAGGTCCTCTGGCTTCTGTTACGAGCAGCTAAGTTGGATAAGTATAGACCAGGCACTCATTTCACGTTCACTGTCATTTAACATACTGCTCAGTTCTCTGTGATGGGAACCATTCCTTTACCAAGTCTACCAACTCCAAACTGCCAGAGCCAGACTGTAACTCAGCCAGCCTGACCTCAGGACCACCCTACTCCGCTGCACATCAGTCTCCATTGTCTCTGGACCAGCCGACTTTGTTTCCTAGCTTACCAACACAGGCTCTGCCTGGAGTAGGGGAGAGGCTGAGTAAACAACCCTTCCATTCATTCAGCAAAGTTTGCAGAAAAATCACTTCAGAGGCAATTTTGTAAGAACATTAATGCAGGGGCTTGAATATAGCTCAACTCTTAAGAGCACTGGCTGCTCCTTCAAGAGACTGGGTGGGGTTCAAGCACATCACCCACATGCTGGCTCACAAACATATGTACTTCCAATTCTGATGCCCGCTTCTGACTCCCTCAGGCACACGTGTGGTACGGATGTGCGTGCAAATAAAATAGTTATATACATAAAAACATCTTTTAAAAAAAGAACATAAATTCAAAAAAGTAATGTTTATTTTCTTCCTCAGGCCCTTGTCTACCTGAGACCATCATTTGAAGATTCCTCTGGTGAGTCTGTGAGCTGAGGTGTTGTCATCTCTTTAAGAGACACCTCCCTCGGCACAAGGCGAAGGCTCAACATTTGCCCCTGAATGGGAAGTGACCTACACTTCAGGAAGTATAGATTCTGATGAATCACCAGATTTCTGTTCCTTGGCTGGATCACTTACCTGAGATATCAGATGTATTCCACCAGACCCTTGACACCATTGAAGATCAAACTACTATGACAAATGACAAATGACAAATGTCACCTGCCTCTAAGTGCAGGTGTGTTGGATTGTCTAGAAGGTTTGTGTGTTTATATTGAGTTTATTGTTTCACTATGTTGCTTAGGCCAGCCTGGAACTTCTATGTAGACCAGGCTGGCTCTGAACTCACAGAGCTCCCCCTGCTTCTGCCTCTAGCATGCTGGGATTAAAAGTGTACATTTGCCACCCAGCGCTGATTTTATTTGGAAGGTTCTTGCTATGTCGCCTAGGTTGGCACTGAACTCATGATTCTCTGCTGCAGACTCCCAAGCAGCTGAGATAACAGGACCACAGAATTTCATCTGGACGGTTTTGTGTGTATAATACCCTATTCTGCTAAAGAACATGCACATCCGGGAGTTAAGGCCTTCTGAGTGATTTTATGTGTTTCTCTTTTCTTTTTTATTCTTTTGAATATTTCCAATGATCTGTGTTTCTTTTCTCTTTCTTTCTTTTTCTTTCTTCCTTTCTTTCCTTTAATACAAGGTCTCAGTATGTGACTCAGGACTGGACTTACAAGGGTGTTAAAAGGACCAGGTGTAGTGGTACATGCCTTTAATCCCAGCACTCAGGAGACAGAGGCAGGTAGATCTCTGAGTTCAAGGCCAGCCTGGTCTACTTGGAGAGTTCTAGGCCAGCCAGGGCTTTATAGTGAGACTCTGACTTTGAAAAAATAAAGAGGAGTAAACAGGAGCGGGGACCATACAGGTGAGCATGGAGGACAGCTTTTCTAAGCAGAAAGGAGAGTGTGCTGACACCGGTGGTGGGAAGCTGAATGGATTTCAGGAAAGGGCAAGGAGAGGGTCTGGTAAGCTGCATCAGGAAGGATAGTGTCCAGGCTAATCAGATGTGGACATGGGAAGAGCCTTGACGAAAGGACTTAGACTTTGTTCTGTCGGCGATACAGAAAGTGACACTGTCAGACATGTATTTCACTGATGGAAATGACTAAGCCAAGAGATGGAACCACCTGGACCCAGGGGAGGGGCCACCTCAAGTAGAAGGTATTGAGATCAGATCATTGTAATGGTTCAGGGTGGAGAAGGCGGGGCTATGGACTAAGGCAAGACTGGGAATAAAAAGAATAGAGGATTTGAACAGGTTTAAAAATCCTATTCAAATCCAGGCAATGATGACACACACTTTTAATATCAGCACTTGGGAGGCAGAACAGGCAGATCTCTGAGTTCAAGGCCAGCCTGGTCTACAGAGTGAGTTCCAGGACAGCCAGTGCTACACAGAAACTCTGTCTCAAAACCAAAACCAAAACTAAAAACCAAATCAAGTCAAATCAAAACAAAACAAAAAAGCCCAAGCCCAAACTAAACTATTCCAGCAAGCCTTGCTCATCCATTGTGGATAAGAGGCAAGGGAAGAGGCACATAGCTCACAGACTGGCTGATGTGCACATGAGGGGTGTCACCTAATCCTGAGACAGCTTTATGGGAGGGATTGTGGGTTCCAATTTACTTAGTAGTGTATGTATGAGAGAGAGGAGAGAGGAGAAAGAGGGAGAGTCACAGGTACAGCTGTCAGCTTAGATGCCAATCTGCGCTTTAATCAGTGTTGGGCCCAGGCCCCCATTCCTGCCTAAACATCTCTTTTGAGTTTAAGGGAATGGGAGACAAGATATATGTTTTGTTTTCTTTTCCTTTTCCTTCATGCTGTCAGAACTGAAGAAAAAAAAAGTGTTCAGTACTCAGCGTTCTTGAGCCCATGCGGAGGAGGGTTATGTACAGTTGCTTCAGGACAAAGAGGAATGGCCATAGGTCCTGAGGTCAGCACTGATCAAAGGCAGCATAGGCTGGAAGTGGCCACACACACTGTTAGTCCCAGTGCTTGGGAGACAGAGGCAGGTGGATCTCTGTGAGTTTGAGGTCAGCCTGGGCTACATAGCCAGTTTCAGGCCAGCCAGAGCTACATGGTGAGACCTGCCCAGTCTGAAAAACAAAACAAACAAAACATGTTTTTAAACTACAATATAGCAACAGGCAGAGTGGTCCATGCCCATAATTCTCCCAGACTCTGGGAGATTGAGGGAGGAAAAATCACTGAGTTCTAGACCAGCCTGGCCATCTAGGGAGACCTTGTCTTAAAATCCAAACAAAAGAAAAGAAACAAATGTGACTGTGGGAAATGGCAAAAGAAAGGAGCTGTGCAAACATGGTGGCTTTGATGTGGTTGTTTGTTTCTTTCCTTTGTTTTGTGATGAATCTTTTTTTTTAGGTTTTGAGCTGTAGACTTTGGCTATTTCATAAGGAAGTCAGTCTTCAGGGAAAGCCTATGTATACGTGCATGTGACTGTGCCTTCTACAGTGCAGACAGCTGGACAGTTCCTTTAGAGACCCAATTTCAGTACATTCTTAGGAAGTTTTACATTTTGCTTAGCCTTGGCATCATGTTCCTGCATGCTGAGCGATAGTACAAGATCCAGGTTGGCAAACAGATATCTTGTCAAGTTAGATACTTTATTATTATGAAGTTTTTAAAAATTTACTTTTTAGGTCATTTGATTTTATTTTATTCTGTGTGTATGAGTGTTTTGCCTGAATATGCATCTGTGTATCTCGAGCATGTCTGGTGCCTTCAGAGTCAGAAGAGGAACTGGAGTTACAAATGGTTATGAATCACAATGTGGGGGCTGAGTATCTGTCCTGGGCTCTCTGAAAGAGTAATAGATGTTCTTAAACAAGAATTTAATCAAGTATTTAATCAATCAATCAATCAATCAATCAATAAATGTTTCTTGACCACATATCTCCTTTTTAAACCTCCTTCTCTCATACATTACATCCAGGCTGTGGTTTCCACAGTCCCTCCATTTCTTCCAGTTCCTACCCACTGCACCCCGCCACCTCTCCTCTCCACGAGATTTCTTCCATTTCCCTTAAAAAGAAAAGAGACCTTTAATCCCAGCACTTGGGAGGCAGAGGCAGGCAGATTTCTGAGTTCGAGGCCAGCCTGGTCTACCGAGTGAGTTCCAGGACAGCCAGGGCTACACAGAGAAACCTTGTCTTGAAAAACAAAAACAAAAGAGAGAGAGAGAGAGAGAGAGAGAGAGAGAGAGAGAGAGAGAGAGAGAGAGAGAGAGAGAACAGGTCTCCCAGGATTCCAAAGACTAGGACCAAACCCTCATATCAAGTGTGGACAAGGCAACCCATTAGGAAGGAAGATAGAAGAGTAGACAGAAGAGTCAGAGACAGTCCCACTCCCACTGTTCGGAAAGCAACAAGAACACCAAGCCACACAAATATAACAAACATCCACAGAATCTAACTCAGACCCACACAGGGTCTGTGATTGTGATTGAACTTTCTGTCTCTATGAGCCCTTATGAGCCTGCTTAGTTGATTCTGTGGTCGGGTTCTTGTGGTGGCCCCGACTCCTCTGGCTCCTACAATCCTTCCTCCCCATCTCCTGTGGGGTTCCCCTGGCTCTGCCTAGTGTTTGGCTGTGGCTGTCTGTATCTGCTCCCATGATCACTGGATGGAGCCTCTCTGACGACACTGGGTTAGGCACCGATGTATGAGCACAGCGGGGGAGCGTCATTAGCAATCATTTCATTGCCTTTCCCCTAGTCATGTTTGGCTCTCCCCTGGGTTTCCAGGCCACCCAGCCTCTGGTTCCTGACCCTCCACAAAGTGTCAGTCATGGGCTCCCTTTCATGCTGTGGCCTCAAGTTGGACCAGTCATTGTTTGACAACTCTCACCAGTTAGTTCTGTGCCACCATTACCCCAGCATGTCTTGCAGGCAGGACAGATTGTAAGGTGAAGGTTTTGTGGATGGATTCATGTCCCAATCCCATTGTAGAATCCTTGCCTGGTTATAGAAAATGGCTGGTTCAGGCTTCATACCCCCAGTTACTAGGATCTATGAGGGTCACCCTTGTAGATTCCTAGGGGTTTCCACTGTATTGTGTTTCCACATAGCCCTCCACATGCCTCCTCCAGTTCCAGTTCCAGTCTTTTCTCCCTCCATCCTCCATCCCAGTCCACTTATAAAATCTATTTCCCCTTCTGAGGGAGATCTATGAACCCCACCTCGAACCTTCCTTGTCACTCACCCTCTCTTGCGCTGTGGGTGGGAGCATGGTTATCCTTTACTAACGGCTAACGTCCACTTATAAGTATATACATACCATGCTTGTCTTTTTGGATCTGGGTTACCTCACTTGTGGTGATTCTTTTTTTCTAGTTCCATTCATTTGCCTGCAAACTTCATGATGTCATTGTCTTTAACAGTCGAGTAACACTCCATTGTGTAACTGGACCACGTTTTCTGTGTCCATTCTCCTGTTCACCAACATCTAGGTTGTTTCCAGTTTCTGGATCTTATGAATAAAGCTGCTATGGGAAGGGCAGTGATGGCGCACGCCTTTAACCCCAATACTCGGGGGACAGAGGCAGGTGGATTTCTGAGTTTGAGGCCAGCCTGGTCTACAGATTGAGTTTCAGGACAGCCAGGCTACACAGAGAAAATCTGTCTACAAAAAGCAAACAAACAAACAAACAAACAGCTATGAACACAGTTGAGCAGGTGTCCTTGTGGTAAGACAGAGCATCCTTTAGGTCTATGCCCAAGAGTGGTATAGCTAGCTGGGTCTTCAGGCAGATCAATTCTCCATCTTCTGAGAACCTGCTATTTTGATTCCCCAAGTGGTTGTACAAGTTTGGATTCTCACGAGCAGTGGAAGAGCGTTCCCCTTGCTCCACATGCTCACCAGCGTGAGCTGTCACTTGTTACTGGTCTTAGCCATCCTGACAGTTGTAAGATAGTTTTAATTTGCATTTCCCTGGTGTTGAACATCTCTATTTTTCTCAGCCATTTTGGTGTCCACTATTAAGAATGTAAATCTGTACCCCATTTTTAGTTGGATTATTTGTTTTCTTGACATTTAGTTTCTTGAGTTTCTTTATATATTTTGGATAGTAGTCTTCTGTCAGATGTGAGGTTGGTGAAAATCTTTTCCCAGTCTGTAGGCTGCCATTTTGTCCTATTGATGGTGTCCTTTGCCGACAGAAGCTTTCATGAGATTATTGAGTATTTTAAGGTGTAGCAGTGATACCTCAGGGCCACAGTCAGCTGGAGAAGTGATCACATTTTCCTGATTGTGTGAGTTTGCCTGCTCCCTGGGAGTTGCCCTTAGGTAGGCCGACTGGAGCATGCAAGTTCAGCTGACTCTAGAGAGTGAGGAGTGCATTCTCTCAAACTCTCCTTTAGTGGCTGTCGCTCCCGGACAGAAGGAGGTCACTGGCCTTGGTTTTGGGATGCCCCTGTGTCTTAGAGTCTTAGTTTGCATCACACGATGGCTATCTCTCCTGTTGCAACACATCGCCCAGCCTCCAGAGGCCAGGCCTGCAAGCTTTCCCCTGGGACAAACTGCATCCCACAGTTTGGTGTCAGGAAGCATCTCTGTTCAGACTACAAGGTTTTGTGAGGCCACGCCCTCCTCGCTGTACTCTGAAGCCTCTCCAGTGTCCTTGTCCTTCCTGTCTTGTGAAGTCTTGACTGCTAGGATCATTCCTAGGCTGTTCCTGGAGGAGTTCTCCTCACTCCCTTGCTGTCTCACAGACACAGATCGGAGCCTGGCCTGAGGAGGTTAATACACCACAGAGCTGCGCACAGCAGGAGTCCAAGCAAGGACTGAACTAAGCTGTGCTGTGTTTCAGTCTCCATAGCTGGATTGTTTTGTTTGTTTGGTTTTGTTTCATTTGTTTGTTTTGCTTGTTTGAGACAGAGTTTCTTTGTGCAGCCGTGGCTGTCCTGGAACTCATTCTGTAGATCAGGCTGGCCATAAACTCAGAGATCTACCTGCCTCTGCCTCCTCTGCCTCCTCTGCCTCCCCCTCCGCCTCCGCCTCTGCCTCTGCCTTCCGAGTGCTGGGACTAAAGGTGTGGGACATCACTGCCTGGCTTGTGTTGGTGCTTTTGTTGTTGTTGCTGTTTATTTTTTAATTTCAGTTACATTTTGTATTGGGTTTGTTTCATCAAAAATACTACACCCCTTAAAGGTCTTGGCAAGTCCATGGCAACACTCTCCCTATCCATGTGTTTAGCAAGAATTCATCCTGTGTCATCTGGCACCACTGGACATGTGAGGATGCTCATAAAACTAGAACCAAAAGGACAAACAACCCAATTCTCCTTAAACCATTGTGACCAAGATCAGGCTGGGGAGCTGACGCAGGAAGATCTTTCTGATGATTTGACATGGAGTGGACTGAGAAAGAAGTGGGGGCAGTGGGCAGCCCGAGTGGGGCAGTTCAGGGCATTTGATAGGGTGTGTTTCTACCACCAGGCTTATGAGTGTTATCTATTCCCCATGTGCACCTGTGGCTTGCTGGAGGGAATCTCTTCAATAACCCATTTGTGTAAACCTTGAGGCTGCATGAGAGCCTCTGTGTAGACTTCCTCAAGGATCTGTAATGTTTACTGATCAAGGATCATAGTTACCACACTACAATCCTGTCCTTTCAATTTTTTATTTTTTTTGTTATTGAGGTAGAATTCATGTAACATATAATTAGCATTTTAAAGTTACAGTCTAGTGGCATTTAGTGCATTTGCTATGTTGTGAAACCAGCACCTCTCGGGTTCAAAATGTGTTTAAACTCTAGTTCACAATGAGAGGGTCGCTCTCCTGCTTGTGTGTGTTTGTTTTGAGACTGAACCTAAGGCCTCACACATGCTGTGGGTGCTCAACCACGAAGATACCTCCCCAGCCCCATATTAAAATGTATTACTGGTGTGTGTGTTTACACATGCCGTCATGAGGGCACACTCTGTGTGCCCAGCATGTGTGTAGCGGTGCGCATGCGGAAGTCAGATGACTTGTGGGGGTCAGTCCCCCCTTCCGCTGTGGGTGTCAGGAACCAGAGATTGAGTTCAGGCTCCCAGGCTTGTACAACTAGCTGCTGAGCCGCCTTCTCAGCCCCTCATGGTGCTGAGTAGAAATTTATGCTGTGTGAGACAGGGCCTCACCATGTAACTCCGGCCGGCCTAGAACTCACTATGTAGACTAGGCTGACCTCACAGAGTTGTACCTGCTTCAGCCTTTCAAGTGCAGGAATTAAAGACATCTGACACTGTAACACCTCTCCTGAAATAGAATCCCTCCTCCCAAGCTGTCTGACTTTGTTATTTCCATTTCCGGATGTTGTGTACCAGCTCCTATGATTCATCTATGCATTGCTTCAGCAAATATTTACCAAGCACCTACATACTACCCACTGGGTACTATGGTAGGTAGGTTCTAAGGATACACAATGTCTGTTTATCCAGGGAGCAGAGAGGCTAGTAGGAGTTTTATACACTGAGCGTATAACTAACAACAAATTAAATTACGTTGCATACTTGTTGGAAGAGGGTGTTTGGGGTTAGGGAGGGATGTAGCTCAGCTGACAGTGTTTGCCCAGCAAACATGAAGCCCTTGGTTTGATTCCCGCACTGCTAATCTAGGCGTGGTAGAGCATGCCTCTAATTCCAGCAGGGTGCAGGAGGTTGAGAGGTTTAAAGTCATATTTGGCCGCATAGCAAGGTCAAACTTGGATACATGAAACTTTGGGAAAGCAGGAAGGAAAGGAACGAGGAAGGAAGGAGACATAGAAAGAAGAAAACTGGGCTAAATACTCGTGGAAGCCAGTAAAATGGCTCTGGAGGTAAAATGTTTTGTTCCTGAAACCCACATGATGGAAGGAGACAGCTGACCCTATAGAGCTACACCAGAGAGGCCACGAGCCCCACTCTCCGTCCCCTCCCCACACATACAGATAAATAATGTAATGCGATTTATTTTATACTTCAGATTTGTTTTATTTTCTGTGTGTGAGTATTTTGCTTCCATGTTTGCCTGTGCACTGTGTGAGTGTCTGCTGCTGTGGAGGCCAGACAAGGGTGATGTTTTGGAACTGGAGATACAGATGGTTGTGAGCCACATTGTGGGTTCTGGGAACGAAACCTGGGTTCTCTGCAAGAGTAACAAGTGTTCTTAACTGAAGGCTCACCTGGCCAGCCACTGGAAAACAAAAGTTTTTTTTTTTTTTTTTTTTTTTTTTTTTCCGAGACAGGGTTTCTCTGTGTAGCCCTGGCTGTCCTGGAACTCACTCTGTAGACCAGGCTGGCCTCGAACTCAGAAATCCGCCTGCCTCTGCCTCCCAAGTGCTGGGATTAGGATGTGATTGGTTTCTTTTTCAAGGATACAGGAGTTGGGGTGTGGAGAAAGATCTTCTAAAGAACTGAGCAGGACAGAATGAGGGTGGAAGCAGAAAGTCGTGAGTTAAAGAGCGTTTTCATGTGCTACTGGAGAACAGCCCCTGATATAAACTGAGGCCAGTAGTGTGACCACCGTTTTATAGATGTGGAAGTGATGCCTCCCACCTCCCCCACTCCCTGCCCCCATCAGATTTTTGCCTAAAGCCGCCTTATAGTCTAAGGCCAGGCGAAGGTGGGAACCGTTTTTGTCCAGCAGAGGGCAGGCTGAGACGGAAAACTGCAGGCTCTCAGGGTCAGTTCAGCATTAGTCCAGCCGCAGGTGTGGTCTCAGTCGACCAGCAGAGGGCGCTGCGGAACTGTCTTGGCTCTACAAGGTGCCATGCTCAGGTCCCTACCCCACCACACCCACTGGGACTCCAGTACTCCTGACCCAGCAAGCTTTCAGCGCCCTGGGGCTTTTTCTTGCACATTAGTGTCCTCTTATGTTTTCCTAGCTGCTTGTTCCTTTATCAAACTGTGGAATAACAAACCAGGGCAAGTCACTGAAGTCACTTCAAACAGTGAGCCAGTGACCACAGACTCATGGACGTGCCTCATCCAGTCCCCGTGCCCGATCCCCAGGCAAGGAGCCACAAAGATCGCCAGCTGGTTGTTGCCTCTGTGCCATAGCTGCACGTCCCTCATGTAGGCACAATCTTGGATTTCTTCAGGCAGGATGACCTGGCAACTGCTGCACCCCACCCACGGCTGGTTTCGCTTTCCTAATGTTAGAGGTGCCTCTAACTGAGGGAGGGTGGCGGAACAGGTTTCAGCATTTTCCCTATTTTTTTTTTTAATAAGTTAATTTGCTTTGGATTTCTTCTTTCTAGTGAGTTCCTCTCATTTCTCAAAGATGCCCAGAGCGCCTGCTTTGGCATTTGTCCAAAGTCCAGGTTCTAATAGCTTTCAGCTAGTTTAATTTTAACCATAAAGCTGTCTTTTGGAATAATTACTTTTTAATCTGAAAAGAGCCAGCTTGATACAAGACCATAAGACCTTCCTCCTGCTCAGAGCTGGCAGATGCAGACGAAGATTCGTTTCCTGCTAAGGCATCTGAGTGAGGGAGCTGATGGGCAAGAGAGTGGAGACTGTAGAGAAGTTGATGGCGTTTAACTGTTTCAATGTCTGCTTTAAAGAACGTGGCATCTAAGGAGAATAGGCTGGAGAGAGAGTGAGGGGGACAACATGAAGACCTTTGTGCTGGGCTGCAGGTGGCAAGGAGTGGCCTTTTTTCAGAGCTGTCCCGTGCACAGCCAGGTACCCTCTGGTTTCTGGGACAGTCTCTGTTTCTCAGACAGAAGACACAATGGTCTTTGTGAGATCACCTATCAGTTGTCAGTTCTAAAACTGTAGGCATCTATGAAACCTGTCAGCAACCCCAGTCCTCCCCTTCAGACTGACCTGGAAAGGGCAGGCTGGCAGAGCCGGGCATCCCTGGAGTGTTCCACGGCTAGCTGGAATACTTTTGATTCCATTTTTTCCTTTATGAGCCCAGTCCTTCATAATAATTACTGGGTTTATAAAACCTTAAAGGATTTTTGATGTATCAGGGCAGAAATCAGTCTTCCCTTTTGTTGTTGAGGTGGCAAACTTTTTATTTGGCAATAAAAGAAAAATCAAAGATGAGAATGAGAGGAAAAGGAGCTGTGTGTGGTGGGGGCCCGTCTGGAGAGTACTGAGGCAGGAGGGTACTGTTACAGAAACAACTTTACTGCTGGCCCATGCTGGGCTTGTTTGTGTCCAGGGCTCTCCTGGCAGTACTGGGAAAGACAGAGAGGGCAAAGCAAGTCTGAGCACCTGTTACCAGTGGCAAGTCTTGAGCAAAAATCAGGGGTCTCCTAATCTAGTTGGAGATGAGCCTTTGGGGCCAAGGGGGATGCTTGTGGGAAGTTGTATGTGTATGATCTCAGCTCCAGAGAGGTGGTGACAACTAGATCAGGAGTTTGAGGCCATCCTTGGCTACATAGGGAGTTTGAGATCAGCCTGGGTAACATGCGATTCTGTTTTGAAAAAATAACCAAACAGCCCCTCCCCCAAATAAGGGCAGATGCCAGAAGCCAATGTGAACTATGGATGCCAACGCTGAGAGACAGCACCTATAGTAGTCTTTATGTGTATTTGATGTCTACAAACAGAACTATCCACCCATTAATCCATCTGACCTAAGAGGGAACAAGTCAGAGCCTGGTGCTCTCCTCTGAGAAAAGTATGGGGGAAGAGTACATGTGAGTGTCACATATTCAACAAAGATAGGCTGTGAGGATGAGTCGGAAGGAAGGCAGCAGGTGCACTGGTCTGCATTTCAACTGTTTCTCTTCTGTCCTCTAGTTCCTAAGACTTCCAGGCCAGACCTGCTCGACAGCGTTCTCCTGACACCCTTCTGCTCTTGCACCTGGGCTCTTACACCACAGAGCACCCTTTCCTGAGGCCTTCCTCTGAATCAAAGGTAGGGGTTGAGGTGGCACTCTCTCCTGGAGGGGCTGTCACCTCTAGGCCGTTGCTGGGAGGAGACACAGATCCTAGTCGCTTGTCTCATGGAGTCAAGCCATCTTGCAGAAGGGCAAATGTGATTCAACTGGCTCAGGGGTCGGGGTGAGGAACTTTTGTGTCAGGAATTCTTAGCATGTCCTGATGGTTTTCCAAAATCCAGTACATATAAGATAAGGACTTCTCTTTATCAAATAATTAAGTGTGTGTGTGTGTGTGTGTGTGTGTGTGTGTGTGTTGTCGGGCAGAAGAAAACATGCAGGAGTTCATTCTCTCCTTTTACCATTTGGGCCCTGGAGATTGAATTCACCTTGGCATCAGGCTCGGTGGCAGGCACCTTTACCCACTGGATGTCTTGCTGGTCCCTAGGTTCTACTTTTGAAGGCACAGGGAGTCCAATATGAACAACAGAGTTTGAAAAACAGAAGGTCACAGGAAAAACTTGTGTTATTGGGGCAGATGTCACAAGTCCTGGACTATCAGGGTGGGTTTAGACAGCCCAACGAGTCCACTTGGGGTGTGAGAAATTGGACTGTTGGACCATTGAGAAATTCCCTCTCAATGCTCAAATCCTGGAGAGAAAGGAATGGAACCAAAGCCTCAAATCAGTATATGTAGCTGACCTAATTATAATGTTGCCTGACTGTTTAATTAGTAGATAGTTGTATGGTGTGGGACAGCAAAGACACCCATAGCTCTGAACAGTAGCAACAGTGTCCTGGGGCTCTGGAAAGAGTGAACAGCGTGTTGAGCGGGAGGATCACCCTGCCTCAGCTTCCAGGGTAGCGTGGGTCAGAAGTAGAGGGCGGCAGAGGAGCAGACCCAGATTTTAGATCTGGGGAAGACAATGAAAGGGAGGACCAGGAAATCCAGCTGTGGCCAGGGAAGCCACACACAAGATGCCTCACCCACTGCTGCCTCAAGAGGAGCCCCAGAGGCTGTGACAAACTCAAGTCACGTGTGTGGAACAGTTGCTATGGGGTGTTTTCTGCCCTAAACTTACCCTGTCAGCAAGATGCTGTACTCCTCTATTCCGCTCACTTCTCACTTAGAAACACTGTAGACAGGAAATGCTGGAGAAGAACCGGAACAACACAATGGCTTAAACTAGGGCTCTCTGAACTTGGGATCAGAGAGCCCGCAGGAGCGGACGAGCCTAACCTGGACATGCTCTTCTCACGTGAGAGGGTAGCGGGCTGGCAGGGTGCCAACACTGTTTGAGACTCTTGGTCACGTGAAGGAGGGAGGAAAGGAAAGGCTGAGGCATCAGCAGACAACTCCTTGTCCAGAGCCATCGTCTCCTTCACAAACATTGAAGGTTCGATTGTCTGGGCCAGTCAGCTAACTGGGCTGAAGAATAAGCTTAGGGAGAAGCTGCGTATGGACTGGAGGAAGTGGTCAGGGCCGAATACCGTGCACTTTGATGCTGAGATGCTTGAACCCTAGACCTCACTGTGAGATGTGAAGAGTCACTCCAAGTTTATAAGCTCATTAAACGACTCACATTTTTGACTGGCTACATGTTTGGCTTAGCAAAAATACACAGAGTGCTTCAAGCCACACCTAACCCTTCTCAGAGCTCTTGGCCAGCAGTTTCTTCTAATTACTCCAGTGAGCGTCTCTGTTATTTACAGTTCATAGAAGACTGGGCGGAGTGACTTCTGGCTTGGTATCTTTTAGGCCACAGGATGGGGGAGTGGTTCAAGTTCAGCTTGACATCTGTCTGAACCATAAGAGACTGCTAGGATTAAGGGTTGAACCCTACCCTACACATTCTCACACACACACACACACACACACACACACACACACACACACGTATGCACACACACATTTACACGCATACATTCATACACACACATGTACAGATACACATTCACACACTCACACACACACTCACACATTCACACACACTCACACATTCACACACACACTCACACATTCACTCACACTCACACATTCACACACACACACATACTCACACACACACATTTATACACACTCACACATTTACTCACACACTCACACACACATACACATTCACACTCACACACACATTCACACTCTCACACACATACTCACACATGTTCACACACACGTTCGCACACACTCACATATTCACACACACACGTTCACACACAGTCACATATTCACACACATTCACACACATACACTTTCCTGTTGTCTTTGGCTGTGGAGCCAGGATCAGGGCTTTATTTTATTCGTCCTTGCCTTTACACTAACAGGTGGCTGTCTCACCCATTCCTTCTGGTTTTCTAAACCAATTAACTGTGTGTGAGGATGTGGGTGTGTAGTTGTGGGCATGTGTGCCACAGCACAGATGTGGAGGCCAGAGGACTACTTGCCAGGGGCAGTTCTTTTATTCTGCCATGTAGGTCCCAGGGACAGAACTCTCTGGTCATCAGACTTAGCAGCAAGTTCCTTTCTCCATAGAGCCTTCTATTTATTTATTTGTTTTATTTAATAAATGTACCATAGTTAGTGTATGTTATGTTTATATAATGTTATTTATGTATCTAGACAAAGTTTTCCTCTGTAACTCAGGTTGTAAACTCACTACGTAGTCAAGCTGACCTTCAACTCCTGTTGGTTCTTCTGGCTCAGCCTCCCAAGCACTGAGATTATAGGCACACATGTCCATCCTCCATTCCTCCATCTCTCCATCTGTCCCCCCTCTCTCCTTCTATCCCCCCTCCTTTCTCTCACATCCTTCCTTCCTTCCTCCCTTCTAACCTTCTTTTCTCTCTTCTTTCCTTCCTTCCTTTCTATGGAGTCTTATGTAGCCCAGGTTGGCATCAAACTCACTGTGTACCAAGGGATGACCCTCATCTCTCATCCTCCTGACTTTATCTGTCAAGCACTGAGATTATGGGCAGGAACCCTAGGTACAGATTTATGAAACTGGGATCAAAGGCAGTGCTCTGTGCATGCTAGCAAAGAAGCACTTTGCCAACCGAGCTGCCATCACACATGGCCCGAGACTCTAGGCAGTCCTTGCCTTAATATCCCATGTGCTGGGCTTACGAGGCGAGAGCTATCGTGCCCAGCCACCGTTCCCTTATAATTTGGGAAAAGGAGAAGACTTTGCCCTTGTCCCCCTTCTCTCCTTCTCCCTTCTTATCTCCTCCCTCCCTCCTTCCTTCCCTTCCTTGGATATTTTCAAGACTACATAGAAGTCAATAATCATAACACCCGTGGATCACTTCAAGAAGGGTGTAGCAGGCTCAGCATCATACCTAGTCTGCTCACAATCCCTACTGTCTAGATTTTCCATCATCTGGCCTGGGGGTGGTGCCCAAGACAAGTAAGGCACACTTCTCAGTCGTTACAAATGGCCCTGTGTTGAGTTGGTTTTTCCTGACTTGACATCAGCAGCCTTATCTCCAAAAGGCAAAGCGCTGCCGCTTTAGCTCCTCAGTGTCTCCGAGGTAAACAAGCTTCCACCCTGTCTCCAGAGCTAATAATAGACGGAATCATAACCCTGTTCCTCTGACACACCTGTATGAGATGTTTTCAAAAGGGGCAGGGAAAGGGTTAACCTCTTCACCTGGCGCCCACTTTCCAAGAGAGCAAGGAACATGAAGGCATCCACAAGCCTTGTAACCTCCATGGCACTGGGCTTTGTGGGCAGGGCTGCCAATAGCACAGACAGGCACATGGCCCTGGCACTTGACAGCCTGTCTATACTTGCTCTCTTTGGACAGTGGTCCTCCATTCTGCTTGTGACATGTAAGGCTGTCAGATGTCTCCTTCACCTGAGTTCCTCAGGGGTAGTAAAGGAGCCACACTTAAAAAACATTTTAACTTTTAGTTGCATGTTTGGGTATGTTCATGTGAATGCAGGTGCTGCATGGGTACATGCATGTGAATGCAGGTGCTGCATGGATACACGCATGTGAATGCAGGTGCTGCGTGGGTACACGCATGTGAATACAGGTGCTGCATGGGTACACACATGTGAATACAGGTGCTGCGTGGGTACACACATGTGAATACAGGTGCTGTGTGGGTACACACATGTGAATACAGGTGCTGCAGAGGCTGGAGCCTTCACACCCCCTTGGTCTTGGAGCTTCAGGTGGTTGTGAGCTTCCCAACACAGGGGCTAGGAACTGAACCATGTCCACTCAACAGCAGTATAATATAGTCTTTTAACCACTGACACTCAAGGGTCCCACCCCCAATTACACACATGTGCTCCCCACCTACTCCTGTCAGTTCTTAGATTCATTCTAGGGCATAAGACACAGTATGTAAGCATGACTCCACTGAGCAGCGTCCCAGACTTCATTGTCATTACATTCAAAAAATGTGTGGGCTGGAGAGTTGGCTCTGTGTGTAAGAGCACGTGTTGCTTCTGTAGAGGACCCCATTCGGTTCCCGGCACACACATGAAGGCTAACGGTCATCTGTAACTCCAGTTGCATGGGATCCAGTGCCACTTTCTGACCTCCCTGGCCCCAAGCATGCCTGTGGTGCACTTAGAGGCAAAACACTCATACACAGAAAAAAAAGTAAATCTAAAAACATTTTTAAAAGATGTGTGTGTGTTATTACATGTGTGCTCATAGTACAACTTTGGAGAGTCAGTTTTTTCTTTCTACTATGTAGATTCTGGGATCGTCTGACTGCAGCAAATGCTGCCAACTGGGTAAAACCCTGTGAGTCATCTCAGTCCTCTTTCCTGTTCTCTCATTTAGTCGTTTTCTTAGAAACTAAGGGAATCTCTCTCTCTTCTCTTCTCTTCTCTTCTCTTCTCTTCTCTTCTCTTCTCTTCTCTTCTCTTCTCTTCTCTTCTTTTCTTCCCCGGGTATATGAGTTCTGCCTGTACAGATGTCTGCCTTGCTGCATGCCTGCCAGTGCCTGATGAAGTCAGAAGAGGGTGTTGCGTCCTCTAAGACTGGAGTCACAGACTGTTGTGAACCACATATAGGCGTTAGGAATTGACCCCGGGTCCTCTGGAAGAACAGCAAGTGCTCTTAGCCACTGAGCCATCTCTCTAGTCTGATAGCTTGTTGTTTGAGGCAGGATCTCTCATGTGTCTCAGGCTGGCCACTCTGGAGATGGACAAAGGTATAGGAGCCAAATGCTTTTGTCTTTAGGGGAACCAAGAAGTCAGCTACACACATACCATTCTGGGCTCCTGCCACTGCCCTTGCTGGTGAGGGGCCTTCAGTTTCGTGTGTGTGGAACCCAGAGATTAGTCCTGAGTGTCTTCTGTTACTTCTTCTTGCCTCTGCTTTCCCAGAGCTAGACCGATTAAAGATGTGCACCCGATGCCTGGCTTTTTTTCTCTCTGTGGGGTACAAGCACCTCACACATTCGAGGCAGTTGATAGAGAGCAGAGGCATACTCCAGCTTATTATTATTATTTTTGTGGTGCTGAAGATTGACCCTGGGATTTGTGTTTGTTAGGCCAGTACTCATGGATCTATACTTCCAGGATATTGGAGGAGGGTTTAATTAAGAATAGATTGGTAAAGCTAATAGCCAGTAATGCCACCAAGCCCCTAGTCCAGGAGAATGAGGACCCACGTCTTTTCTTTTCTTTCTTTTTTGTTTTTTTTTTTTTTTTTTTTCGAGACAGGGTTTCTCTGTAGCCCTGGCTGTCCTGGAACTCACTCTGTAGACCAGGCTGGCCTCGAACTCAGAAATCCGCCTGCCTCTGCCTACCAAGTGCTGGAATTAAAGGCATACACCACCACAGCCCGGCTTCCCCTGTCTTTTCATGGGGCTCTTCCTTCTTTGCAATTAGCATGAAACACTCTTGGGCCAAGAATGGATCTTACCTTTTACTTGGACACTTGCCTCTCCTTCTGGAAAGCCAGGCCCTTGTCTTGGGGTGGTAGGGTATGTGTGCATGCAAATACATATGGGGGGCGGTAGAATTCTGCTTCCCTGAAGTGATAACTGCCAGACAGTTGAATCCTTTGGACTTAGGACTCAGCCAAAGTGAAGCAAGACTGTGTTGGAGCAAAGCTTGCTGTGGCATCAAATGTCTGCCACTGATTTCTGAGAAGAGAGAAGAAAGCTTAGTTTCCAGACAGTAGCATTCACCTGGATGACAGGGGACAGGAACCTCCAAGACAGCCAGATGTCCGTTTTGTCTACCATGTTTTTATCTGCATAAAAGGGCTGGCTCTTTGAGGAACAGACACAGAGACAAAGCTTTGAGCAGGGTAGAGGTTATTTTCCACTGTAGAGTGAGTTTGAGGCCAGTCTGCACTTTATGTGACTCTGTCTCAAAACAAACAAATAAGAAGTGAGACTGTACGGTGTCTGTGGCTAGAACATGGTGTAGAGGTGACACTCTAACCCTTGAGTTGCCCCCAGGGTCATCTCTTGTGGAGAATGAGCAAGGCCCTCAGCCAGAGGGCAGCACATGAAAGACAGACCAGGTCTGCACTCACTCTAGACTAGGCACTGCTCCCCGGGGACGGGGGGATGGGTCTAAAACTCTAACCTGCTAAGCCACAGGTGGGGAGTTAGAAGGCAGAATTGCTGTCACTAGACATTGTGGGAAGAGGATCTGGTCACTTCCGGGGGAGGGTCCCATGGTGCAGACCAGCCTGCAGCTGCAGCTCCAGGAGAGGATACGACCAGGTCGCTACCTGCTGCCTCGCCAGTCCTTGGTCTTTGCTTGAACCTACCTGGTGTTTCTTCTTAGAACAGGAGGTAGGAATAAGACTGTCTGTCTAAAGGCTGCTAGTAGGGTGAGTGCTGTGCACAGGAGTGTCCTCAGGGACGGGTGCCAGGCCAATCCCACCTAACCCTCCATTCCTCATTCAGCAGTGCTGGGATCAGCAGGTTGATTCAAAACTGGGAGGGGCTGGGAAACCCCTCTGGCAGGAGATTTCGAAATGAGATTTGGATTAGAAAAAAACATAGTGGGTAGGATTCTAAAACACAAAAGAGACAGGAAGAACTCCCATCCTGCCCAGGTCTTCACACGCCATTGGATATGCTGGAGGGGGTAGGTGGGGAGGTAAACAGGAGAGCCTGGAACAGAGAGGCAGCAGCTGAACCAGAAGCACCCAAGCAAACACAGAGCTGACCCGAGCTGCCTGTTCCCACCTTTGCTCAGGTCACCTGCCATAGAACTTGCTTTCAGTCTAGGGCATGTCAGCACCAGCCAGGGGGACATAAAACCCAGGACTCCTACAGAGAGAGGGAGGGGTGAGAGCTGGCACAAACTGGGAGAAAAGTGTAGCCTCACTGGGTGAACTGGGAAATAGAGGGAGGAGTGGGGAGGCTTGGGTGCCCAGCCTTGGGTGCCCAGCCTTGGGTGCCCAGCCTTGGGTGCCCGGCCTTGGGTGCCCAGCCTTGGGTGCCCAGCCTTGGGTGCCCCAGACAAAAAGGTAGAGTAGCTCCCCATCCTACTGTACAAGGTGTTCCCTGGGCTTGAACTCAGAACACCTGGCATGAGGAGGCTCTGGGTTGCAGGTACCTGGTGGCGGGAAGAGCATGGGGGGCCAGATCTGGAGAGAGAGGAGGGAGAAGGGATTTGAAGTAGGGGAAACTGAGGAGGTAGGAGAGGAATGATTAAACGAATTCCCAAGTAGGAAAAGGTGCACGGGGCATCATTGAAAGAGCCAAAGGTAAAATGAAGTTTGATGCTGGGCGTGGTAACGCACTCTTCTAATCCGAGCACTCGGGAGGCAGAGATGGGAGGCTTGCCACACATTCAAAGCCAGAGGAACTACAGGGAGACATTCTAAAGATGAACACAGAAATAAATCCGAGGTAAACGATGAGTGAGCTGCAGCTCAAGCTTCTCACTGTGCCCAGGGCATAGCCGGTGGGCGTGGCCAATCCATTTCAGTTAGGTGGGTGTTCAAGACCCGCGCTGTGAGAGCTGAGAGTGAGCCATCAGAACCTGAAGAGCGAAGAGCGGCTCTGAACAAGAGGGGCTTATGATTCATGAGCATGCCTACCTGCCTCGTGCAGGGTGGGGACCCAACTAACCGGAATCACCGCCCAGCCTCTCCCAGGCTCCTTAGATGACAAGCCTTGGCATCCTTGGTCCACCCAGCTCAGCCCCCAAGCATTTTGCCAAAGCATCAGTAAACAAGTGTGGGTGAAGGAGGCCACGGGTGTTTGTGTTTTGTCTTGTTTTTCCTCTCTGTGCCCAGTTCACGGCTAGTCAGAATGTCTCATGGGGGCTTTAACATCCTTTCCTCGAAGGTTGCCAATCACTGCCTTTTGAGCTCAGGGTAAGCTTCTATATTATTTTGGACCTGGAGATCCAAGAGTTTGCTTGAACTATATGTGGAAAAATCGTCCCTCACTGCCAGCTCACCCAGTGTTCATAAACGTGACCTCACCAGTTTGCTTGTCTTTCTTGCCAGATTTAAATAAAAATAGAATACCTTTAGTCAAACGTTCAACATGTGTTTAGGTGTTTGTAGTTCCAAAGCCGTGAGATTGAGTTCATCCTCCAGAGCCCGCTCTCCTCTTGGCACTGCAATTGACAGATGCTGAGACTCGGGAAAGCAAACTTCTTCAAAGTCAACCTGTTGAAGTGGCTGTCGCATCAGTGCAGCCCAGCATTTGTTTATTTGTTTTTGAAACAGAGTCTCAAGGTATCCCAGGCTACCCTGGAACTCCTCCTGTGGTTCAAACCGAGCCTCATGGCTCAGCCTGGAGTTACATTTACAAAGCAAAAGCGATCAAACCAAAAGCAATCGCATCATGATTTTGCTGTTGGGTTTCAGCCCAGGTTGGTCTTAAACTCTTCTGTTGAGGATGTCCTGAGCCTCTCCCCTCCACCTGTCAAGTACTAATATATAGACAGGTTTTGCTTGGTTTTGCTTAGCTCTCCTTTTTGTTTTTCTTGAGATAATGTCTCAGTAGGTAACTCAGGTTAAGTTACTAATGTAGCTCAGGCTGGCCTTGTGGCAACTAGTTCTTCCTGCCTCATCCTGGGATTGAGGCAGACACCATCACTGTTTTATGAACAGTTACATGATGTACTTTTGCTATAAAATGTGTAAGCTGGCATGTCAAACACACCTTTTCCCAGCACATGGGAGGCAGAGGCAGGTGTAGCTCTGTGAGTTCAGGGCCAGTCTGGTCTACACAGGAAGTTCAGGGCCAGCCAAGACTACAGAGTATAAAACTCTGTCTCAAAAAAAAAAATTTAATTAATAAATAAAAAATCGTCTTCTGTTCCCTTTGGCTTCGGTGGCAGAAGCAAGATGACAAAAGGAATGTCATAGTTTGAAAAGCATTACAATAAGATGCCGCTACCGTGGCTCTAAGGCCTGTCACCTTCAGAAGTCGACGCATAGCCAACGTGGCCTGCCCCTGGCACGTGCGAGAGAAAGCATAACCAGAGTGCCAAGGCTAAGAGAGGAAACTACTGGGACTGGGCTGGTGAGGCACCTGAAGATGGTCTATCACAGACTCACGCATGCATTCCGTGAAGGAAGACCACCTAAGCCCAAGAGGGCAGCTGCTGCAGCATCCAGTTCTTGAGAATTTCAATCAGTCATAAAATAAATGTTCTGGTTTCAAAAAAAAATTAGCTTACTCAATTTTCTCCCTTCCTTCCTCCCTTCCTTTCTTCCTTCCTTCCTTCCTTCCTTTCTCTCTTTCTTTCTTTCTTTCTTTCTTTCTTTCTTTCTTTCATTCTTTCATTCTTTCTTCTTGTCAAGGTACGGTCTCACTATGTAGCCTTGGCAGGCTTGTAACTTGCTGGGTAGACCAGGCTAACCTCAGATTCTCAGACTTGTTTCTCTCTGCCTCCTGAGCTCTGGGATTAAAGGCCTGTCCCACCACACTTAGTCTTGGTGTTGTTTGTTTTGTTTTGTTTTTTTATCGCTGATTGATTGTATTTTTTGAGATAGGGTGTTTTTTATGTAGCCCAGCCTGATGTTAAACCCACTATATAGCTGGGAGTGGCCTTGAATTTCTGATCTTCCTGCCTCCACTCCCAAGGCTGGGATAGCAATTGTGAGCTACCATATGTGGCAGTGTGTGTGTGCTGTGTATTTTATTTTTTCCTATGGCTATGTAAAAGCTCTTCCCACCCCGACCCATACTAGAGGATTTTATTCATTTGCCATCTTGCTTTGTTCAAGAACTTGTCATATTAAGACTACAAAAGTTACCTGATAACCAGGTGGATCGGGTGAGGTGGCATCCTGGTCTCCAGGAAAAACAAAGAACAACAACAGCATCAAAAAGATGCCTGTGTCAGAACACTTGGAGGCAGAGGCAGAGGCGAGGCAGAGGAGGCAGAGGCAGAGGCAGAGGAGGCA
>JANHMN010000003.1:134503873-134533068 GCA_030674055.1 Rhabdomys pumilio
AGAGGCGAGGCAGAGGAGGCAGAGGCAGAGGCAGAGGAGGCAGAGGCAGAGAGGCAGAGAGGCAGAGAGGCAGGAGGCAGAGGAGGCAGAGGCAGAGGCAGGCGGATCTTTGTGAGTTCAAAGCCTATATTACACAATCAAGTTCCAGGCTAGCCAGGATTACATAGTAAGACCCTGTCTTTAAAAATAAAAAACAAAAAATGCTGTGTGCTGAAGATACATGTTGATGTCATGCTCTAGACCCCATCCACTGTACTGGTACACACAGTACATACATGTACTGGTACATACAGTACATACATGTACTGGTTCTAACAGGACCCTCTTAGAACTCTCCAAGGGAGGGTAGAAGTGTAGAGGCATTATATTTTCATGGAAATGAAATGGGGATCCCAGATCTGCAGGTCCTTCTTGCTTATGAGTGAGGCCCTAAGTGGCAGGGTTGTGCTTGCACAGGATGGGGGAGGCCAGCCTGCCCTCTTCTTCCCTGAGTTCCAGGTGGGTCCGATCCTTTGCTCTGTTATTACCTCTGGCAGATTGTTTGTGCCGCTGGCAGAAGGGACTCAAGTCTTTCCAGTTCTCCTGGTCTCTTCCAGCGACTCATCCGCTGATGCGCGTGGGGAGGAGGCGCCTGAGTCTGTTACCTAGAGTCCCCCAGGAGCGGAGGAGGCAGGAAGAGGGCTGGGCTGGAGCTGGCTGGACTGGCAGAGCTGAGGAAGTGAGTGGAAACGGGGACTGTAGGGAGGAGGTCAGTGTATGTCGGGGTGGATGCTGGGAGTTCACCAGGGCTCTGACATGCTCTGGAACATTCTGACCTACTCTGCACCTCCCAAGCAGTTTCCTTCTGCCATCCTCTCCTGTCGTCTAGAGGTGTAGACCAAGTAGCACAGCTGCAGTTGCTGCCTTAGCAGACACAGTTTCACCTGGTACCCTTGCTCTCCCTTCCAGGTCTTTGGCTTCCCCCTGGCAGTAGGTTTCTTGTGCCCACACTGCCCTTTGTCACATCTGCACACCTCCAGGGAAACCTGTGCTCCAGAGAGAGCACACGCATTCTGCTTGGCAACCTGGGCTGTTTTCTTAATCTTGGTAGGCCCGTCTCTCTGTTAGTGTCTAGAATGTGACACTAACAACTCCTCAGGGTAGGAGAGCTCAGTAAGATGCCAGGTGTAGCAGAGCCACCAGATGAGAGGAATGGTCAGCAGGAACACTGGGCCTTCCTTTCCCTTCCCTATTCTCTTCAGTGTCCATACAGAGTGACGGTGGGGGGGGGCGGCATGTTGAGAGGTATCTGCTTGAAGTCAGTGACCATAAGGGACTGGATGTCATGCTCTGGGCCTCTGGCACACCTGCTGTCTTTCTGCTCACCTCAGGTGGGCCCATTCCTTCTGTAGTGCACGGACTGAGATGTTTCTCCCAAGAGATGTGAACTCTAGGGGGAGTAGTCTTATTCACCTTTGGACCCTCAAAGCTTCTGCACCACATTTGGTACAGAGCTCAGTGATCACAGAACCATCGGAAGGAACCAGAGAGGACCTCTTGTTTCAGAAACAGCAAAGTTCCAGAGGCAAGAGCCAAACTTTGGAGTGCTGCAGATCCAGCTAAGATTGTGCTCACTCACGAGTGTGACCTAGAGCAAGATGGTTCAGCTCCCTGAGCCTCAGTTCTTTGTCTAAAAATAACCACAATAATAGCTACCTCTGCAGATTGTTGTAGGGATTAGAGATGATGTCAGAGACAAACCCCAGCATTCCGCGGCCCCGCGCATAGTAGGAGCTCAATAAATGGAAGTAGTGATTACCTGTGGTCACAGGACTGTTTGTGCTATGTATGAACTCTTGAGTTCACAGAAAGTGACACACAGCTTCTCTTGATGATGTAGGAACTCCTCCTGTTTTGGGCTTCATGAATGCTGGGGGCTTACAATGGTTTCTACTGTTGTGATGACAGTCAGTGTCTTTAGCAGCCTGGATACTCAATGGCACACAGCTGGTGTCCGCTCTGGGCAGCTACTGCCTGGATTTCTTCTCTGTTGACAATAGGGGTTAGGGGAGGTCTGGGAAGGGGTCCTGTGCACTATCAGCTCTCCCTCAAATCAGACGTTGAAAGTGAAACTGGTGTGTCTGACTGGCATAGATGGCATAGTGACCTGGCCGCTACCACTCACAACTCTGATCACCTGGAAGATCCCTGTTGATGTTCTGAGACAAGGGCTCATTGCATTTT
Source organism: Rhabdomys pumilio (assembly GCA_030674055.1). Taxonomy (NCBI): domain Eukaryota; kingdom Metazoa; phylum Chordata; class Mammalia; order Rodentia; family Muridae; genus Rhabdomys; species Rhabdomys pumilio. The sequence goes on from JANHMN010000003.1 coordinate 134,506,097, forward strand.
AAAAGTTTGATTTGGGCGGAATAAATGCAGCCATTTTATAGAAGCCCCTCCCTCTAGAGATCACCTTTTCATGGTTTCAGGTAACAAGTCCACTACAGTCCAAAAATACTGTATGGAAAATTAAGTGTACTGAGATAAAGAAGGAGGAGAGGGAAGAACAGCAAGCACACAATCATCCAGCTTTATAAATTAGGAGAAGCCGGGCATTGGTGGCTCACGCCTTTAGTCCCAGCACTTGGGAGGCAGAGGCAGGCAGATTTCTGAGTTCGAGGCCAGCCTGGTCTACAGAGTGAGTTCCAGGACAGCCAGGACTTCACAGAGAAACCCTGTCTCAAACACCCCCCCCCCCCAAAAAAAAATTAGGAGAAAACTGGTTAACCAACACTAGGACCCCAGAGACAGCTAGGAAGATTCGATTTGTTGAATTTGTTGAGTTGTTTTAAGAATTACATTTATTTATTTATTTATTTATTTATTTATTTATGTGCACACACGCATCCACACACGCATCCACACATGCACGTATCACAATGCACACATGGAGGTCAGAGAACACCTTGCAAAAGCCAGCTCTCTCCTTCCATTGTGTTTGTCCTAGGGATTGAACTCAGGTGTCTCACCATGTCGAGTCATTCCACTGGCTCAAGGGTGATCCTGTGTGTATCATACCTGCCACCCCAGCCTGAGTCTCCGTGCTTGACTCAATCCTCTGGCTCTGCCTTTGTTTGGCCCCCTTTTGCTCCCAGCCTGATGTCCCCAAAAGGAGCTGCAGGAGGGGTCAGGGTACACATTGATGGGTCAGAAGAGCCAGCATGGTCCTTCCTGCCTGAAAGCCTGGGCAGGAGAGCAGGTGTCCAAACAGAATCCAGTAACGTAGGGAGCGGCCGGCAGTGGGGAGGAGGAAGCCTGTTGGTTTTGGACGTGAGAATGGGACAGCTTAGCTTAGGTGTCTGCTGTCACCTGGGGGAGTAGACCCAGAGGATGGATCATGGAAGCCCCTTCCCACAGTAAGCCAGGCCTTCACCACCCCAGACAGAGCCAGGCACAGCCTCCCATCTGAGCCACACATTCTAGTGTTTGTTTTTCATTCTGTCCATTCATGAGCACTTCCTTCCAGCTCTGTCTTTTTAGAAATGGCTGTTATAGTACTTTTACCCAGTTTCATGGAACTGTGAGTGAAGGAGCGAGCTTTGGAGATTCTTTTTGCCCTGAATGAAATCAGGATTGAGGCTTTGTAGTGATTCCTGACAACGGCTCCCAGGCTCTTAGCCAGCAGCCCTGTAAGGGCAGCATTCCTCCGTCCCCACGTGGTGAGGCCATGACAGGGCTGGGAAGGCTCTTGAGTTCTTCAGCATCCATCCCACCCTGGGATCTCACTGGCCCAGTTCTGTGGTAGGAGCCAGCTGAAGAAAGGACAAACACAATGGGAGGAGAGAACTGGCTTTGCAAGGTGTCTTCTGTCCTTCCTGTGTGCACTGTGATGCACGCATGTGTGCATACAATGTGCATGCAATGTGGCAGAAAGAGCCACATTGAGCTTGCAAGGTGACTCAGTGGATAAAGGTTTTCATCACCAAGTCTGAATACCCCTTTGATGCCTGGGACCTATAGCATGAGCACATCTGGGATGGATGCAAAAATCTGGGAGTGGTGGCACACACCTTTAGTCCCAGCACTCAGGAGGCAGAGGCAGACATATCTCTCTAAGTTTGAGGCTAGCCTGGTCTACAGAGCTGGTTCCAGGATTACCAGGCTGTACAAAGAAAACCTGTCTTAAAAAACAAAGCAATAATAATTTTTTTTTTTTTGGTTTTTCGAGACAGGGTTTCTCAATAATAATTATTTTTTTAAAAAACTTACTTTCCTTCCACCTAGTAACACAACTTTTCCCTGGCCTTCCTCTCCTCAATGGGCTTTCTGCCAGCTTCGGGCAACCTTATCTCCATTGTAATTTGTAAGGGCACTTCTTCAGAGGGATCTTGAAGTGAGGCCTCAGACTCATCAGAGCAGAAGGGGACTTTCCAACTTAGGACCCACACATTTTATAGATGAGGAAACTGAGAAGTTGCCTGAAGTCTCAGAGACAGTAGGTGAGGGCTGAGCACACGCCCTGGCTCTTGATTCTGGCCCTGCTCTTTCTCTGCCACCGCTGACCTTGGGGCCCAGCTGGAAGTGAAAGGCAGCCTTGACATAGCTGTGGCAGCCACGCTTCCCCTTCTTGTTTTGTTTGCTGGTTTGCTTTCTGAGAGCCAGGCACAGCCTTCCAACTGGTCCATACTTTGCAGTCTTTTCTTTCCATCCTGTCTGTTCACCAGCGTCTCCATCAAGCTCTGCCAGCTTAGGACTGGCCTTTAGACCTGGAAGCCATGGCCTCTTTTCATATCAAAGGACTGAGTTTCAGGCCCTGCTCTCTCCCACTAATCCTGCTACCCAGGCTGGCCTCCAATTTAGAATCCTCCTGCCTCAGCCTCCAAGTGTCTGGACTATGGGTGTATGTCACTATGTCCAGCTGAGACCACACTTTTAAAGCTGTATTGTCACTTTTAGTAGGGAGCCCATCGCCTCACTAACTATGGACTTTTGCCTGAAGGGTGCATGTGCAGCTCTCTGCCGGCAGTGTGCAGGGGCTTCTGGGGTGCATGTGCAGCTCTCTGCCGGCAGTGTGCAGGGGCTTCTGGGGTGCATGTGCAGCTCTCTGCCGGCAGTGTGCAGGGGCTTCTGCACAGGTCGGGCTAGATGATGCTAATCTGATCCTACTCCTGATTGTGAGATTCCCCTTTACTGGTCTTGGAGACAATGACAGAATCTACCTGAGGTCAGCTGGAGAATCAGGTGTGGTCATCTATGGACAGTGCTTCCAGTGTGCAAGGCACCAACAAGGACTATGTGTGGGGTCATCCCTAGGACCTGACTGGAAACGATAGTTTGTGTCCCATCTCTGGGTGTGGTTCCTTTCCCTTTGGCCCAACTCCGGCAAGGTTCTGGAAAGAGGATGAGTGCCCCAGGTGTTTATCAAGGGCTGAAGGCCTTAAGCCCACAGAGGCCCTCAGAGGGACTCCTAAACATCAGGCAGATGAAGAAATCCCAAGAAAGGCCCTTCCCCCATCCTCTAGAGCAGAGCGGAGCAGTAGCAGATGCTGGCCACCTGAGGCTCAGCTCATCCCTGCATCTAGTTGGGGCAAGTTCTTCTGAGACTGGAGTACACATCACCGTACAACTTGTTGAGTAGCCAAGACTGACCTTCAGCGTCTCATCCTCTGTTGAAGGCGTTACAGCATGTTTTACAATTCCAGCTCAGGACAGGGCAGGGTCTATGTAGCCCTGGCTGGCCAAGAACTCACTCTGTAGACCAGGCTAGCCTCAAACTCGGGGATCCATCTGCGCCTGTTTCCTGAGTGCAGGGAGTAAAGATGTTTGTCTCCATGGCCTAGCTTAGGTCAGGGTCTTATCTTGACATAAACTCAGGCAACTGGGAAGGGAAACGGTTTGGCAAGAAGCAGCAACTGTTTTAACGAACTTCTCTGCATGAAGGAAAAAAAGGTCCAAGAGGAAAACACAAACAACAAAACCCCAGAAATACAGAAAATATTAGTTCTCTCATTTTATTAGTTGGATGGGAGCTTATAAAACAAGACAGACAATACAAAGCTTATAACGGCCCCAGACTGGCAATGAGCTTACAGACAGAGATGATGTAAACAGTGCTTCCAGACATGGTGGTCTTTACATTCAGAGTACAGCAGGCCAGACACGCTAAGGAAAAATGAAACAAGCCTTCAGACCAGTCCATTCTTAGTTCGGAGATAGTCTAGGAAGATCCCTTTCTCCTGAGTGAGCCCATAGCTGGGGTCAGCTCCTGCGCCTGTGTTCATCTTCATCCTACCCTGAGAAGGCAGGGGAAGTTGCACTGTTTGGCACTTAGGGGCTTCCCAGCCTGCCATGTTTCTGGCCTGTCTTGGGGTTCAGTCTCTTATTCTTTGCGGGTTGGCTATAACTCCTTGGATGCATGAGACATACACCCTTTTGACCCACAACCCTTTTTTGGTCTCAGCAGGATATCCAGACATACCAGTGGACAAAGGCCGCTCCCTCAGAGGAGCCACTTGGTCCAAAGGCATTTGGAAAACAGAAGAGAGACAACAGAGACATTTTACAGCCTCTCCAAGTGTCTGGTATGTGGACTATTATTCTGTCTCAGATTTGCTGCTACTCAAGAAGTTTTGACTTAGCGAAGAAAAAAACCTAGACTCCCAACCTGTTGTTGCCCTTGCCTTAGTACTTGAGATTTGGACTTGGACTTGGTGTCAAATCGCCATCCCATCTGCTTGCAGAACATTGCTAGGGCCCACCCTCAGCCTTGGGCTACACCCAGTCAGGTGTCATCAGGCCTAGCAGGAAGACTGGAGCCTAGAGAAGGATGTGAAGCCAGGGAGGGAAGAAAGAGGCAAGGCACTGTTTAGGGGAAGGACAGGAGGAATAGTCCATCTTCTGGGCAAAGCAGGAGGAAGGTCTTTAATGAAACATCTCAGAGAACAGGGTGTCTGCATAACCACCCCAGATCCAAGGCACAGAGGAGGTTTGAAATGTCCAGGATAAATAGTACCAATGGGGGTGGAGAAAGAGCCAGCTCCTCCCCTTTTAGTCTTACTAAATAGTCTCACTGTGGGCACCAAAAATATATTAATATCTGTACATTTGTCATCTTTTAAAAAAAAAGAAAATAAAACCTCCTTGGCACCTTGTGGTTGGTTTCCTATAAACGAGGTGATACGTGGAAAGACCGTGAGCACACATGCACACATGAAGAAATCACACACAGAGCAGTGTGACATGTACACAAATGTGCACATGGATGTTCACATGTGGGCCTCTGATGAAAGGGCAGAGAGCCCTTGGAACCCTGAGAGTTAGCCCTGCAGGCGCAAGGGCCCCTGCCGGCACCAGGCACCAACGCTGCAGTTGTTGGCCGGGATATTCTTTGCTGGTGTCTCAATTCCGCTCTCCATGGGGATCCACTGCCCATCTTGTATTCGGGATCCCCCTCTCAGCACATCTGCAAAGCTCTGCTGCAAGAAATCAGGGCCTGTCTCTATAAGCAGCTCTTTTTACTCACTTGGCCTCATCCCTGCCCAGACACAGGCATCCATGGTTCCAAGCTCAGAGTGGGCTCTGCCTGTAGGACAGACTTCCCACACGGGAGTGGAAGTCAGTGCCTAGTTGTGCAAGTGAGGCCTGAGAGCGTGGTCCCGGATCACTGGTGTTCTAGCAAGAGGTTGCAGGAAGGTGAATGGCTGGGCAGCAGGGAAGTGAACCTGGTCCTTCCCAGGGCCTGTGTTGCTCAGAGATGGGGGCTGCCCTGCAGCAAGGACGTGACAGTGTTCTGCAGGGCCACAGCCACTTTCTTGGAGGTCTTGCGCAGCAGTGGGCTGTCGGGGTGGCGTTCCTTGAGGTGCAGGACATGGCCCTCCTGACTCTCAGATGTGCAGCCACACTCCTCACACACGTAGAGCTTGGCTCGGCGCTCCTTGTATGCGTACTTCTGCTGCACGCCGTGGATCTTCTTGAGGTGAGACTCCAGAGAGCAGCGCTGGGTGAAGGCCTTGTCACACAGACTGCACTTGTAGGGCCGCACACCTGCAGACAACAGGGGTCAGCATCAGGACCTGACAGAGACTATGGAGCCTGTCTGAAGCATCTACACAGAAAGGTCAGGACACTTGACTGGCAGAGTGACTCTGGAATCGAAAGAGTCTTTGTCTATGAATTTAGGACTCTGCTCTAAGCTCCAGGGTGTGCCTTCAGGTCTCAGGAGGGTTTGAGGCATCCCTCCAGCCACAGACTTTACTTACCAGTGTGGGTTCGGACATGTCTCTTGAGGTCAAAGGTGTCATTGAAACCCTTCCCACAGTAAGTGCAGAGGTGCCTCTTGACGTCATTGTGACACTTCATGTGTCGATTCAGCATGCGCTGGTAGGTGAAGGACTTCTGGCAGATGTGACAGGTAAAAAGATCTCCATTTGGACTGTCCCCCAAGGTCACCTGTGAGTGAAGACATTATTTGTGGCGTATATCTAGAAATCGGGACTACAGGCTGGCAGACATGTCAGCGCCTTGCACCCCACAACACTCTAAAGAAAAGCAGACCCACCATTATGGCCTGTGACACCTGCAAAGAGGAGCTGCAAAGAACCTCGGGTTATTGGTTCAGCTTCCTGTTGGGTTCCCAAAACACCCTCTTGAGGCTGTCATCTTGAACTTCTGATCCTTCTGCATTTACCTCCCAATACTGGGGTTACAGGAGCGTGCCATCATGCCTGGTCTATGTGGGGCTGAAGGTTGAACTCAGGGCTTTGTGTATGTGAAGCCACGAAGCTACATCTCCAGCCTTACAAGTATTCTTCTTTCTTTTTGTAAAAAAATATTTTATGTTTATGGGTGTCTTTGCCTTCGTGTATCTGTCTGTGCACCACATACTGGCCCAGTGCCCATGAAGGCCAGAAGAAGGTGTGTCTTATCCCCTGGAACTGGAGTCACAGACAGTTGAGAGGGGCCCTGTGGGTGCTGGGAATGGAGCCTGGGTCCTCTGGAAGAGGACTGGAAGATGGATGGGCCCCAGCTCCATCCGTTTGTCTTTAATTATGGAAAGTTTCAAGTTCATGCAATGGTGGAAAGACTAATGTCACACTCCCTTGCCCGTTGCAGGTGTTACTCCATATCTACCACCCTTCTGCTCCTTGTCTGGGTCAAGTGAAGCAATCCCTGGTGGCATTGCCCAGCACTGTTCGGAGTAGCTGCTGTAGCAGTCTAGGTGTGACCACAAAGGTGTGGCCGTGTGGCCAGGCCTTAACTCTGCTCACATCCGGTGATCCCCTGGTCCCTGTCAGGGGCCTACCACCAGCCATTCACCTGAGACCTGGGTACCTGTCATACCACACTTCCTCTGGGCGCCCTTCCCTCTAGCCTGCTTTTGGCATTCTAGGGAGTTCCTTGTCTCTTGACAGTTAGGGTCCTTTGGAACAGGACCTAGTCTTCTGCCTCTGCTGTCCTGTGCTGTGCTCTGCTTTCTGGAGCTGTAGAGGTCTGAGGGGTGCAGAGAGGATAAGTGCAGCTTGAAAAGCCAGGAGAGCCCTAGTGGCAGTGACCAATCACAGCCTCTGGTGTTATCTAAGTCTGTCCCTTCCCCCACCCCCCATTATTCGCCCCTGTTCTTTGCAGTATGACGGGAAGGGACAACATTTCTCCTTCCAGCTATATCTAGTCTTTTGTCATGAGGGATTGCCCTAGAGGAACACCCTTCTGCTAGATCTCTGCTGGCAGACATTCCCAGGCCCTGCGGCTTATGGGAGCGTTGACCCAGCCAGGTCAGCTGGCTGCTTCCTCTCCTCCACAGCAGGCACCTGAACTGCCTCATGTGGTGCTACTGAGCTTGGCTAAGGGTGGGGGATGGGTTGCTCCTGCCCTGTGCACTGCCTGGTCACTGCCATATGCTGTAAGGAATGCTAATTACCCCACTGATTCAGACCTCTTGCTCCATGCAGCCCATATAGGACTCTGCAAGGTGCGCTTGGCCTGGCTCCAGCCTCTTCACCCTGGGACTTCATGTAAAGGGGTGACTCTTCTCCAGCCCTCTTGTCTTTTGTGGCCAGAAATGAGACTCAATCACTTTCTGATCTAGACTCTAAAGAGCTAAACATTGTCACTTCATATCTCCTTATTTCTTCCATGGGCTCTTTCATGAGTCTCTGCAAAAGTCAAAATCCAGGACTCAGATCCGTCTCTCCCGTGTCGTATCTGTGGTACACATGCCCCTGGACCTCAAGACAGAATGAAAGTTATTACCTTTATCTTGGTTCGTAGGAAGCCCTGGTCTCTGCTCTGGGCATCTGTCAGATGGCTCACATCTTCAGAGGGTAGTTGGGCCACCACACAGGGCCCTGGGGCCACACTATAGCTGGAGTCTCGAAGGCTCATGTCCAAAGCCAGGGGGCAAGAAGGGGGCTCAGCTACTGATGCCTCTGGTTCCCGGTAGGGCTGTGGTGGGCAGAAGCCAAGGCTGACTGGAGAAAGAAGAACAGCTAGGTAAGGGTGGGTGGGAAAAAGACCTATCAGTGTTCCAGGAAGATTCACAAGCAAGGAGAACCAGGCATCTGCAGCCTCCCTTCCTCCAGTCGCAGGCATGTGGCAGAGCAGGGTGGGCCCCTAGGCCATCAGACGTTGTACCTCCCTCCTGCCCCATTAAGGTAATTACAGGTGACGCCAGCCAAGAGCCACTGCCCCCTGAGTAACTTGTCTTAGCGGAACTGGGAGGACTGAGTTGCCCTGCCAATTATTATGCAGCGAAGTGTCCGCCTGCCCCACCTGGGCCAGTCACTCTGGATTCCAGCATGTCCTTACTCTAGGGACAAAGGGCACCACTGGAGGCCCTGGCCAGGGAACACTCCTTCAGACACATTCTAGTCCTTGAAGGGTCCTGGACCCTTCTGGCCCTCTTCTCTAGGCAGACCTTTTGGGTTGGGTGGTCGTAGCCTTCCCTTCCCTGACCTGGCCAATCGTGCTACTGAACTGTATGCAGCCCATCAGGACTCCTTGGCTCAGGCTGGGCACAGCTCTGTCAGCAAACAGGCCAGGTGGGTGGAGAGGGAGGAGGTCAGGGAGCAGCAGGTGGATGCTCGTAACAGTCTTTGGGCGCCCTGCCCAACACTTACACAACCCTCCCCCATCGCGGGACCGCTCACTTCGGCAGTCAGGCTGGGCGCCCTCTGGCAGTGCCATGGCATCACCGATACCTGGCAGCCCTTTGACAAGGCCGCTCCCCTCAACAAACACCTTGAACTAAACTGAACTAAACGGGCCAGGCCTACAAGGCTGGGCTGAGACCCTGCGCTCCAGTCCTTATAGGACAGACAAAGAAACACAGGCAATGAGTCTCAAGGCCAACAGAGCTGGGACGAGTATAATTTTCCAATTAGTCAATACAACCTAAGCTCTGTACTTAAAAACATATACATTAGGAAGTTTCCAAGTTTCAGAAGGAAAAAGCAAGACAGGGTTCAGTACAGAAAGGATGAATGAGTCCGACTGGCTGAGATAGACTGGGATTTCAGAGCCTCAAGCTAGACCCTCTGAATACCAAGCCAGAGTGTCAATGGCGGTGGGAGGGTAAGGACCCAGGCCCAGGCTATTGCCCTCACCTCTTCTGGGGGACTGCCAGGGCTGTGGAGGAAGATAAATATAAAAGTACTTGAGTTTCGGGAGAGGCCCATTTCTCGCCCCCTCAAAACACAACAAAGGTCTGACAGAGGAAGAATGCGCCCGCCTGCCGCCCAGAACCCGTTCTTCTAGCGCTGGCGTCCGTCTGTCCGGGGGGTGGGGTGGGGGGCCCTTAATAAGACATCTCATTCCAGGAGTTGATTCACCAGCTCCTGGCCCTGGTCTGGCACCTGAGCTGGCATCCCACCTCTCTCTGAGCCATGCTGACTGGTGTTTGGCTCAAGCTTTGAGTCCAGCTTTCAGAGAAGCGTCTTGCCTATTCTGGGCCTGTGTGACACCCAGCACTGGGACCAGTGGAGTGGGGTCAGAGTAACGGTGGCTCTCGTACCCATTCACCAGACAGACCTGGATGAAAGTACAAAACCAGATGACAATTTCCATTTTTCTTTTTGTTTGTTTGTTTGCTTGTTTTGAGACAGGGTTTCTCTGTGTAACAGCCCTGGGTGTCCTGGACTTGCACTTGCTTTATAGACTAGGCTGGCCTTGAACTCACAGAGATCTGCCTACTTCCGCCTCACAGGTGCTGGGATTAAAGGCATGCACCACCACGCCTGGCTAACAACTTCTACTTTTCAACCCCTCTCTACCATCCTCAGTCTGTCAGTTTGAGTTAGTATGGGTGAGGCTTTTGAAAGCCAGCCCAGCCACATGCCCTGGATATGGGATCAGCAGAGGGCAGAGTGACAGCCTGTGAGGTGAGCTGTCACACTTGGCTCCTTGGTTCTATGGAGGGAAGCTGAGCTAGGAGGTTGAGGTACCCACTGTAGAGGAGTAGCCTTTTCCCATCTTTGTTCTTCCACACAAACCTGGAAAGGCTGCTGAGGACAGCAGACAGGACAGAGCTGACTGGCTGGGCACTCCATGCTGTGTCTACCCAGAGCAAAGGGCCAGCAAGTCTGCCAGGGTGGGGATGTTTGCCTCAACTTACCCACCCCACCAAACCTGTCTCCCTGCCACCCCCACAAGTGTGTCTCTATCAGGGCTGCACGCACAGGGAGTATTCACTTGTGTGCTATCCGCCTATCCTGAGTATCACTGAATGGCAGGAGGCAAAACTGGTTGGGTGTTGCTGGCACTCCTGCCTCCTAATTAGATGTTTCCGGTGAGGCAGTGACCACTGTGGCTCCTACTCATCACCTCTGCCCACAGCCACCGAGTATGGCAAGGACAACCCAGCTAGCTCTCTTTTCTCCCTCAGGGGCTGGTAAGTTCTCTCCTGTTGCCTTTACCTGGGAGATGTCACAGAGCTGGCCTGGAGCAGCAGACCAGATTTGAAAAGGCAGCCTGTCCAATGGCCATCTCCTACCTTACCCTCCACAGGGCTTTCTTTCAGCCCCTGGCCCAAATATCAGGCAGACTGCCAAGTCTTAGCCATAAAAGGCCTCAAGACAGGGATGCCCATGGGGCCTGAACCCCCAGCTTTCTGGGGGTATCAAGTTAAGCTGATGTGTGATGCATGAACTTTCAGGGTTCCAGCTGATCATGCAGGTGCTGGGGTGTGCAAGTAGACCAACTATGTTCTAATTGTAGGTCTGCTATAGGCTGCCTTGTACACTGATCTGGAGGGGCTGGGTCCCCTGTGTTTAGCTCCCTCAGACCTGCAGGTCAGCTAACAATCACCTGAAAGGAACAAGCAGCAGCCAGCCACAGACGCTGCAGTGCTAGAACAGGTCTATTCCTCAGCCTTTTGTGGCCCCTCTATTTAATGCCAGCTTCTCCAGGCAGGGTTTGCCCCCTTTCCCAGCTGCCTTCATTTCATTCAGTGTCTGTGCTGAAGTGAGACTGAACTCTTGGTTCTCACAAGGGGCCCAGCCCTGATGGGATAAGAACTGTACTTCCTGTGGCATCCCTTCACCTTCTCAGCCAGCATGGGCCAGGCTCTACCTGCCTATCACATGTTGCGTGCTGAAAATGAACAATGATATAAACACTGAAGATGGCTAAGCTGTGCTCCCTCTTCCCCACAAGCCTGGAACACTGTCCTCGACATCCTTTCTGGGGCAGTTTGACAGCTTCTGCCTTACTGCATCCATGCTTGGGCAAATATCTTAGCAGCTTGGGTAACAGTGTCTCTTAAGACAGGTGAGAACCTAGCTGACTCCTTCACTGCCCAGTGCCCTAAGCAGTTGTTAGAATGCTCCCGAAAGAAGCTTGGCCTACCCACAACGCTACATGAAGTAGCAGCCCACAGCTGACTTTTCAGCTTGACAAGAGCGGTTAGAGGCAGGAAGGTCTCTGAGTTCAAGGCCAGCCTGGTCTACAAAATAGTACCATGACAGCCAGGACTACACAGAGAAACCGTGTCTTGAAGGTAGATCTTTGGGATCCAGGCCAGCCTGGTCTTCAGAGTGAGTTCCAGGACTACACAGTAAGACTCCGTCTCAAACAATGAAAGGAGCGGTCCAGTTCCTGCACTAATCTAGCAGCAGTGGAAGGCTGGGCCATGTTATCTTCAGGAACCCTGACTCCTGCACTTCAGTCTGGCTAGCCTGGGCTTTAGCCTGTTTGTTTGTTTGTTTGTTTGTGGTAGGTCTCAGATAGCCAAGACTGGCCTCAAGATTGTTATGCACCTGAGGCTGTCTTTGAACTCCAGATCCTCCCGATTTCACCTTCCAAGTAAGGCGGTTACAGGTGTGTGCACTGCACCTAGCTTCTGAGCTTTGGACATGTGCTGCCAGAAGCCCAGCAAGCCAGATTATTAGCCAGAGGGGAGGCTTGGAAGTGGGGGGGACTTGGAGCTTAAAAGAGGCACCTGGGATTCTCCTGAAGTTCCAGCTTTCAGGCTCAGTCTGTCCTTAGGTCCCTTCCTGACTGTGACTTCAGTCAGCAAGGACCAGCCTTAGAGGAACCACTCCAAGTCCCAAATCCTTCCATAGTTCAGGAATAGTATTCACCTCCAACCTCAAGGGCCTGTTTCAGCCTCAGGAAAAAAAAAAATCCACCATCCTCCCTGTCACCAGAGTAAACACACAACCAAGTAGAGAGTCCTGTACCAGAAGAGGTGGTGGGTGCAGAGAAGCCAAGTGAACCCCTAAACTGTGCTGTCTCCTGTGGAAAATGGAGTCATAGCTTCACTTGCCTGCCTTCAGGTCCAGGCCATCAGCTCTCAGCTGTCAGCAAAGCGGAAGGAATGACCATGACTGCCTTGGGAGAAGACTCTAGAAGCTTGTGTGGGGAGGAGAGTTGAAGGGATTGTGAAGCCTATCTCCCAGATCAGGCCCAGCAACCTGGCATCCTCAGTATATGGTAAGCCTTCCCCTCCAGGTGGTCTCCATGATGATTTGAGGGTCTCAGGGAGTTCTGGAGGGAAGGTCAGAACTCACACACTCCCATATTCCCAGCTCTCCTACTGGGAATGGGGTCATTGCTTAGCTGGTCAAAACATGCTCCAAGAGTCTATGAGGTAGGGTGACAGAAACGTGCCCAGCCAGCTTCTGGGGTCATGGTTGACTGCTGGTGGAATGGCTCAGCCAGGAGACAAACACCCCTGCACTCCAGCCATGAGGCATGGGAGCATGGAATGGCTCTGCTCCCTGTGTTTCCAAAACTGTGGGGAAAACTGTAACTCCAGGGGGCCACCTGACAGACACACAGAAGGAAACTTAAGTCCTGTGACTTCTGCCCACAGCACTTTTTCTTGACTCAGCAGTGAGGGGAGTCTTACAAGAGCTTATCTCTCACCCTGGGCAGGCCTGAGAGGGAGAAGCACCAACCTGCAAGTCTCCTCATCACAACAGCAGTGACCACCCAGAGGCCTCCTATCTACCTAATAGGACAGGCCGTGACCAGGTCCCTGGTCTTTGTGTGCCTCAGCTCTGTACTGGGGAAAATCTCTACAACCCAAGGAAGTCTTATGATTTAAACTAGCAGAATAGCTCTGTCCTTTGTAAAAGTCAACATATGATCTGTTACTGACTGGGATGGGAAGTAAAACTAAAAATAACAGCACTCTGGGCCTGGCTCAAGACAATCTCACCTTTACCACAGTCCAAGTTCAGTTTATCAGATCCTAGCGAGCACCTAAGCAGCAAGTCAAACACAGGCTGGGGAGGAGGCTGGAGCAAAGAACGGGCTGTGTCCCTCACCAGTCCTTCTGGAGGTGGAGCATGGCCAGAACATATAGCCAGGCAGAAATCACAAAATCCCAAGCTCACACCTCAGGTGAGGAGGCTCCCTTCCCTTTTTGCCTCCCGTCCCTCCACACTGGAGATTCTAGGGCCTTCTGGCCGGTTCTCTTGTTTAAGAAGCCTTCAGCGTAGCCTTACAGCCCCTTAAGTAAGGTTAAGTTGTAAAACATCCTACCAGTCACTGGATCCTAGAAGGTCTGGCACAAAACACCATTACTCCTAACAGCTTTCCAAGAGGGAAATTGAGGCAAGAACCCACACAGAGCCCCTCACTCACCACCCTCATTTCCCCACTTTCTTAAAAGCCTGGGTGGAGCCAGAGAACCTGCAGATCAAGGGTCAAAGTCGGTTGGTTAATCACCACCTTCCCCCCCACCCCCATCTCCTGCTCCCTTGGAGGCTCGGGGCAGTAGGCTCCTGCCCCACCCCCAAGACAGGGGAGGGGGAGTTTTTACTGGGACAGAAGTGTTCTAGGGTCTCAGAGGAAGATGCTGCTGGAGGAAGAGACAACCCCAGTTACTCAATTCTAAGCTGACCTGCACGCTGTCAAGGCGTCCTTCCTAAATAAACTAGGTATGCTGGCTTCCTGGAGTATGTATGTACCTTACAGCTCCAGAACCATCTTTTGCTTAGTGTCCTCCGCGAGGCTGAACAGAGGTGGGAGACGTCAAGGGCAAGCAAGGTGCATTAGGCTTATTTCCCAGCAGCTCCTGGACCGTCAGGCAGGAGTCCAGGGAAATTCGGTGGTCCTGGATCTCGATCCCCTTATCTCAACCCCACCAAAGTTATGGGGCGACTAAAGCTCCAAGTTTTCTTTTACAGTGTAGCCCAAGTTTCAGCGGAAACTCCAGCTCTGCTCCTTTCCATTCCCCGGCCCTCCCCTCCAAAGTGGCATCGCTCCAGTGCTCTTCTCCTGCCTCATGAAAGCCCGGGTTTTCTGGATTTACGACGCAAGAGCCGGAGGTCGCCTGAGCGGTGACACACCCCGCTGCGTCCCCTGTAACGCGCCTGGGGCAGGAGATCCCGGGCCTGAGAACGGGCAGAGCCTCGGTTTGGAGTCCCCTTCCCCCACCCGCGCTCCTTCTACGCCGGGGGTCGACCCGCGGCGAGAAGCTGCGTCCCCACGCTCGACTGACCGGCGCCGACCGCTGGTCCGTGCGCCCCGCCCTCCCGGCTCCGGGAGCCCGCGGCGCCTCACCTGGCACGTAGATCTCCCCGCGCTCCTCGTCCGGGAGCTCGCTCCAGTTCCTCTTGCACGTGGAGACGCATGGCTTCTTCACAAGAAACGCGCGGGGCATCTTCAGTTCCTCCTGGCCCGGCGGGGTTCGCTCCCGTAAGTCGAGTTTCCGTGGTCGTCTCACCTTTTCTTCCACTGGATAGGGGTTGAGGCGCGGGAGTAGGGACAGTTCAAGGAAAGAGTCGCCGAAGCGTGTCCACGTTCTGAGGACAGAGCGTACCAGGGACCACGCGTGGCGTTTCCAACTACGCCGAAGGTCGCCGGTGTCCGAAGAGCGGGTGCTGCCAGGTGCACCTGGATCGGAGAAGCGCTAAGCGAGCGTCCTTTAGCTCGACTGGCGTCCCCGAGGCTGCTCGCGAAGTCTTCAAGTGCGAGCTGGACGGACGGGTTCACGCTTTATTGGCTCGCGGCGGTGTGTGTTGGTGGCTCGGGCGGGGGTGGGGTAGGGGTGTTGATCTGATCTAATTAGCTTGGAGTGGCCGAGAGAGCGATGGCGCATGCGTTGGGAAATAACGGTGACAACCCACCTATTTGTTACCTGTCGAACCGGTTTCCATTCCGCTGCGGGTGAGGTGGCCTCGCGGCCCGGGCGGGGTGGCCCGACGGGGGCAGGGTTGGGGGGCGTGCTTCGGTCCCCACACCCAGAAGCACCAGGCCCGCCCCGGACCTCCCCTGCCCGGCGTGCTCACGTTTGCAAACTAGAGTTTCGGAGGGAGCAGGCACGGGAAGGGAGGGGAGGGCAACGTTATTTGCACCGGCGCTCGCACGCTCTGTGGGCGATGACATAAAACTGGCCCAACAGGCCCGGGCCCAGCCTGGCGCGCCCCGGGCGCCGGGAGAGGCACAAAGCCGCCAAGCGGGAACCGACGGTCCGGGCCCGAACCCAGCGGCCAGGGATCCCCAAAGCCAGTGTGAGCAATTCTTGGTTCACCGGAGAGGTATTTGCTGGCCACCGAGTTCCTGCGGAAAGGCACGCGAGGCGAGAGGAGCGCGTGGACAGGGAGGCTCGGATGCGCCTGTAAATCCAAAGCTCGAGCCTGCCTTCCGGTTACGAGAGCGTTTAAACTGCCCTGAGTCCAATCTAATCGAGGCCAGCACCTTGGCATATGGGCGGGCGTATTGGCCCTGGTCATAAACAGCCGGATTTTAGATTCTGAAAATCTGGAAGAGGCTCTTAGGATGAGGACCCCAACTGAGTGAGATCTGACACAGTCCTCTCTTGCCTGTTGCAACCAGTGTCCTTCCTGGGTGGGAGTTTAGCAAGCGGCTCCCCATCCACCCTGCTGTATTCTTCAGCAGGCCTAGTTGGAGCAATGCCCACCACCATTGAACTGCAGTGTTCTGTGCCCACCACCACAGAACTGAGTGTTCTGTGGCCTTCGCGTGAGCCACTTCACTATGACACTTTGGCCGTGGCTGGGTTCCTTTTACTGGCTGACCTATTAAAGACAGGGACCTATTAAAGGCTGCTAACATTTTAGACTCCAGACTTCAGTACAACTGTCTCAAATAGTGTTAAATGTTTGCTGGAACAAACTGGGAGGAAATTAGTCTGATAAATAAATTCACACAGTTCAAAAGACAGGAGTCACAGGTGGATACGGTTCATGCTTGTGATCCCAGCACGTGGGAAGCTGAGTTAGGAAAACCGAGAGTGAGAGGCCAGCCCATGCTTCATCATGAAATCCTGTTTCAAACAAAACAAAAGAATTAAAAGAAAGGCTGTCGATATGGCTCAGGAGGTACTTGCCACTAAGTGGGAAGACCTGAGTTCAACAGAGCAGGGAGAGAACACTTATCCCACAAGTTGCTCTCTGACCGGTGGCACACCGTGGAACTGGTGTATGCTGACACACATATGCACAGTAGTCGTTCAAAGGTGGGGGATGTTGCTAATTCGGTCTCTGAGGCATTGGCTTGCAGAGGGCATTTCAAAAGTGTGAGTACTTACAGAGAACCCGGACATTTTCCCAGGATTTTTGTGAGTTCCCCTGGGTGGATGAGGAGAGAGTACAGTTTGGGGCAGCCCTGCAGAGACACCAGCCCCCTCCTCACTGAGCAAGAAGAAGAGCTTGACCAAGGACCCTAAGTCTCTACTCCGGGAGAATTCTATTACCCACCTCACAGGTTCACTGAGAAGGGGATAGAACACTTCTGAGCCATCAAGGTTTGCCACTTCCCCTTGCTGCCCTTGGAGAGCTATTGGTCGTAGTCCACATTTTCCATATCCCTCTTTCACTTTGATTTTGGACCTTGCTCAGCAACTAACATTAGTTGAGCACCTACTGTATGCTTATCTTGAGCAATAGATCCGGGGGCATCAACGTGGCTTGTCTGTCTGGGAGGCAGCTCAACTTGGTTTCTTTCTTTCTTTCTTTCTTTCTTTTTTTTTTTTTTTTTTTTTTTACAGGATTTCCTCTGTGTAGCCCTGGCTGTCCTGAAATTAGCTCTGTAGACCAGAGTGGCCTTAAACTCAAAGATCCCCCTGCCTCTGCCTCCAGAGGGTTGGGATAAAAGGTGTGTGTTCCCGGCTTGGCTTACTTATTTCAGTCTGTCTGACTTTCTTTCCCCTCAGTGAAACCCATTACTTTATTATTCTTTTTGACACAGGGTCTTTCTGCATAGCCCTGTCTGCCCTGGAACCCTCTGTAGACCAGGCTGGCCTTGAACTCACAGAGATCTACCTGCCTCAGCCTCCCGAGTGCTGGTTTTACAAAGTACTTCTTGATCTCCTCTGTGTGCTGTCTTATGGTGGGCTGGTCCCAATGAGTGCCCAGAAGAGTCTATGGTGAAGTCTTAACAGGCAGCCCTGGACACAAAGCCAGCCCCCCTTTTTTTTAGCCAGAGAGCAGTTTGAATGGCCAGAAAGTCAGGTGGGGAACTAAAATGGGTGATGCCAGCGAATCCAATGACTCTGTAGCTCCAGAGAGTCATAGTGAACAGAGCAAGGTCCAGGAAAGGAGCACTTGGTCTGTGCTGTCTGTTGCTTCGACTCCAGTGAGTGATCCATGTTTATGAAATGAATGAATGGATGGCCATTACAGTTTTATTTATATGTGTGAGTGTTTTGCCTGCATACATGTCTATGTATCACATACATTCCTGGTTCTTGAGGAGGCCAGAAGTGGGTATCAAATGCAGTGGGAGTGGAGTCGTACATAGGGTGAGCAGCCATGTGAGTGCTGGGAATTGACCTCAGGTCCTCTGGTGATGCTAGCAACAAGTGCTCTTGACTGGTGAGCAATCTCTATAGCTAAGCTATTTCATCTAAGCTTTTTTTTTTTTTTTTTTAAAGACAAAAAGTGTCAGGGGTGGGGAGGTGAGGGTGGTACATGCCCTTTAATCCCAGCACTTGGAAGGCAGAGCCGCTGGGTGTAGCTCTGTGAGTTTGAGGCCAGCCTGGTCTATATAGTGAGACCCTGTCTCAAAGAAAAAAAGAAAGGAAAAGAAAAGCAAGAAAAGAAAAAGATGGGCTCTCACTGGACCTAGAACTCACAGTTGCAGCTACACGGGCTGGGCAGTGAGCTCCAGAGATGTGCCTGTCTCCGTCCTACAGCTCAGTTACAGGTACACATGGGTGCCAGGATCTGAACTCAGGCCTTCATGCTTCCTCAGCAAACATTTTTCCACTGAGCCGTATGCTAGCCCATAGAATAATAGATCAAACAGAACATTCTTGTGGGTTAGATTTGACCCACAGGTTGCCTGTGTGTGTGTGTGGATCGTTGGCACCCTGGAGGTAGACGACAAGGCATGAGCACTATGAGAAGACACTTCTGCTCTGTCGCCATTTGCTAAACACCATCCACTCCTAACTCATCTCCCAGGTATTCCTTGAGTGTCCACAAGGGACTATTTTACAACACACAGCAAAACCATAGGAAACTGCTGTATGGCAGGATGAATGAGGGTGACGGGATGGTGGCAGGTGGGCTTGATGAGGTCTGGATGAGAGGTGGGAGCCAGCGGGACAAAGTGGCAAAGAGCATGAGCAGAAGGAAAGCTAGGGCCATGGCTCATGATAGAAAACTAAGCTAGAGTGTGCACAAAGCTCCCAGCAGCCATGGTGTCTGGCTGCTGAGAGGGAAGGGAGCTGAAGGCTGGGCCATGGCAGGACCTGTGATGTGCAGAGTGGAGCAGGGGCAAGGAGGTGGCCGTAAAGAGACCAGTGTTGTGTTGGAACTACTCTGATGGTCCAAGTAAGAGATGGTGGGTTGAGTCACAGGGAAAACCAAGCCATGAATCATGTGTCTTGAATGACATCACCTGCTGGCTGGTATGGAGGACAGGAGGCCGAAGGGAAGAGGAGCCACAGCAGGCAAGGACCAGTATGCCCCCTGCATGCTTTCTGAACTGGTGCTCAATTCTCATCCCAAGGAGCCTGTGGCATTAGGACGGGCATTGGAAAGTGTTTAGAATTACCCTTCCTGTTCTCATAGAAGTCCTTAGAAGCCAGGATGGGATGGAGACAGGGAAGGGGCTGTGAACCTGGAGTTTTAAAGCACAAAGCATCATGGGAGATATGCACTAAGAAGACACAGAAAAGAATCCAGTTGCAGTTTGTGCCTGTGGACTGTGGCCAAGGCACCCACCCTCTCAGGGCCCCAGTTTCCCTGGCTGTGACCCTGGGCTCCTAGTTCTAGCTCTGACTTTGGGAGTTAAGAGAGTCTGACTTGTGTGGGAGCCCAGCAGCTCTGCAGTAGACACAGCCCCTCAGAGCAGGCCAGTGGGTTCCTTTGCCAGCCACTTGAGCAGTTCCCCTGCACTCTGTCAGCGGAGACAGGTGTCACAGTCCAGGTTGGCCTCTAACTCCTTATGGATGCTGTTGAATTTCGGTTCCTCCATCTCCCAAGTGCTGGGATTACTAGCCTGTGCCACCACACCTGGCCAGCTGCCACCTTTCCAGTCCTGTTTGCTAATAGGCCCCTAGAGGATGTAAAGCCCCGAATAACCTGTGAAGTGCTATAGATGACACTGACTCCTCCATTTAGGGAGTTTTGACCTGGGTCTGCCCAGCTTACTGCCAGGGGGCCACCCCAGCCATATGGCAGACCATAGGCAGAGGAGATGGCTTCAGACATGGTCTGTGGAGTAGAGCTGGTTTTTCTTGGCAGGTACCATGGGGTGAGACTCCACCCCGGGAGCCATGGGCCCCAGCTCAGTGTCCATGTTCTTCCTGTCTCAGACGTTGGAGCTATCCGCCTCCAAGTGCCACAGCCCACAGCCCCAAGCCACCGCCTCTCTCTTCTTTAATCCCTCATCCCCTAGTTGCCACACAGGTCAAGCCCCTGCCATATTTCACCCACAACCAGCCATAGATGT
Source organism: Rhabdomys pumilio (assembly GCA_030674055.1). Classification (NCBI taxonomy): domain Eukaryota; kingdom Metazoa; phylum Chordata; class Mammalia; order Rodentia; family Muridae; genus Rhabdomys; species Rhabdomys pumilio. Next base: position 134,526,053 of record JANHMN010000003.1, read on the forward strand.
TGTGAAAACCCATGTCCCGCATCATGTCTCCCTTCAACAGAGAGCACATCCCCATGCCGATGTCCTGGTGCTGAGGACCTCTGCCTCCCCGAGCTCCCTGTGTGCTCACTGCCCTGCTCCACCCAAGCTCTCCACCAGCTCTTCTCAGCTTAGCCTCTTCTGCAACTGGGAGCTGGCTACCTCCCATTCAGTCTTCTGACAAATGTCCCTTCTTCCTGGAGCTGATGTCCTAGCTAAGTTCTTGTCCTCATTGTCACCTCTACCACTAGGTTCCTGCTGTGACTTCTCTCAGTGATGTGGAGGTGTAAACCAAATAAATCCATTCCTTCCCAACTTGCTTTTTTGTCATGGAAAACTAAGACAAAAATATTCTGGACTTAGGAGTGATGATTGTATAATACCCTGAAGACTAAAATCCCCTCCTCCCCCAACTATGTATTTTGTGAGAATGAATGTTGCAGTACTATTAAAAATGGTATTAGTTGAGCCAGCCATGGTGGTGTGCACCTTTAATTGCAGCACTCAGGATGCAGAGGTAGATCACTGTTTCAGGCTAGCCTGATCTATATAATGAGGGTAAATAGGGGCCCTTGGGGCTAGGGAGATGGCTGTCAGTAAAGTGCTTGCTGCACAAATATGAGAACCCTGGTTTGAACACTCCGACACCCACACAGAAGCTGAGTGTGGTAGTGAATGTCCATGATCCTAGTGCTAGAGAAGCAGAAACAAGAGGATTCTGGGAGCTCAGCCTGGCTAGGCAAATCAATAAGCTCCAGGTTCAGTAATAGGCACAGTCAAGAGAGAGACATAGAGAAAGAGAGAAAGGAAAGAAGGGAGGGAGGGAGGGAGGGAGGACAGAGGTGGGGCTGGAAAAAGATGTGTGGAGAGTAATTGAAGAAGACACGTGACTTTAATTTTTGGTCTCCACAGACATGCACACTTGACATATACACGCACACATGCAAAAATAAAAGATAAAAACAAACAGGTTGACCAGGAAGGGGGGAGCTGTGATTGTGATGTAAAGTCAATAATAAACAACCAAACAAGTCCCTAGAAAACCTAGTACTGATGGGAAGACAACGGCAAACATAAAACAAAATGCCACTCCTCCACATCACTGAAAGAAGTCAGAGCAGGCAGCTGGAAGCAGGAGCTGCTGCAGAGGTGATGGAGGGGTGCTGCCTACCAGCTAGCTCCTCATGGCCTGCTCAGCCTGCTTTCTTCTAGAGCCCAGGAGTGAGTGGTACCACCCACAGGGCCTGGGCCCTCCACCATCAGTTACTAATTAAGAAAATGCCTTACAGCCAGATCTTATGGAGGCATTTTCTCAACTGAGGTTCCTAACTCCATCAAGTTGACATAAAACTAGCCAGCACAGTTCTCATGCCTGCAAAAGAACACTGTCCAAGGGCAGCAGCCCTCTATTGCCAACCCCTGCCCTGGTACCTACTACGTTTGTTTGGCCCATGGACTCCCTTTATGAAGCATCCCTGTATCCACAGCATCCAGTGCTATGGGGATTGGGTTGTTGTAGGCCCATTTTTACAGATAAGAAAATCAAGGCCCAGGGCCCCTCAAGGATTAACTTTTCCTTTTTTCAGCATAATGTCTAGGGTTTCCCAAGAACTCAGCTGCATGAAGAGGGGTGGAAATGTAGAAGAGGAGAGAAGAGGTGACGGAAATGCCTGTCTCCTTACATCAAACAGGTCACTCTCTCATGAGGGCCTGGCAAGGAGCTGAGGGCACTTCTTTTCTGCCCCGACTGTTGCCAGGACAAAGCAAACGGTGCCTCTCATCAGAGGACACTTGGGCAGGCAGATGAGAACAGAGCCCATCCAGGGACTTGGACATCAGGAGTGATGAGGGCAGCAGATGGAGCATATAGCAGTAGCCTAGTCCTACTTACAAGAGGCTGTGGGGCTTTGTGCAAATGACTCTGCCTTCTCTGGGCTCCTGAAAGTACATGTGAGACAGGTACCCACCCTCAGTACCCAGGGTTGGCCATGAGCCCTGGTGAGCTCAGCAAGATACATCCATCACAGTTCTGGAAACCACACATGCCACCTCAAAGAACCAAAGCCCAAGGAGGCTGGCAGAGGCTACAGCATCAGAAGCTTGGGACACAGCCAGAGTTGGACTCCCTGACCCCTGGAAGCCTCTCTCCTCAACTGTAACAGGATTTAATAATCCTTTCTGGCTCTCGGAGAGCTGGGAGACCAGACCTGCAGTTATCAGCCCCCTCTGGGCCTCAGACAGGGCAACCAGACGGGCTCCTACTCTAAACCTGCCTGGCCGCCCAGGGCTGCTCTCACCCTGGCCTCTTTCATCTTGGGTCTAATTAGCCAGGCGCCCCACCCCAAAGCTTCTTGAACAGGAGTCATCACTCCCAATTTATAGATGGGGAAACTGAGGCACCTTGAGGGAAGTGGTTTAGAGCTGTCGCCTGTGAGTCAGCTGTGGAGCCAGAGCCCAGAGGAGCCGAGACCAGGTCTTCTAGCTGGTCTTGCCCTACCTGCACCCCCTCCCCGCGCTGTCTCCATCCTCTCTTCTTCTACTCCTGTTCTGGGGGCCCAGGCAATCTTCTTTTTAGAACTCTATCCTCCCACTCTCATCTGCAGCCAGGTCAGGATAATGGGTAGGAACTTGGGCAACCAAAACAGAGAACGACAAATAGCCTGAGGCTAGCAATGGGAGCTCAGGTGTTTCATCTTGAGAGAGGCTAGCAGGTGAGCATGGGATATGGACTCCAGAAGTTCTGTACCCCTGAAACTAGCGGGCCAGCGGACACCCACAGCCTGAGACTCCTGAGCCACAGCCCTCTGGACTCCGGTAGGCAGTGTGCACTACTTGGCCCCAGGTCTCTGGCAGCCCGGTCGTTGTCTTCTGAAGCCTTGGTTTCTCAGTTCACATCAGGCGTGTTAGGAGCTGAGTGACCCTCCAGGCCCTGCCAACGCGCACATCCAGAGTCGGAATCCCGTTGTTTTTCAGCTTCCGCTGCGTCTTAAGGCCCCGCCCCGCTCGTTGTACTCTAGCCCGCCCGACCCCTGTTGGCAATCCGTGCGACTTCGGGCAAAGGTCAGCAGCTACCATCCGGCTGCGACCCTGGCACCCAAGCAAAGCGAGGTGTCCCTCTCCCCCCCCCGACGCCCGGTCAGCGTTGAGGACGCCAAGCCAAGCCCTGCGGCGCCGGTCCGACCGGTCCCGCCGTGACCCACGCCTTGCTCTTCCTGCTCTGCCCTGGGACAGCGCCTCGCGCGCCTCCCAGCGGCCGCCCGTGGACCCGCACTCAAGCAGCCGGGCCGTAGCGCGCAGACCCGAGGCCGGGGCGGGACCACTGCGGGACGCGCTGGCGGTCTTCCCGATCTGCCCAAGCCGCTGTTCTGCTCCAGGGCCTGGGAACGCAGTTCCACCGGGGAGCGGACCGGGAGCCCGGCCCACCAAACTCCGCCCCTGCCCGTGCCTGCGGCGGTTTCGGGGCAGGGGGCCTGCACGGCGAGACAGTTACTCAGACCTGGCGAAACCGGCGAGTCGGCACCTGCCGGCCTGGCGGGCGTGGCAGGCGGAGGCTCCGTTACGCCCCGCCCCTGGGCCCGGCCCGGCCGCCCACGCGCCGCGCGCCCCGCCCCGGCCCGCGCCGCCAGCCTGCCAGCCCGGAAGGAGCCGACCGAGCGCCCGCGGCAGCTGACTCAAGCGGTGAGAGAGGCCGACCCGTTACCACGGGCGCCAGGGGCCCGAGCGACGCTGTGGTTTCGATGCCCTTCGTAGGCGGGAGGTTTAATGAGCTCTCTGCACGCACCTCCCGGGCACCCCCACCCCGATCGCTGCGGGTCCTATCCTGCAGGCGCCTGGGCTGTTGCTTCCGGCATCATCTCCAAAGCCTCCAGATTTCATCTTGGGACCTAGGTATCGGGGGTCACTGCTGGGGTCTGCAAGACGACCCTAGGGTGACAGCAGACCCTCAGGGAAGGTGGGGGACTTGGGCGCCCTCTAGCGGCCATAAAGGCCTGCGCGTCCTCGCCGCCGTGTCTGAAGCTCCTTCCCTTTGCAGAGAAGTGGATGACTGACCATGGGGCCCCTGAGTCGAGAAGCTTGGGTCCAGCGCCTGGGGGCTTTCCGAGCCAGCCCATCCGCCTTTCTGACGGGTGCCGAAGGTGAGGATTTGGGTCGCGACCTGTTGAGTGACCTAAGGAGTGAAAAGCTAAGCGAGCAGACCAAGGTAGGTCCTGCCCGTGTGCCCTGCCATGGTCCACATGGTTGCTTCATACTACTGCATGCTGAACTTAATGAGTTCCTCTTAAACCTCAGGTTTCCTTACTGACCCTGAGCTTGGAGTACTCTGACAAACTTTGGCCTGATGCACCTGCCGCAGAGGCTGCTGCCACCTCCTTGTTGGACACGCTTGTCCTCCTGCCCTCAAGACCTTCAGCTCTCCGGAGGCTCCTGTTGTTGGCAGCCACCACAGCCGTGGTGTCAGGAGGTGCTCTTGGACCCACTTCGGGAGCTTCCTGCCGGCTCCTGCCCTTACTTCTTGGCTTAGCTTCAGGCCGAGACATGGGACGAAGCTTTGGAACTGCCTCAGAACAGCGCCATCTACAGGCCACAGCGTGTGAATGCCTTCGAGAACTTGAGCGCTGTAAGCCTGGGCTGTTAGCCGGCGCCCTGGGGATGCTGCGGAGCCTCCTAGGGCAAGTGGGTCCCATCCAGCCTGTCAGCCTGCTTCTGGCCCTTGTTCTGCACAACACCTTGGTGGTAGAGTCCAGGTCTGGGGCTGGCCTGCAAGGCCGGCTTGTGGCTGAGGACTCCTCCACTGGGAGTTGTCCCTGGGACTGGACGATGGCTGAAGAGTGGGATGCCCATCTTAAGCCCCAGACGCCCAGCTGGCCCACCGCTGCGGGGGAGGAGCGTGGCTTTCCAGTTCTAGAGCCCAGCCCTGAGGACACCCGAGAGCTGAAGGCTGCAGTGGCCCAGCTTCTGGACACTTCCTATCTGCTCACTCCCGTGTCTCAGGCTCAACTTCTGTGGCTCTTGGGCTGGGCCCTTCGGGGTCTTCGGGGACAGCCACCAGTGCTTTTCAAGCCACAACTAGTTCGGCTGCTGGGCACAGCACAGCTGACACTGTTACACTCAGTTCTCTCTCTCAAGGCGGCCTTCGGTGAGGCCCTGTTCACTGCTCAGGATGAAGGTCTGCTGCTTCGCAGGCTCGCCTTGGCAGCCCAGCACCCAGCCCTACCCTCACCCACACACCTCTTTTACCTGCATTGCGTCCTGAGCTTCCCTGAGAATTGTCCATTAGGTCCAGAAGGGGAAGAGGCTGCCCCATTGCTGTTGGGGCCCCAGCTATGCCAGGGCCTCATGCCCAGTCTCCTTCATGACCCAATGGTCCTCCTGGCCCGCCTGCATTTGCTGTGCCTACTTTGTGCTGACGATGAGGAAGAGGAGAAAGGCCAGCTTCAGGGCCCACAGTGGTTCCTGCAGGAGCTGCTGGCTGGCCTACAGCAAAGGGCAGCCCTGGACGGTGGTCCCCGAGCCTTGGCCACTCTCTGTTTCCAGGCCTCATACCTTGTTACCAGCTGCCTGACTAGACGACCCGCAGTACGGACATCTTTGATCCGTGGGCTGGCCCAGCTGTACAGAGCTCGGCCTTCCCTGGCTCCCCACTTTGTGGACCTCTTGGATCAGGTAAACCCTGAGCTGAGAGAGCCCCTCAGGGAGGTGCTGCTCCAAGAGGTGGTAGCCAGGCCAGGCAAGAACGAAGCACTTTGCTGGCACCTGCAGATGCTGGCAAAGGTGGCAGAGGGAGCCACTCAGAGTGCCACCCTCGGCTTTCTGCAGGCTGCAGCTGAACACTGCACTGACTGGGGCCTACAGCAGGCCCTGCTGCGAGTGTGCCGTGCTCTGCTGCGGACAGGTGGGGGAGACGGCCTGGCAGACCTGCTGCAGAATCTGGCCAGACAACTAGAGAATGCTGACGGACGGGACCATGCCCGACTATACTATGTCCTCTTGTCTCATCTGTCAAGTTCCAAGTTGGGGATGGCGCTGGGCCCCTCACTGGCTGCACCTGCACTGGCCTCATCACTGATGGCTGAGAACCAGGGCTTCGCGTCAGCACTGATGGTGCAGGAGACCTCAGCTCCAATTCAGTTGAGTGTGGGGCCTCAGAAGGCCAAGGGCCCACTCCCTGTGCTGAACCTGCAGGTGCAGGCGCTGGGTGCTCCTGTCTACTCTCTGGAGCTGCGCTTCCGTGTGGAGGGACAGATCTACAAGCCTCTGGAGGCTGTCCACATTCCCTGCTTGCTTCCTGGACAACCTGCCCATTCTCTGTACCTGCCATTGCGGCCCCGATGCCCAGCCCCTGCCTACCTACACGTCCGGGCCCTTTACAGCACACCTGCTGGCCTCACGTGCCATGCCCACCTGCCACCCCTGTCTGTGACCTTTGCTGACCTCTTCCTGCCTTTCCCCAAGCTCCCTAAAGGCTCTGAGTTGTGTTTCTTTGATGAGCTCTGGAACTCCTGTCTGCCAAAGGGTGTGGAAAGTCGTGTGTGGTGTCCACTCGGGCCACAGGGCTTGGAGGCCTTGGTGTCCCAACACCTAGAGCCCTTTGTAGTGGTGGCTGAGCCACCTACCACCTACCTCATAGCTGTCCGCCTGCCCCCTGACTCCATGCTACTGCTGCGGCTAGAGAAGGCTCAGGTGGACGGTGTGCCCGTGGCCCTAAGAACGGATGACTGGGCCGTGCTGCCCCTGGCAGGGGACTATCTCCGTGGGCTGGCAGCCCACTGAGTAATGCCAAGTGGGACTGCACTTGTGGCTGGTGCCTGAAAAAGGAGCATATTCTTGTAGCTCCTGCCCCATAAAATCCCATTCACTGACAACTCCTCCTGACTTGTTTTCTTTTGGACCCTTGTTAGGAACAGACTTATTGGGGTTGGGTTATAAAAAGACATAGAAAGATCCAGACTGATCTTAGTACTACAGACCTCCAAATCTTAGTACTACAGACCTCCAAA
>JANHMN010000003.1:134533078-134538078 GCA_030674055.1 Rhabdomys pumilio
ATCTTAGTACTACAGACCTCCAAATCTTAGTACTACAGACCTCCAAAATTTCTGCTCGCATAGTCTGAAAAATATGTTTCTCACAGGGTCTGACCTGGCCCAAGATCACTATGTAACTTCTCATGAAGGCTGGAGCTTGAGGTTGGGTCTCCCAGCTCTGCCCCAGCTTAGCTCAGACCATAAGCTGGCAGCCTAGAGTAGGGGTGACTAGATTGCCCCTTCTTGGGGAGACCTGGTTGGACCTAACTGTACTGTGCCAGTAAGGTTCAGTTCAGAGGAGATGGAGGGCCCACATGATCTGGTTCAAAACAACCCCAAAACCTAGCTTTTAATGGCAGCCCTTAGGAAACCCAGTCTGTGCTCAGATAAGAACTTGTTCCCAGGCAGGTGGTGGAGGCACACGCCTTTACTACCAACACTTGGAAGGCAGAGGTAGGTGGATTGATTGCTGGGTTCGAGGCCAGCCTGGTCTACAGATTGAGTACTAGGACAGCCAGAGCTACACAGAGAATCCCTGTCTCAAAAACAAACAGACAGACAAACAGAACTTGAGAACTTCTCGAGCTCCTTTCTCCAAATGTGCAAGACATGGGGGATGCAGATACATCGAGGCCAAAACTGTTGCCAGGCACCAGGCTGGTATTTTCCACACACATTACCTCATGTCATCCTTGAAACATTTCTGCAGGTCCCCCCACACAGCTGAGGAAGTCAGCCAGCTGAGGGAGGTCAGTGACTTCCTGAGGTCAGGCTGGGAGGGAGTGGGATTTTGTCACCCATGGCAGGCCACCATTGCCACGCTCAGCAGAGCCTGCAGTAGCCACAGCCCCCAGCCCTCGCCCCTGAGAAGCCCCCAGCAGGACACGCTGAAGCAGTTCAGTCAGTGCTGAGTCAGGAGAATAACCTTGGGCCTCAGTTGTTCTTGGGAAAGGACTTTGGGGGGGGCACCCCTGTTCTTGCAGGGTTTCTTACAAGTCAGTTTAGGAGAGAAAGGAGAAAAGGCTTAGACCCAGTTTGTGGCAAAAGGCCAGGTTCTAGTGCGCACTGTGGCAATTAATTGTTATTGTTGAGTAATTTTATACTCCAGATATAGATTTTGGCATCTACAACAGGCCAAAGAGAAAAATTCCATTCAAGTCTAGGTAGTGAGCCAGTGAATAGACTGGAGTTACTTCCAAGAGTTTGGTTACTCAAATCCAGCTGTGTCACCAAAAAAGCCATTCTAGCACGGGTGTCCACTCTGGAAAGCTGCTGGAGCATTATGGGTTTGCAGCCAGCTCCACTCCAGATTCCTCAACTGAAACTGTTGACCATTTTTATGAAGTGTGGGATGGGCCTTGCCAACCCTGTGACTTTCTGGGTTCCCGATCCTCATGTTTCTTGAGTCTTTTGAGCCTGGAGAGGGATTTCAACGAGGAAGAAGCAGCTACATAGCACTCACCTTGAAAGTCATTGCTAAATCAGGAAGGTGGCCGTTCTAGAAACTTCTACAGCTGGTTTGAATAGAGAAAACCTGTAGGTTAGTTCCTGACACGGTTCTTAGGGAAGCTAGACTAGGTTCCACAGAGCCGTCTCTGGAGCCACTGCACTGCAGGGCAAGCTCCCCCGTCTGCAGTGAACTCCTCTTGTGCTCTGACATGGTGGGTGCTGCCAGTGCGTCCTCGTGCCCACTAAGCCAGAGACCTGCTGCTGATAGAGAGAGCCTTGACACCTCCATGTCTAACTGAGAGGGCATTCAGTTATTGTCATCCATTGTCCATCCGTTGTGGGGAGGGGATACCGAAAAGCAGTTCTTCTTACACAAACACAAGAAAGGCATTAAGCCTTAGTTCGAGATGAAGATACTAGGCTCCAGAGGCAGGGGAGGTGACTCAGTAAAGTACTCAGACTTGAAGAACTGAGATCCCCAGCACCCATGTAAAGCCAGGCAAGGCCTCCTCCTCTCAGCACAGGGCTGGCAGGCAAAGATGAGACAGTAAGAGGGTCTCCGGTTTTTTGTTTGTTTTGTTTTTCCAAACCAGAGTTTCTCTATGTAGTCCTAGCTGTTCTGGAACTCACCTTGTAGACCAAGCTGGCCTCAAACTCTACCTGTTGGATTAAAGACATATACCACCCCACCCCCCTCAGCATATCTGCAAGCAGTGTAGCTGAGTCAGCAAACCCTAAAGTCAGAGAGAGACCCTGCCTCAGAAAGGTGAATCAGTCAGACACCCAGTGTCCACCTCTGACGTGCGACACGTGTGTGCACACACACCCATTCACACAGGACCACAGACACAAGCACACACACAAGGGGACAATTAGCCCATGTGATGACAAATCCTCTATTTTCCTACCAATCCGTGGACCTGTTTTATCGCTCCTTCAGTGCTAGCCGCCAGATGAAGAACAACCACCCAGACTACCTGTGTTCCGTGCCACAGTTCATATACCAACCACAAGTCCCAAGCTGTGGCCTGTGCATTGTGACCAACAGGCTGTAAATCAGGGTGTCTAGGTTTGGTAATTTCTAAGGGACACTCTACTCACCATCACCTACTTATTAGAAAGGATATTACACTGACAGCTTTGATGGTACATTCCTATGATCCTAACAGTTCAAAGCCAGCTAGTGTCTTCATAGCGAGACTCTTCACAGGCAGAAGTGTATCACAGGGAACTAGAGAGAGTTCAGTTCCCAGCACCCACGTCCAACAGCTCATAACTTTCTGTAATGAGCTCCACAGAAACCTACACCCTTGTCTGGCCCCACAGGTATGTGCTGTCATGCATACATTCCATGTAGAAACACAGACACATAATTTAAAAAAATATTACAAAAGACACAGATAAATAACCAAATGGAAGGGACACATGGGGCAGAGTGGGCAGGGGACAGTGCAGTTTCTGTGTCCTCTCTGGGATGTGACACCCTGCAGGCACCTCCAGAAACCTCCAGCTATCACGTAGGCCTGATCAATTACCTCACATTACTGGCACTTCTCTTCCTGAAACACGGGAGGCAGAGCTAAAGCTCCAGGCGGTTGTGGCCCGCATGATGCGTAGGTGCTGGGATCCGAGCTCCAGTCCTCATAGGCAGCAGTGCTGCCCAGCGCAATGTCTCTTACATGTTAAACCAGTTTACCAAACCTGGAATAAATCACACTTTGTCATGTCATGTAATTCTCCTGTCTGTGTGTGTCCACGCACGCACGTGTGTCAGTGTGTGCATGTGCATGTGCATGGGTACCTGTATGTGTGCACAGTTAGACTCCATTTGGGCAGTGGTGGATCTCGCCTTTAGTCCCAGCACTTGGGAGGCAGAGGCAGGTGGATTTCTGTTTTCGAGGCCAGCCTGGTCTGCAGAGTGAGTTCCAGGACAGCCAGGGCTACACAGAGAAACCCTGTCTCGAAAAACCAAATAATAATAATAATAATAATAATAATAATAATAATAATAATAATAATAATAATGTCCTTACTTGGTTTGGTGTGAGATGACGCAGGCATAAGAGAATGAGTAGAGATGTGGTCCCTTACTTCCAACTTCTGGAAGAGACTTGAGAGATTGATGTCCTTTGTACTCTAAATGTTTTTGTTAAGCGCACAAGTAAGCAAACTCATTAGACCAGCTACTTTATGAACTGGGAGATTACTGATTGCTACTGTCTGTGCCTTCCACCCCAATTCATTTATTGAGATGTCATTTTTCTGGAAATTCTTATTCTTAAGAATGCATTTTTTAACTTTTATTTATTTTTCTCTCATACAATTTATCCCAATCAAAGTTTCCTACCTTCACCTCCTCTGTCCCCAGATTCACTCCCCTACTTCCGTCTTCCACCGAGAAAAGAACAGGCCTCCCAAGGACATCGAGTGAGCTCAGGAAGACCAGGCACACACCCTCACATTAAGGCTGGGTGAGGCAACCCAGTAGGAAGAAAAGGCTCCCAAAAGCAGGCAAAGTGATCAGACACACCCGTGCTTCCATTGCCGGGAGTCACCCCTGAAACATCAAGCTGACAACCATAACATTTGCTGAGGACCTAGTATAGACCCATGCAGGCTGTGAGTGATTGCCTCTTTAGTCTTGGTGTAGTGGCTATTCCTGGATGTCCACTTGACTGTATCTGGAATGAACTACAATCCAGACTTGGAGGGCTCCCCTGTGATCCTGAGGCTGGGAGATACAAATTTCTAACCTGGATCTTGGTGTGGAGATCTTGAGGCATAGTGGCTATGAATCCCAGGAGACTAAGGCAAGGAGATCTCTGAGTTCAAGGTCAGCCTGGGACAAAATAAATCCCAGATCCAGACAGTAGTACATACCTTTAGTCTGGACCTACATGAGGACATTGGAAGAAGGAAGATTCATTCTTCTTCACCTGCTTGCATTTATTTGTCAGCACATCTGTTGGAATCTACTAGCCTTGTGGGGGTGAGCAACTGCTAGATCCTTGGACTCCCATTCACAGATGACCATTGTTGGGGAGTTGGACTACAGACTGTAAGTCATCAACAAATTCCCTTACTATATAGAGACTACCCATAAGTTCTGTGACTCTAGAGAACCCTGACTGATACACTCGGTGAGCCCCCATGAGTCCTGCTTAGTTGATTCATAGGGTTCTGCTCTCCCAGTGTTCTTGACCCTTCTGGCTCCCACGGTTCTTCCTCTCCCTCATCTTTGGGGTTCCCTGAGCTCAGAGGAGAGTGACATGATGGTGACCTCTAGTCTGGCCCTCTGCCTAATGTTTGGCTGTGGGTCTCTGCATCTGCTTCCATCAGCTGCTGGAGGCAGTCTCTCAGTTTGATTCGTTTTGTTTATCTTGTTTTTGGTTTTTTGGCCTGTTTGGTTCTCTAGGCTATCCAGCCTCTGGTTTCCAGCCCTCCAGGCAGAGTAGGGCATGGGCTCCCTCTCGTGGTGTGGGCCTCAAATTAGACCAGTCATTAGTTGGCCTCTCCCACAAGTTCTGTGCCACCGTTGCCCAAGATATTTGCAGGTGGAGCAGATTGTAGGT
>JANHMN010000003.1:134540578-134550512 GCA_030674055.1 Rhabdomys pumilio
GGCTGGCCTCGAACTTGGAGATCTGTCTGTCTCTGCCTCTTGAGTATTGGGATTAAAGTGCCCAGTATTATTTTTATACCAACAAAGTAATTCTAAAGTGTATACAATATAGCAAGTAATACAGGCAGACTACTGGGCTAGTGAGATGGCTCAGAGGATAAGAAAGTGCTTGTGGCTAAGCCTGATGACCTGAGTTCAATTCTTAGAACGCACAAGGTGGGAGGAGAGAACCGACTCCTGAAAGATGTCCTCTGACATCCACAGTCACCTAGTAGACACACCTTCCCATGTGTGGGCTATGGTGGCTCCGGAGAGGGAGCTCAGCTTACGGGGGCAGCACTTGGGCCATCTGTCTACCTTCACTTCCTCCAGAGCATCCATTCTGCTGCTGCTGCTCAGACCCCAGCCTCTTAGGCCTTTCAACCAGGACTCACCACTGAACTCCAGGAAACTGCAGGACAGCCAGGGCTACACAGAGAAACCCTGTCTCAAAAAAAAAAAAAAATTAAAATAAATACATGGTGGGTGGCAGAAGCCAGCAGAAACAAATATTCCATACATACCTTAGCAGAGTCAAATCAGCAGCTTGAATCAGATCAGAAGCTTGTCAGAGCAGCTGAGTCCCTTTGGTAGTTGAAAGGCACAGCTAAGAGCTATTATTTGGCCTGTTGATCAGTGGTTCAGGCTGGGAGAGCCCACAGAAACTTACAAAATGGCTTGGCAATGGTGTAAGGAGGTACTTGTGTGAGGGTCAAGGGCTGCTTCATATAGCAGGACAAGCAAGAAGGGAGAAAGGGGCTCCAAGAACAAAGGAAACCACCCACCTCTAGGAAGGACAGAAATTTTGTCCTTGGTAGTGGTGACAGTGACTGGATTAGGCATTTTCTACCTGGGGTAATGGGCTGAGGGCTAGAGAGCTGGGCCTTAGAGGGTGAGACCCTATATCCTGGCCAGACACCTTAGCAGAGATGTCAGTTTAGCTAATTTGTAGGAACAGACTACAGAGGAGATTATCTATTGTATAAACTTAGATTCAGGAAGAGTAAGTCAGAGGCCAAAGCCTGGCCAAATAGGTGTGGGCTGCCCTGGAACCCCTGGGGTAAGATGTTCCTGGTGAGTTGGGTAGGAAGGCGGGTGCTTGGGTCAGTCAAGTAAAGGAAAAAATATTTTCTGCCTGAGGGGATCTAGAGGAATGTAAAAGGAGGCATCTTGAAGTCTAGGACAGAGAAATGAAAAGTCCCCAAGGGGATGGTAACCTCCCTTCCAGCCCATCACTCACCAGAAGTAGTGGAAAGGAAAGGTTACTAGAGCAAAAGAGGATGTGGACCTGTTCAGAATAGTTCTTTGGAGCACATTCAATCTGTGTTGTCAGGAGATCAGCAGTTCAGTTCACATCAACCCCCAGCAGCAGCTCAATCTATTTGCAAACACCATTCATGAATCAGCAACAGCAGGACTCACAAACACCATTCACAAATTAGCAATAGCATGCCAATCCAGAAGAAACCGTAAGGCTCTGCCAATCAGCCTGCATCTGCAGAATCAGCAAGGAGCCGCTAGAACACCATCAGAAGATTTTTGGTACATTTCTCTCTGTGAAACAATGACCAACCAAGAATGGTAAGGCGAACCAATACCACCCAGCATTGTCAGTGAAGACCATTGTCAGCAAAGCCCAACAATGACTAATAAAGAATGGCAAGGTGTACCAGTACTATCCAGCATCGTCCACTGTCTGTTGGGTTATATTTATATCCTTTTCAAACATCATGTGTTCTTTCAAGCATCATCTGCCCTAATCAAACATCACATGTCCTTTGTACAGGCTGCCTCCAGAAAAACACCACACATCTGTTCTTAGCAAAACATCCTCCCACGTGTCTGCTTCAGCAAAAACATAAGACAGTTTCCAGAAAAACATTACATGATACAACTGGGTCTCCAAAGAAACCAGAAATTTCCACTTCATGTATAGGGTTGGGTACCATGGGGGTGAAAAGGAACCACTGCAGAGTTAATAAGTTAGAGATCCTGAACCAAATAGTATTTTTTTTTTAACTGTGAGTATGGGGGTGCTGTGAGTAATGGGAAAAGACATGGAGTATGAAAGACCTTTTCTTAAAAGGTCTGAAATAAGAGCCTCAGTACCCTGGGCCTTGGGAAAAGGAGCGGGTATTGAGCCTGGGTGGCATATTTGGTGAGGTTTTGTGGTCAAATGATGGGGGGTAGGTGATGATTGGGATCACCCATGAGGCTGGTAAGGGAAAAGGTGGTCAGATTGTGTGGTGCCAAGCTGTGGGTTGAGACCAATAGTGGGGAGGCTCGTTAGATGAATCAAAAGCAGTGGAGCAATCTTTTGGTTCAGGGTCATGGCTAGAAGGAGCTGGATGGGTGGGGGAGAAGAAGAGAGAGAGGGCCTGGAGCAAAGACAAAGGGGAAGCGTGGACACAGGGAATCTCTCTCCTTCCCTTGCTCACTTGCAGTAGTTGCAAAGTTCCTGAATCATACTGGGGTCTCAGGTACCATCAGGTGGCCATTTGAATGGTTATCTAAGGGATACTGAGGCTAAATCTTATTGCAGAAGCAAATAAATGTAGGACCCTTCAGGTTGGGTGCTAGGTGAAAAGGCTGGACGTTTTTAAAGAGGCATCTCAATGGGATGAGAGGGTATTGACATCACTGTTGTTCCATTGGATGGGGGTTAGGTCCCAGAAACTTGTAGTTGAGGACACCCCTAGGACTCAGGGAGGACCATGTCATTTAACCATTTAGTAGATCATCACTGAGAGAACCTAACTCACTCCATTTTAGAACAGAAAACCATGTTAGACCTTAAGCTTCAATTTCTCAGGTTTCTCAGAAAAACTGCAAAAAAGGGGCAGCCAATCAGCGACAGCCCCGACATCTGGCCAGGGGCTTACAACAGATACAAAAAAATCCCTATAAGGTAACCCTCTCTCCCGAGGTATGAACGAATCAGAAGTGTACAATACCCATGTCAAACTGAACCAATCCTGGTGAAGGTTGTGCCCTTCCCCCAGCTTTGAGCAGGCCTGAACGAGCTGTTTACCACAATAGACCAAACAAACAATAGAACCTAGGAGCCATTGCTGGCCTTGGCATTGCCTGCAGTCTGCTACTGGAGTTGAAGAGAATAGACTGCCTGCTGAGCCAGCCTTGAGCCCGAGATTAAGGATGTATTCCCCTCACCCACGCTGCTGGGCCGAATTGAGAAAAGACTCTAGTGGTGGGTGAGGTTTTGCCCCTTTTTATTTGAAAGCCAAACAATAGACCTTGAGTCTTGATCAGAGAACTTTGTCCTGGCTTTATCTCTTCCCACCCTCCTGTCCCTTCTCCCATTCCCAGCCTCTCTTTCAGGTGAACCTGGTTGACTGTGGCTGCTGGCAGCTACAGAATGGTGCCCAATGTGGGGTCTTAACATGGGAGACCAGCTGAGAAATGTTGTCTTGGGTAGAGCTCTATGGAAAAATGGAACAAGAAGAAGAGTATCTCGAGCACTTGGTAAATAGCAAACAATTTTGATACTAGCGCTAGTTATGGTTATTTTTCGAAGGCCGTGTTTGCAGGAAGTGTGTTTACGGGGATACAGTCTAGGTGAAATAGGTGTTGACCCAGCATTGATTTTACCTAGGAGGTGACAGCGAATTATGGGTCAGGAGAATTCCAAATGGGCATTTGTCTGCAGTCTGCAAGAGCTGCTCCAAGCGGAAGGAGCAGGGTTTTCAAATAGTATGTTAGAAAAATTCTTGGCAGAAATAAATTCATGCTGCCCATGGTTCCCACAAGAAGGAACTTTGAATAAGAAAACCTGGGAAACAGTCAGAGAAGTTTTGAGAACCACCAAGGCAGATCCTAACACCCTCTGCCTCTGGGAGCTTGTAAAAGATGCTATTGATAATGAAATAGATAAGAGACCTTGCAGGCGTTAGCTACGGCCCAGGTGCAGCTTGAAGAGTTCCAAGAATGCCTATCAGAGAGCGCTTTTACAAAAAGGGGCACTCGCAACTCTAGATCAGAGAAGTGCAGACCTCGTACATCTCTTACAGCTCAGATAAAAGAAATCGGAGATTCTGACAATGAATCAGATCTAGAGGAAGGAGCTGATTTAAAAGAAAGGGCTTCCAAATACCACGAAGATTGGCCCCCTTATGCACCTTCCGCTCCACCTATGGTCCTTGATGCAGCAGAAGCTGCCCAGATGGACATGAAGGTATATAAGTTAGAGATGGAAATTAAGCTGCAGAAATTGACTAACGAGCTACAGGAGTTAAAGTGTCTGTCAGGTGCAAAAAAGAGTGATGATGTTGAGATGCGCCAATCGCCTGTTAGAAAGAGCTGTGAATCAGGCCCGCAGGGATGGGCAGGATACATCTGACGTGTTAGCCTTTCCTGTTGTTGATGTCATTGGCCAACAGAACAAAAAACTAGACAATATCAGGCATTGTAGTTCAAAGTGATAAAAGAATTGAAAGTTGCTGTGTCGCAATAAGAGCCTATGACTCCCTTTATGCAAGCTTTATTAGATACTGTGGTAGAAACAAATTTAATGCCCCAAGATTGGAACACTTTATGTAAGGCTACTTTGTTAAGAGGAGACTACTTGCTTTAGAGCTCAAAATGGCATGATACTAGTAAGAAAACTGCAACGATGAATGCTCAGGCAGGCAATGCAGACTGGGATCTTAACATGCTTCTAGAAGGTCAATATGAAGGTAATGCTAATCAGGTTGAGCTGCCTGCAGGAATGTATGCACAGATTGCTATGGCTGCTCGCCGTGCTTGGAGTCAATTACCTACTAAAGGGGATCTTAGTGGAAATTTATCCAGTATTAAACAAGGTCCTGATAAATTGTTTCAGGAATTCATAGACGGGCTGCTAAAGGCAGCTAGTAAAATTTTTGGAGATCCTCAGTCAGGAATTCCTTTTGTTACACAATTGGCTTATGAGAATACTAATGCAGCTTGCCTATCAGGCCATACAAAACAAAGACATACTTACATAGATACATTCGTCTTTGCGCTGAAATTGGGTCCTCTTACCATCAGGGTCTGGCCATGGCTGCTGCTTTTCAAGAGACTACTGTATAAGCAATGCTTGCACAGAGCCATAAGATAAAAGATGTCTTAAATGTGTAGATTCAGGTCATTTTAAAAATGACTGTCCCAAGAAAAAGGGCGCGAGCAAACAATCAGGTCGAGTGCCAGAAATTTGTCCTCTTTGCAAGAGAGGTTATCATTGGGATAAGGAATGCAAATCTAAAACAGATAATCAGGGCTGTCCCTTGTTGGGAAACCAGTTTCAGGGCCAGCCTTAGGCCCCCAGGAATCCACAGTCAACAGGTTATGGGGCCATGAAGCTGTTGCCAAGCCAGTGAAATCCATTTCAGAAGTTATTAGAGCAACTCCAGGAAGTGCAGGACTGGACCTCAGTTCCACTACTTATACAGTACTGATGCCAGAAATGGGAGTTCAGACGCTGCCCACAGGAGTTTTTGGGCCCTTGCCTCCAGGGAATGGGGATTACTTTTGGGCCGAAGCAGCAGTATTGTAAAAGGATTGCAAATTTATCCAGGTGTTATAGTGATTATGAGGGAAAAATTAAGATCATGGCTGCTTCCCCCCAGCGCGTCATAACTGTGCCTGCTGACAAAAGAAGTGCTCAGTTTGTCTTGGTTCTGTTGCATCCGCTTCCTGCCAAATTTGTTAAAAATGAGAGAGGACAAGATGGCTTTGGTTCTTCTGATCTGTATTGGGTTCAATTTTTTACTAGCAAGAGACCTAATCTAAGTTAATAATTGAAGGAAACAGTGTTGAAGAACTGATAGACAGCGGGAGCTGACGTGAGGATTGTTAGAGGACAAGCGTGGCCTTCAGCCTGGCCCTCGTCTGATGCTCTCACTCACCTTCAGGAGACTGGTTATGCCAGTAACCTGAAACAGAGCTTTAAACTTCTAAATTGGAGAGATGAAGAAGGCAGTTCAGGACAAATTCAGCCCTATATGATGCTGAATTTGCCTGTCACCCTCTGGGGAAGAGGTCTTTTGTCACAGATGGGTCTTATGATGTGCAGCCCTAATGAAGCAGTGACTAAACAAATACTAAGACAAGGATTTTTGCCTGGCCAAGGACTAGGAAAAGAAGGACAAGGTATTAAAACCTTTGAAGTGCCTAAGCCTCATTCTGACACTAGAGGTTTGGGGTATGTTCCATAATGGCCACTTCTTGCCTGCATCCCATGCTGATAAAATTCAATGGCTTAATAATGTTCCAGTGTGGGTTGATCAGTGGTCTTTGTCAAAAAAAAAAACAAAAAACAAAAAACAAAAAACAAAAAAAAACCAAAAAACAAAACAAAACAAAACAAAACAAAAAAAAAAACCCAACTAGAAGCTGCTTTGTTGCTTGTGCAGGAGCAATCAGAGACAGGGCACATAGTAGAATCTCAGTCACCTTGAAACACTCCAATATTTGTTATCAAGGAAAAATCGGGAAAATGGCGATTGTTACAAGATCTAAGAAAGGTTAATGAAACCATGGTACCTATGAGAGCTCTTCAATCTGGGCTTCCATTTCCAGTAGCCATCCTTAAAATATACTATAAAATAATAGTAGATTTGAAAGACTGTTTTTTCACCATTCCCTTACACCCTTGAGATTGTAAAAGATTTGCTTTCAGTGTTCCTTTTGTTAATTTTAAAGAGCCAATGAAAAGGTATCAATGGGTGGTTCTTCCTCAGGACATGGCTAATAGTCCTACATTCTGTCAAAAATTTGTAGCACAAGCCATTCAGCCGGTAAGAGGCCAATGGCCAATGATGTACATCAGTCATTACACAGGTGACATTCTTTTAGGAGGGAAAGAGCCTCAGGATTTGCTTTTATGTTATAGAGATTTACATCAGGCATTAGCTGATAAAAGATTACAAACAGCTCCTGAAAAGGTACAAACTCAGGAGCCTTATAATTACTTAGGCTTTAGGTTTACGGATCAAGCCGTTTGTCCCCAGAAGATAATCACCCACGGGGACCGTTTAAAAACTTTAAATGATTCTCAAAAGTTGTTAGGCGATATCAGTTGGCTTCGTCCCTATTTAAAGTTTATGACAGGGGAATTAAAACCTTTACTTGATATTCTCAAAGGGAGTGCTGATCCTACCTCCAACACCGACCTAAGCTAGGCACCGTTGCCCGGCCACTTGCTACCCTAGACGGGATGAAATTTTGTGCCCCGTCCAGATATTGGCACTGCCACCTTTAAAACTTGAGGGGGGAACTGTGCCCTTCCCCCAGCTTTGAGCAGGCCTGAACGAGCTGTTTACCACAATAGACCAAACAAACAATAGGACCTAGGAGGCATTGCTGGCCTTGGCATTGCCTGCAGTCTGCTACAGGAGTTGAGGAGAACAGACCGCCTGCTGAGTCAGCCTTGAGACACCTTCAGCCCGAGATTAAGGATGTATTTCCCTCACCCACGCTGCTGGGCTGAAGGGAGAAGAGATTCTAGTGGTGGGGTGGGGTTTTGCCCCTTTTTATTTGAAAGCCAAACAATAAACCTTGAGCCTTGATCAGAGAATTTTGTCCTGGCTTCATCTCTTTCCACCCTCCTGTTCCTTCTCCCATTCCTAGTCTCTCTTTCAGGTGAACCTGGTTGACTGTGGCTGCTGGCAGCTACAGAAGGTAACCCAACTGCAACTGGAAAACCCCTAACTGGCTTTAAAAGAGGCCTGTGAGCTTCCCTCGGGTCGCCATTTTGCTTGGATAACCTCTGCATGCTGGCTATTTCTACAGAGTAAATGCTCTTTGTCTTTGCATACTATTTGAGTCTAAGGTCTTCTTTTAGCGATTCTCAGACCTTTACAATCACCACACTTAATAGGGGTCAGGGCTAACTGCCAGAAAAGACTGGTGCCTAATTACCAGGGCTTTCCAAGAGGCCTGAAGGTTTGCCAGAAGGCAATGGAAAAAAAGGTTCATGAATGAGGTCTCATCCACTGAAAAAGGACAGGAACAGGATCCCCTAGTATCATTAAAGCCCTGAGGGTGTAGAGTGAAAAATTATAAAGACCATTTTATAAAATATATACAGGCTCACTAGTTCCATGAAGGCGGAACTAAATGTAGGATTTCAGGCCTTCACTGCCCTGGGATACATCCCAGGAAGAGTATTAACATTCCTCAAGCCTCAGGGAAAAGAACCCACCTGTGGATGGGGAAGGCCCAAAGCAGGAAGACACATTCCTGACAACAAAGAAAGATGCAAGACATCTGGGTGGTTCCAAGAACTAACTAACTTTCCACTGATCTTGGTTACCCCTCCCCCCCCCCCAGGTCTTCCCAGTGTTACAGCTTGCTGAGTTCAAAATTTATAAAACAACCAATCATGTGTAACCACTCGAAAATTCCTTCCTTTCCCTACCCCTTACTATAAAAAGTTCCTGAGCCCACTACTCGGGGTCAAACTGTTTTGAACGCTGGCTGCCAGCTCTCTTCCCTAATAAACCTCTGCTGATTGCATCCAGGTACGGTGTCTTGGAGTTTGTGGGTGTTCGAGACTTCCCGAGACTTGAGTAAGGGTCTCCCGAATTTGGGAGTCTTCAAGGGCAGGGCTGTCGAGAGAGATGGCTCAGTGGTTGGGGGCACTGACTGGTCTTCCAGAGGATCCAGTGCAACTCCCAGCCCCACACTGTGGCTCACAGCCATTTGTAATCAAGCTATCTAATACCCTTTCCTGGCATCTATGTGATATATAGACATACATGCAGGTAAAATACCCATACATAGAAAATAAAAATAAACAATAACTTACGGGGCTGGAGAGATGGCTTAGTAGTTAAGAACATCAGTTACTTTTCCAGAGGACCTGGGTTCAATTCCCAGCATGGCAGCTCACAACTGTCTGTAACTCTAGTTCCAGGAGATCCAACATCCTTCTACAGACAAATATGCACATCAACGGACAGATTTAAAAATCATTAAAAAAAAA
Source organism: Rhabdomys pumilio (assembly GCA_030674055.1). Lineage (NCBI taxonomy): Eukaryota > Metazoa > Chordata > Mammalia > Rodentia > Muridae > Rhabdomys > Rhabdomys pumilio. The sequence continues at coordinate 134,549,583 of JANHMN010000003.1, forward strand.
CAAAACAAACCATAAGGGCATAGGGAGCCTGTGGCATTCCACGGGAGCTCTGAGGTGGAGGCCAAAGCGACAGGGAATAAAATAGTTGCAGTAGCTCAGCTGTGGCTGAGGAAGCTTCAGGATTACAGCTGGGGGGTCATTGAAGGGGGCCAGCCACAGCTGTAAAGACTTGGGGGGGGGGTCATTGAAGAGGGCCAGCCACAGCTGTAAAGACTGGGGGGGTCATTGAAGAGGGCCAGCCACAGCTGTAAAGACTTGGGGGGTGTGCCTCCACCTCCAAGAATACCAGAGGGGTGATGGATTTTCAACAGTTACTTCCTCAGACTCAGGGAAGCATTTACCCCAACCAAAGGGAGAACTTCCTGAATTGCCACTGTTGGATGGGATGCCAAGTGACTGGTAAACCAGATGAATCTGTTATAGGTGAACTGGAGATAGGGTCCCAGTGGGCTCTGACTTTGAGAGGGAGCACAAGACCATGGAGAGCCTATCTGAGCCATGAAACCATGTATTTTTCCAGCACAAGGATATCTTGGCCATCAGGAACCAAAAAATATCATAAAGTCACACCACACAAACTTTACACAAGAGGTTTATTGGGGAGAAACACAGAATAACAGCTACCTCTGAAGAGGAAGAGAGACAGTAGAGGGCTGGGCAATGGGAAGGCTTTTATAGGGTTTTAAAACCATTTGCAGCCGGGCGGTGGTGGCATACGCTTTTAATCCCAGCACTTAGAAGGCAGAAGCAGGCAGATTTCTAAGTTCGAGGCCAGCCTGGTCTACAGAGTGAGTTCCAGGACAGCCAGGACTACACAGAGAAACCCTGTCTCGAAAAACAAAACAAAACAAACCATGTGCATAGTGAGCTGGTGGAGCATGTACAGTGAGCTGGTGGGGCATGTGCAGTGAGCTGGTGGGGCATGTGCAG
>JANHMN010000003.1:134550522-134652705 GCA_030674055.1 Rhabdomys pumilio
TGGGGCATGTGCAGTGAGCTGGTGGGGCATGTGCAGTGAGCTGGTGGAAGAGTACAGCACAGCTGGAAGTATTGCTTGGAGACCAATTTTGAAACACTGACTGCTGTCAAGGGGGCTGGAATTTCTAATCTTACGGCATGGAGACAGACCAGGGGCAGGGTGTTCCCCTTGAGGCTTGAGCAGCTAGGCCCTGTCCTCAAGACTTCTCTAATCATTATGTCCAGCCCCACTGGAAAGTAGCCAGACCCTGTCTTACAGAAAAAAACAAAACAACAAAATTCACCCAAGATCAAGCCACAAATTGCATCAATCCCTGAGCCTGCCCCAATATCAGGTTGTAAAATCTGCCATTCTCAGACCACTCTGGATAGTTCTGCCTCACCTCCAAAACCCCTACATAAAGCCTGCCTCCTGCTCAGTTCTTTGCTGCTTCTCTTCTGAGCAGAGACAGACACTCTCCCTCCTGTGTCTTTTCCAATAACTCTCTTATGTGAGGTTTGTTGTAGGATATGATTTTGTATTTTTGGCTCCCAACCTTTCTCCTCAGAGCTGTAACATTTACTCTGGTCTTAGAGTCAAGTCAGGGGCCTGGTGTTCTTTCTTTGACCCCTTTTCCCTACAAGATGGTAGTTCTAGACACGTGCTTAATATGTCCAAGGCCCTGAGTCCAATTCTCATCACCATCAAAAATAGCTTATCAGACAACCTATATAAATAGGACTCTTTTAGGAGTCAGTTTAGGGTTTTTTGTTTGTTTGTTTGCTTACTTTCAGACAACAAGAACCATAAAAATATTAGGGTTTGGTGGGCGCAAGCTAAACCCCAGCACGAGGAAGTTGAGTCACAAGGATGAAATCACACATAGACTTGACCCCAGAAAGTCGTGTCCTTACAGAGATCAGCCAGAGGAAGACTACGATTCCCATAAGGCTCTGCATCTAGTGCGCTCGGTCTCCCGACAGGCCCTGCGTTCCTCACCCGCCAGCTTTTGCCTGAACATAACAAGCCATCTGAGATGAAGGACCCGGAGGAAGCGGCGGACGGGAAGCAGCGTATTCACCTGCGCCCTGGCTCCCTGCGTGGCGCCGCACTGGCAGAGCTGCACCTCCTGCCCTGCGACATCCTGGTCAGCCGGCCCGCCCCAGTAGAAAGCTTCTTCACGCCCGCCGTCCGCCGCGATGCTGACGGTGAGTCCGGGCAGGCCTCGCGGCTCTCGGGCTTCGTGGTCCGCGGAAGAGGCCGCCGATACATTCTCCCGGAACCAGGCCAGCCTGATGGCTTTGCATGTTCCTCCTGCAGGGCTGCAGGTGTCGTTTCGCGGTCGCGGCCTGCGGGGCGAGGAGGTAGCTGTGCCGCCAGGGTTTGCGGGATTCGTGATGGTGACAGAGGAGATGGGAGAGGGGCTGATAGGGAAGCTAAACTTCTCAGGGGACGCGGAGGACAAAGCGGACGAAGCGCAGGAGCCACTAGAGAGGGACTTGGTGAGCAGAGGGAGATGGTAGGTTCGGGGTGAGGGCAGTAGCTTCTGTCCCGATTCTGAACCCGGACATTTCCAGGACCGCTTTATCGGAGCCACCGGCAGCTTCAGCCACTTCACCTTGTGGGGTCTGGAAACGGTCCCTGGTCCAGATGCAAAAGTGCATAGGGCCCTAGGTTGGCCCAGCCTAGCTGCAGCGGTACGTATACTCATGGGCCCTTTCCCCCTCAGGCTTAGTCGGTTCTCCCCCCCCCCCCCCCCGATTTAAATCGTGTTTCTAGTGATTTGGGGGTTTTAAGGCAATAAACAACACCACAGGGATCATGACTCCGGAGGTCCAGACTAAGGAGTGGTGGGAGGCATTCCCGACTTTTCTCTCAGGCTATCACCCTGAGCAGCTGGGACCCCACACAACTGCTGTGTATTAGCAGTCACAAAGTAGAAGTGACTCCTGTTGCAGATTCACGCACAGGTGCCCGAGGACTGAGAACCAGAGAATGAAAATGAAAGTCACAGAACCCTTCACAACAGAACCCTTCACACCACTTTGGAGCCACTGTTTCTATCCCAATAAATGAGATCTTCATAATGCCTGTGAGTCTGTGGGCACCTTAGCACCCTGAAACTGGCATTGCATGGCACCCAGTCTGGCAAGAACTCCTGATGGCTCTGCCTATATAAACAATTTATTTCTGGGGGTAAGAGGGGCCAGAACTTTGCAACCAGCGCCCACCCACCCTCCAGCTCCTTTATAAAAGAAATTTTTACAATCACCAGTCCTGTACAGAATGCTCCCCACCCATCTTAATGTACACAGCTGCCTGGACCCCTCTGGTCCGTGTTCAGAGCGAACCTGGGCCAATAAACCAGCTATCCTTGGAGTTGGCCTAGACCTGAGCTTGCCCTGGTACTGGCCACTGGTTGGCCCCTCCTAGGCCTCGTCTCCTTCTGGGCCTGTCCTTCAGTCTGTCTCCCTTTGCATGCCTCTTCGAAGCTCAAATAGGATAAGACAGGATGCCAGCCATGTTGGTGCTGCAGTGCGCAGTGTGTCACCACTTCCCTCGCTTGCTCCAGTCCTTGGGAGTGAAGTGCAGACACTTGGAGTCGATGCGAAGGAGTCGCTTGAGCATGGCCCGCTCGTGCCCATCCACGATGTCTTCTGACAGAGTTAAGATGTACTGGCCCTGAGCAAGAGATAGACCCAGCTCACGGTCAGCTCAGAGCCTGCATCCCGTACCTTCACCTATCCCCTAAGCATGCCTCCTAACCTTGTAGTAATTGATGAGGTTGAGATACTGCAGTGTGGAGATGACATCTTCTTTCTTGATACTAGTGATTTCACTGATCTCACTGTGGGAGTGGGAGGGAAAGTTAAGTCCCCTGAGAGTATTCATCTGTTCCCAGAAACCCCAAGGGTAGACAGGCCATACCACAAACCCCCAGATGGGCATTTGGGCTCACTTGATGGTGATCTGTGGCCTCTCCCCGCTCTCCGACTTCAGCCCCATCAGGATCTCCAAGATGGTCTGGGACCAGTAACTTCGATAAGATAGGAGGCCAAGATCTGACAGGGGTTTCTCGGGAGTTCCTGTTTTCCCTTCTACTTTCGAGAGTTCATAGCCTAAAGCATTGGAGCACAAGAGGCGGAGTCAGTGTCACATCTACACAGTAGCATATAAGAACAGAGACTGCAGAGCTGGGCTGCCTGGATCTTACTCTTGGTGTGGGTCAGCAGCTTCCCTGCCTGCCTTGTAGGGGAGCCAAAGGCAGCTAGAAGAGCAGCTATGGTTGGGTACTTGTCAGCCAGTGAAGGCTGATGGGGCGAGAGTGCTATATTCTCCACTGCCTGTGTCTGGGCGTGTGGCGGTGGTGAGGGAGCCCTTTTGGTGTCGACAGCTTAAGTAGCTGTGAGCCTGGGAATGTCAGTTGCTCTTAGCACAATGGGCTGGGTGGTTAAGGACATAATCGGAAAGGACAGAGCCAGGTACCTGACCCTTGGTGGCCCTTTCTCTTGTGTTGACCACTAGGTACTACCAGACATACAGTTCCTGAGACCAATAGGCCCCGCAGAGCTGACAGGGCCCTGGGAATGTCCCTCTAAGTTTAGAGACACCCTTCCTTACCCTCAGCTCTGACCTCCGACATTGTCTGCTCCTGTCTAAATCTCTATTGGCAGTCTCACCCTCCTAGCTCAAACACCCTTGGAGGGAGGGGGCAGGAGAGGCTGATGTCTGGGAAGAGGAAGCCCAGGAAGGGCAGAGAGCTACTGGATTCCACAGTCGACAGTCCCACAAATCCACTGGATGCCGTATTTGTCTCTATAGTTAGGAACCGTGTTCAGTGATTACCTCCCTAGCCTTGTATTGATCTACTGGCATTTCTGTGTCCTACTAGGCAAAAGTTGGTGCATCTTCATGGTTTGCCCTGTGAGTTTCCTTTCACCTGCTCTAATCAGTAAGATACTCCAAACAGATCATGACTTTGAACAAGTCAGACATCTGTGTTTTCACCAGCAAAAAAGCTAAAGCTTCTTCCCAGACTCCTGGGTCAGAAAACGGTTAAAGGAAGGAATGGGGATTGGTGGACTAACACAGCAGGGAACAATGTCATTTCAGAGTTAAGAGTCCATGTCCTCAAAAGGGGCCAGAGCCTGCTTGGATTTTCAAAGACTAGCCTTACAAAGAAGCAGAATAAAGTCTGTCTTTAGTGGTTGTATACCTTTCTGAACACCTACTGCCTGCAAGGCTCAGGCATCCCTGGTGACATGACCCCTGGTCCCTGACCACACTTCCTAGGGTGCATACTGAAGATGAACATGAGGAGCTGCCAAGCTGCTTGCTCAGCTCCAGATGGGGACACACAGTTCCCATTTGGGAAAAGTTGGGTGGCTCACAGGCCTGTAGCCAAAGAGAAGTGGATGCTGGGAGCCTACTCCAGGAAACAGGGCAGTCAATTGAGGAAAGGACCTTGGCAGGGTATCCCTTTATTTCTGGCGGCTCTCCTGGTGACTGGTTTGTCTGCATGTAAAGCACACCCACATAGGCTTGGCCTGCCAGCCTCCCTGCCTCCAGGCCAGGCAGCACATACTCACTGAACTCAATGAGCAGCTTGCCATAGCCCCGGCGCTGATAGGGAGGCAGAGTCAAGATGCAGGCCACATTGTAATCTTCTGTGGACTCCTTTTCCTGGAATAAGAGTAGGTGGGTTTAAAGAAGGCCAGGCTCAGGGCAGCGCTGAGGGACAGCCTGGGTGGGTGCTGACCTTGGAGAAGTAGCCCACGATGTGGAAGCCTTTGCAATCATACTCCGTCATTACATAGAAGAGGAAGGGGTCTGTGTCGTAGTATAGTGTCTTGTGGTCCAGGAAGCACTTGGCCAGAAGACACAGGTTTTGTGAGTAACTCTGTAAGGAAAAGACCTGCCAGTCAGTACTCTGGGTACCGTTTTAAGAGTTACATTTGTCTGTGCACTTGGGACTGCAATGTGCCTATATACAACATGACATGCCAGTCAGGGACCTCTGGGAGTCCATTCTCCTTCCACCATGGGTTCTACAGTGAACTCCGGTGGCCAGGTTTGCGTGACAGCACTTCTACCCATTGAGCCATCTCAAGGTTCTGAGGAGCACTTGTTGTTGAGTTGTGCTGTTCAAGTTGAGAGGGTTGAGCTTCCCTTCCAAGAGCCTGACCCACCACCACCAGATTATTGCACTGCCCAGATAAGCCTACTTCTTTAGTGACCAGGAGCCAACATACTAATGTCCAACTGCCAACCCCCTGGTGAGCTATATAGCTGCCACATACCCAGCAAAGCCTGCCCTGGGCCTGCATTGCCCTCTGTTCAACTTAACAATAGTTAACAATATTTCCAAGCCAGGAATGGTAGTATATGCCTATAACATCAGCACTTAGGAGGCAGCAGGTACAAGTTTGGAATCAGTCAGCTAGGGATACAGATACTTTTTTGGTTTTGTTTTGTTAAGTTTCCAAATAGACTCAGCAGTGTCAGGAGAGAAGTTCTAAGTGGCTGTTCTTCGAGTCTGGGTGTCAGAACCCTAATACTCTGGCCACAGTGATCCCTCCTGGGAATTGGTCTGCTATTCTCCAGTGGAGATTTAAGGATCTGCCAGCCTTAGGTATTTTCCCTACAAAACTCTGGACTGGCTGGCTGCCTTCTCACACGTGATTTCTATGTCCTCAAACACCACACTTATGTGGAACATTGTGTCTTCCCTCAAAGGAGCTCCTCTTCAAGGTAAGCTCCCAAACCAATCCAGGTATCTGCCTCTCTCCCTCTGGACCCTAGAGGCCTTAAAAAGTGTGTATCTCAAGGACCTCCACACTTGTCGCCTAAAGAAACCCAAACCTGCTCCTCTCCACTGACATGTTCCTGTCACCCGACCTTTGACCTTGCCTCATCACCTCTCCTTTTCCTTTTTCATGCACTTCCTGGTATATCACCTGCATCTCTGAAACCAAATGCTTAGAACTGTCTAAATATGTTTTCTCCGTCATGTCCAGGCTCACAGGTTAACCTGCAAACTATTTCAAAACAGATCTGACTATATTAGCCCTGGCTGGCCTGGAACTCCCTACAGACCAGCAAGAGAGCTGCCTGCTTCTGCTTCCTGGGTGCTGGGAATAAAGGATGTACCAGCACACCGAAGACCCTTTCTTAAGCTTGGTTTTGAGAAAGGATCTTAACTGTGTAGTTCAGAGCAGCCTTGGACGTCAGCTCCTCCAGCATCAGTCTCTTCGATGCTGTGGTCATAAGTGCACCACCATGCTGGGCCTCTTTCTTTAACTGCCTCGAGTTTTACATTTAACCTTTGCTGCCTTACTCTTTTTGTTTTGGTTCCCTGAGATAGGTCTATCTCACTTTATAGCTCAGGTTGGCTTGGAACTCATTACAGCCCAGACTAATCTTGAACTCAGGAGTTTTCTGAGCGCTGGGATTATAGGCATACACATCTCCAAGCTCTGATGACAGTTTCCTCTGCACTCTGTTAACCCACCCTTCATTTCCAGACACTCCTCACACTGGGATCTGAATAGCTGGTATATCTGCTTCTGCAGAGAATTTGTCTAAATCCCAGTATTCTGTGCAGAATTCAGTAAAAACAGTGACCTGATCTATAGCGAGGGTTGTCAACTGTTCTGAGCAGGAAAAAGTTGTTCACATGACTCCAGCCCCATGTCCAAGCCACTGACCTTGTTTTTCCGGCCATCAATCTCAAAAAAGGAGATGGTGCCCTTGCGGTAAATTTCATTGCCTGGAGGGTGCCGAAGATCACATTTGGTCTAAGGACAAAAGGAGGATCAGGTGGGGACTGGTGAGGGTACACTGGATAGGCAGCCTCCCAAGACCCCTCATACCAAGTGGCGTTGCAGACACTTGAGGCTACGGCCATATTTGAGGCAAAATTCGCACAGGTAGAGGACAGGTAGCGTGGTAAGCTCCTGTGGGTACGGGGAGAAGTACCACGGCTTGAGGCGGTGCCGGCCAAGCTCAATACACTCAATGTTCTTCATCCGGGTGACAATGTCGTCGTGGCTCCGGTCAGACACCAAACTACCAGTCATGCGTGGTGCTGATGGTATCCCATCTGAGCTGTCCTGGGAATCCTGCCCAAGGCAAATGGAAAATACTAGATAATAGCAGTTAAGCAGACCATGGCTCACAACACTGCCATAAGTTTCTTCCTGCAAGTCTAACAACTAAGGGGGAAGCATCATAATCTCCACTTTCCAAAATAAACCAAGACCAAGAAATTGGTAGTATGATAAAAAAAAAATAAAAAAAAAAAAGCAGCCCAATGATTCATCTGCTTGGCTCCCAACCAACATCTTCACTGCCTAACACCTCTTAGGTTTTGTTTGTTTGTTTGTTTGTTTTTCGAGACAGGGTTTCTCTGTATAGCCCTGGCTGTCCTGGAACTCACTCTGTAGACCAGGCTGGCCTCAAACTCAGAAATCCGCCTGCCTCTGCCTCCCAAGTGCTGGGACTAAAGGCGTGCGCCACCACCGCCCGGCTCTAACATCTCTTGTTTACTTTTAAGATTTATTTATGTATATGAGCACACTGGTGCTCATGCACCAGAAGAGGGCATCAGATCTCTTTATAGATGGTTGTGAGCCTCCATGTAGTCGCTGGGAATTGAACTCAGGACCTCTGGAAGAGCAGTCAGTATTCTTAACTGCTGAGCCATCTCTCCAGCCCTCTTGTTTGCTTTTAAATTGGTCACTGAATGAACTCTCCATGCCCAAGTCCACGTCCCTTTTTCCAGCTTCCCTCTCCCTCTACTCCTTGATACCCACCTCATCAGTGCCCAAACAATTAGATTTCCGCTTCCGTCCTGGCTGTGCTGCCACTGCCCTACGGGCTGATCCATTCTGTGGACAAGACAGAAGAGAAAGGGTGATCATGAGATGACCCTGGAGGGGGATGCTAGACAGCAAGAGAGAAGAGGGGGAAAGACCAGACAGGCTGTTAGGATGGCTTAGTGGTTAAGAACTCTGATCTTCCAGAGGACATGGGTTCCTTTCTCATGACCCACATGATAGCTCACAACTATCTCTAACTCCAGTTTCAGTGGATCCAATGCCCTCTTCTGGTCACCTACACAGTCACGCAAGTACAACACATGCATAACACAGACAGAACACTCATACACATACAAAAGACTGGGAGACTCACCTGGGGGAAAACTGAGGCTGGGGCTGTCTCGCTGGGCACTGGAGTTGCTGGTGAAACGACCTCCACCTTCCGTTTCTGCAGAGAGAAACCAGGAAAGGTGGGTCAGAAGGTAGAGAAGGTGGGACCTGAGAAGAAAGCAAGGTCCCTGGAATTGCTGAGGGTACCGTTGAGCGGTGGTTGGGTTGCAGGCAGGAGCTGGAGGAGAGCGGCTGGTCAGGCTCGCCACCTGGAATGGCCTCCCGCTCCTTGGGCAGGTTGAAGCGGAGTGTGATCTGGACCGGGATTGGCAAGGTCTTCCCGCTGGCCTGGGCGGAGGCCGGCTGTAGAGATAGGTCCAGGGTCTTCCTCTGGGGTGGGGATGGTGGTGGGATGGCGAAGGGGAGGATGGGCCCCTCAGCATGGAGTGATCAAATCCCACCCTCTGCCTTCTCTAAAGCAAGGCAATACTGGACTCTGGAAGCTATGCCTGCAATTTAGTCCCCATCCTTTGCAAGCTGAAGCCATGACAGAAGACTGCTGCCTCCTGCCCATTCAGGAACCCCTGAAGCCAAGAGATGCAAGAAGGAAGAGGCAAGAGAGAAAAGATGAAATGGGGGACCTACTCACCACCTCTCTTTCGGGAGAGCCGGGGCGGGACCCAGGAAGTCCGTTCTTGGTAGGTGTTTTGGCCTCTTTCTTGGGAAATTGGATCTTCTTTAAGTCCAGCCGCTCGTGAGTCACCCATTCATCCAGACGTTTGTTGACTGCAGCAGTGAAAATGGCTCAGGAAGGAATGCCAGAGGCTGCCCTCAACCCTATCCAGCAACCCCACTTCATCCAGGCCCAGGACTCACAATCAATGTAATGGACATAGAAAAGCTTCCGGCCACTGATGTCCTTCACGCTCAGGATCTCAGCCAGGGCTATGGGAACAACACAGACAGGGGTTCTTAATCAAGGCAGGTCATGAGACTCCACCCTTCGACCTGAATCCCACCTCCAGGCTGGATGCCTATGTCCCAGCACTTAGGAGGGCTGGTTCAAGACCCCTTTAGTCACCAAGTGACACCTCTCTACAAGCCCCGCCCGGATCATCTCCGTACGTGCAAAAGCCACGCCCCTCCTTCGGAGTATCTGCGACCGCCCCAGGATTGCAGAAGCCCCTCCCCCTCCCGTGTGATCGTTGACTCCCTCCCGCCCCTCGCCCTCAGGTTCCTTGGACCCGCCCCCCGACGTCACTCACGCCACTCATCTTCGTTGTCCTGGTTGCGCCGCAGCACGGGCAGGCGGCAGCCCTCGATTATCTCCCCCTGGGGAGACAGCGCGGCGCCAGGGTCGGCTACTGGGGGGCCTCGGGCTCTACCCACCTCCCCTGGCTCCCTCCGCCCCGCCCCGGGCACCGGACTCACCACCTCCGCCATCTTCCCTCCCTCCACTGCCACTTCCGGCCCCTCTGGGAGACGTCACTTCCGGAACTGAGTGAGCTATAGGCCTGAGCCTCTTGAAACAGTTTGAGAGGAAAACACTTGAGAATCACTGCTAGCTGGTTGGTAGTAAAAAGCGGCCCGTTTGGGGAATGAAAGAACAGGGCGTTGTAAGCCTGAGGCCAAGTACTAGATGGAATCCCCATTACTCGCACAGCGATTGGAGGGATGCCGAATCTGTCACGTGACGCCCACCGGGTGCGACGCCAGACACTCAGAACAAGTGTTCAGGCTTTGTCTGGCGGCAGTGTTCTGGTGAGCCTCATAGTGGCAGTGTGAGGTGTCACTCTGAGTAAGAATCTAAGGAGTGGGGTTTTGAGCCCTGGGGAGTCAGAACTGAAGGGCTTTTAAAGCTCCAGCCTGGTGTTTGCATATGATTGCACAGGCCTGGGGACTTAGCAATATTTTTCAATTCTTAATACTGGATTTTTAATTTTTTTTTGATAGTATACATGTGGCTCTATATGGATTATTAAAAGTTCCAGTAGTCATTCAGTCAACGAGGATGGATGTCTCAGTTGGAATTCATTATATTATCAGAATCCCAAAAAAGTAGGCTCTAATGACAGTGAAGGAGAGGACTTGCCAATGAGAACAAGAAGGCAGAGTAAAAGCACCTGGCAGTGGTGGCACACTTATTCACTCTGGAGGCAGAGCAGGCGAATCTCTATGAGTTTGAGGCCAGCCTGGTCTACAGAGTCAGTTCCAAGACAGCCAGGGCTACACAAAGAAACCCTGTCCTGGGGGTTGGCAGGGAGGAAAAGCATCTTTGTTTTATGTCATTATATTAGTTTCCAGCAGAAGGTGCATCTTCCACCTTTGAATAACAAGAATAAAGGTGTGTTCTCCTACCTCAAAGATCTGCGTTAAAAGTGGCTCTTCCTCCAAGCACTGGGGAAGCAGAGGCAGGCGGATCTCCCGAGTTTGAAGCCAGCTTGGTCTACAGAGCAAGTTCCAAAACAACCAGGGCTACACTGAGAAACTCTGTCTTAAAAACACAAAGCAAAACAGTGGGTTTTCCCACTTCACATTAGGCAAAGATTGTTCACATATATGTTCTTCTGTTTTTGGGTTTTAGTTAAGTCCAGATGTAATCAAATGGACAACCAAGAATAATTATCACAGATATTAATAAAGTGCCTGAGGGGAGGGAGGAACCCTTTGACCTCTGTTCTAAGTGTTGCCAGTTTAAATGGTTCCAGGTCCGTTTGGCCACTTTTAGGAGAGTTTATGTGCAGAAGTAAAGGAGGAGTCTTGGTTGCATCACAGGAGCATGAATAACAGCACTTGGATTTGATATGTGTGTAGACTATGTTCAGCATAAGAAGTACTGAAAAACCAATAGGCCTTTTGTTATTGTTTGCTTTGAGATGAAGTCTCACTTTGTAGCCCTTCTTGGCCTGGAACCTGTCATGAGGATGACAACAGCCATGTGCAAGCACATTTTTCTCCCTGGTGAGTACTGAGTTGTGCTATCTTTCAGAACATCCAATCTTCCCCTGAGGAACTGAAACATCACTGGTGTTTGTTACTACAGCCTCACATACATGAGACCCAGCATTGCTTTCTTGCTTTGGCTCCATGAGTCTTTTTTTTTTTAATGTATATGGCTGTTTACCATAATATGTGCATGCATCAGTTACATGCAGTGCCTGTGAAGCCAGAAGAAGACATTGAACCACCTAGAAATGGAGCTACAGACAAGAGTAGCAAGTGCTCTTAACCATTGAGCCTTCTCTCCAGCCTTTGTAATTTTAATTTGTAATTATGTACATATGTATGTATCCAAGTGTGGTTTTGTTCATCTGAGTGCAAGTGCCCCTGTAATCTAGAAAAGGGTGTTGGGGTGGGGGGCTGGAGAGATGGCTCAGCGGTTAAGAGCACTGACTGCTCTTGCAGAGGTCCTGAGTTCAATTCCCAGCAACCACATGGTGGCTCATAACTATCTGCAATGGGATTTGATGCCCTCTCCTGGCCTGCTGCATACATAATAAATAAATCTAAAAGGAGGGTGGAGGCTGGAGAGATGGTTAAGAGCACTGACTGCTCTTCAAGAGGTCCTGAATTCATTTCCCAGTAGCCTCATGGTGGCTCACAACCATCTGTAATGGGGATCCAATGCTCTCTTCTGGTGTGTCTGAAGACAGCAACAGTGTACATACATACATAAAATAAATAAATCTTTAAAAACAAATTTTAAAAAATGTTTAACAAAAAGAAAAGGATGTTGGATCGCCTGAAGCTGGAGTTGCAGATGGCTGTAAACTACCCAGAGTGCTTGACGTACAGTCTTCATCACCGAGTCACCTCGCCAGCCCTACTAACGAATTCTTTAAAATGCACACACTTCCTCCTTCATCAGATGTACTTCTCTCTACTTTCTATAAGGTAAGTCCAGGTCACTCTTTAAAATCATAACTTCCCCCACTGTGGGAATTTGTTTGTTTGCTGCTGTTTCCTCAGCACCACTAGCAAAGTACCTAACTAGTATCTAATGACTGCAACAGGCCCAAGAAATACTGAAGGAGCATATGAAAGATGAATGCCCCAGTTGATTTCCAGAGCTTTCAGGAGCCTAAACCCAAGCAAAGCTTGGTTTACTGGGACACATTAAAAAGGCTTTTTTTTTTTTTTTTTTTAATTCTATATGTCTGGGTGTTTTGCCTCATGTATGTCTGCATTGCTTGCCTGCCTGATGCCAGCACAGGGAGACTGGATTTAAAGATAGTTGTAAGCCAGTATATGGATTCTGGGAATAAAACCTGGGTCCTCTGGAAGAAGAGCCAGTGCTCATAACCACTCAGCCATCTCAAGCATCTAGGACTCCTTTTAAAAGTAGATTAGAATGGGGTTTGGAAGAGGAAAGGATGGCGTGAGTTTGGCTTGTCTTAAGACTCCTTCCTGGCCGTATCCTGATGGGGAAGTAAGATTTCCTTTACTGTTTATTTAGGATATGGCCAGAGTGGAACTTGGAGGTTGTCCTGGATATCTGGACATATTGTGTAGGTATCTTGTCTGGGGCCACATGTCCAAAGGCTCTCAGATCTGAAAAAACTAGAAAATTCCACAGAAACCTCATGGAAACTTGCTGTCTCTTCCTCTATAATGTCAACCCTGTCCAGGTGTGGACACACTCCCAGTACTACAAAGGCTGAGGCAAGAGGCTATCAAATGCAAGGCCAGCCTGGGCTATGTAGTGAGACCTTGTATAAAATACAATAAGCTGTGAGAAGTCATACCTTTAATCCTAGTACTTGGGAGACAGTTTCAGGCAGATCTCTTTGACTTGGAGGCCAACCTGGTCTGATTAATGAATTCTAGGCCACCCAGGATTATACAGTGAGACTTGTCTCAAAAAAGCAAGTTAAAATCTGGGTGTCGTGTGAACACCTTTAATATCAGCAATTGGGAGGCAGAGGCAGTTGGATCTCCTTTAAGTTTGAGGCCAGCCTGGTCTATGGAGCAAATTCCAAGACAACAATGTTTACACAGAGAAACCTTGTCTCCTGGGGGTTGGGGTGTTAGGGAAGAGTAAAATAATATAAATGAAATGCAAAAACAAATGACTTTACTAGGGTGACAATACACCTTACTTATCTTGTTCATTGCTATATCCCAGGCATATTATAAACACAAGTTGAGTTAAAATGTGAAAATTCTGTAGGGTGGGAGCAGCCAGCCTGTGTCTTCTATAAAACCCCATAGGGCAGGAAGCTGACCATCCCACAGAAGTCAAAAGGAAGTTGGTTTTTACCCCCTTCATCTGCCAGGACAGCTGCAAGCACTATCCCATTTCCTAGGCTAAATGCTCTGAGGTCAAAGGGAGGACCAGAAAAATAGACACGCCCTCCCAAGGCTCCTCCCACCACCTGTGTCCTCATAGTCTGTGTGGTCCTAACAACTATAATTGAGAAAATAGCTAAAAATAAATAAAAATAAAAAAAAGCCAGGCAGTGGTGGCGCACGCCTTTAATCCCAGCACTTGGGAGGCAGAGGCAGGCGGATTTCGGAGTTCGAGGCCAGCCTGGTCTACAGGTCTACAGAGTGAGTTCCAGGACAGCCAGGGCTACACAGAGGAAACCCTGTCTCGAAAAAACAAACAAAAAAACAAAAACAAAGAGAGAGAGAGAGAGAGAGAGAGAGAGAAAATAGCTTTTTGCCTTCCCTTTTTTGTTCCTTTGTTAAGTCCCAGGCTGGCCTCGAACACATAATCTTTCTGCCTTAGCCTCCCAAGAGCTATAATTATAGCTATAATTATAGAAGCATGTCTCCAGTATCAGACTGTCTTACATAGGGTTTCTATTGCTGTGATAAACACCAAAAGCACTATGGGGAGAAAAGGATTTATTTCATCTTACAGCTTGTTGTCCATCATCTAGGGAAGTTAGGGCAGGAATGGTGCTTACTGGCATGTTCCCTATAGCTTGTGCAGCCTGTTTTCTTACACACCCCAGGACCATTTGCTCATGGATGGCACCACTCACAATGGCCTGAGGCCTCCCACATCAATCACTAATTAAGAAAATGCACATCAGACTTGCTTACAGACAAATCTTATGAAAGCATTTTTGTTACGGGAGATATTTAGAATACGGCGCTTGGTCCAGCTTGGTCCTGGGCAGCTGCCATTTTCCCAGTGCTCCAGCTCTGGACCAGTGCTCTGGCTGTCTAGAAACACTGGCCCTGACACCCACGAGGCACCATCATGCCGGCTGGCTCTGCCAAACTACCACGCTGTCCCCACAATGCTTGACTGAGCCCCAGACAGTACCCGCCATCCTCGCGGTATCCAGTAGAATGAAGACTCTTAATGCTTAAAGATTATCCAATAAATTTATATATTTGGAAATGCTCAATTAACAAGAGGCCCACACAATTAGAATTGTTACCCAATATCTAACCTTTTGATAAGTTGCTACCCAGGACTGCTCTTGAACCATCTGTCCTCTTCCGTGGTTCTGGCCTCCTCCTTTCCTCCCCTTCCCCTTTTCTTCTCTCCTCTCAACTCCTCACTCTACCTACCTTTCATACTGCTCAGTCACAGAGCTCCACTGCATATGCAATGTAGCAGTAGCTGGAAATTAGCCTGCTGCATATTTTCTCAGTTCAGAGTACCTCTTCTCAAATGGCTCTAGCTTTTGTTTCTGTAGAGAAAATAAGTTTAGTTTCCAGCATGCACAACCACCTGTAACACCAGTCAGGACAGACTACATAAAACTAGTCAAGACAGACAGCACTGGGTCGCTTTCCCCTTCTCCCCAATTAAGCTGTGTGTTTGGCATGTCACTTTTATTTGTCCTATAATGGTGTGATATTAGTGTTATTATAAAGGGTGCCTGTAATGTTAGATGCAGTTATAACATTTCAACAGTATATACCTCAACATTTGGCACGCAGCCCATCCCAATAAACTTTGGTTATTGTTACTGTGCTGGAGGTGGGTCCAGAGGGTGGTTCCCAGGGCCAAGGAACTAAGGTGGATCACATGCAAAGTAAACCAACCCCTTAGCAGGCACAAGGATGCTTGGCTGTGCTTTCCTTAAATACCCAAAGTGAATTCTTCTAGTGTGATGTAATTTAGAGTTAGATATTTCCCTACCAGCATTGGAGAATATTCCAAGAGTCAGAAACAGACAGGTTGCTTGATTCTGAAGTCTTGTACCTAAAGACTCAGGCTTACAGGTTACAGGTTAGACTGACTGACTCTCTCTCTCTCTCTCTCTCTCTCTCTCTCTCTCTCTCTCTTTCTCCCTTCCTCCTTCTGCCCCTCCCTCCTTCATATCCCTCCCTCCATCTCCCTCCCTCTCTCCATGAATTTAGATTTAACTGCATTTATTTATTATTGCTGGTTTTTTTTTTTTTGAGATACATTCCCTTGTTTTTAATTATGTGTATCTATATGCGCTTAAGTAGGCATGAGAGCAGGTGCCCTTGGAGGCCAGAAGAGGGCATTAGATTTCCTGAAACTGGTGTTATAGGTGTTTGTGGGCACTAGCAACCAAACTAATTTACTCTACAGAAACAGTATGTGCTGGTAACTGCGTCACCATCCCCCACAAACCCAGAATAGCTTTTCTTCAGCTGTCAGTTGCCTGGCTACTAGGCATGAGGGTCTCAACACAGCTAAGCAGCAGCCTTGGCAGAAGCTTACTTTCATCCTTGGTAGAGACATCCTCACTACCACACACACCCAGGAGCAGTCATCCAGCAGGGTTGAGAGCTATAAGCACAGGGAGCACCAATTGTCCAAAGCAGCCATTGAGAATGGTGGCAGGCCTCATTTCTATCTGACCACTTCCGTTCTTCAGCCTAGGTCACTCCAGCATCCTGAGAAGTCAGCAGCAGTAACTTTGGGTGGTGCTGTATGTCATGACACTAGTAGTTCCCGTAGTGACATGGTCATTGCTACCTTGTACTTCTGTAAAAACCAGTGCCAGTTTGGCAGAGCAGGGAAGCTTTCAAGAAGCATCCAAGCAGGGAAGTCAAATCCATACCCTGCTGAGTCCTGTGTGGCTCTAGGAACTGACCTGACTAGAGTAGCAAGAGAATGAAGGAAAGACAAACCCACAGACAAACTCTGGAATCAGGTGGCCTGGGCTCTGATGGAGAAAGATCAGCACTGTGGAAGCCCAGAGAGTTTGTTTTCTAGAGTTGAGCAGAGACATGTGGTTACTGTCTACAGCTGAATCAAGCAGATGCTGTTTATGATACGCTGCTCAAAGAGCAGGTTTAGCTAATCTCAATAGGAGTAGTCTCTGCAGGAGAGCAATATTATACTATACATATCTGAGAGGTGGAGAGAAAGCTTCGGTATTTTCTGCACACACTATCAACATCACACATGGACTGAGGGGAGGCTTGTCATCTTCTGAGCCTCTCTATTGCAGAAAGGCTTTCCCATTTTCCCGTGGGTCTGAGGCAATAGTCCTTGAAATAGCAATGCCCATGTCAGCAGCACACCCCATTCAGGGCTTCCTCTACTCCCCACATACCCAAACCCACTGGTTCCAATATGAACTAATCACAGAAACCCCAGAGCAGAAGGGACCTCCAATGTGATAAACTTGCCACCATCTGTCACCAAGGGGCACCCATTATTAAGCCAGACACCCTGCATCCTGCATCTCTTGTTATAGCGCTCCACTTTTGGACCAATTGTCCAATGTTAGTGTGGACACAAACAAAAGCTGACCAACAGCCACAATATTAAAAGATGAGACTTGGATGTGTACACATTGCCTGCAGTCTCCCAGGTCCACGTGCCTCTGATCTCTCACTCTTCAGGCTCCTGAGTAACCTGCATTCACTGCTTAGCAGTCCACGCACACACCTTTCCAGGTCACAGATTGATCCCACACCAAATGGATGGCTAAGTCTGTTGCATGAAGTTTTTAAACGTTTCCTTCCTCAGTGCTATATTGTACCCTGGGTGAGACTGAAGAACCCAAACAGACCATTTTTGGTTCCTTCTGCTTTCTACTGGCCTGAGTTTTTCTTCTCCATTAGTTGGTCATAGGAAACTCCCAAGAGTTCATGAAGAGGTGGGGAGGCAACAGAGACAGGTGGAACTCAGGCCATGAGGTTATGAAACTTGTGTTTTTTGGGTCTTCTCAAGCCTGATACACCACTTTGAACTTGGTAAGGCCAATAATTCCTATTATATGCTGGTCAGGGGCCCACATGCTTCTGGGTCATATTCAAACCTGGTCACTTTCCAGGGAATGGATCAGAGTAGAATTCCAAAGTGTGGGTTATATTGTTATCTAAATACAATAAAACAAAATTAAAAACTGAGAATATGATAGTGCATGCCTTTAATCCCAACACTAGTGTGGCATATAGATAGATAGATAGATAGATAGATAGATAGATAGATAGATAGATATAGATATTGTTATGTAGATATATATACACACATATATATTTATATGTTTAAAGTATATATACATATATAAATGTGTTTTAAGAGTATAGACCAATATGCCCCAGATGTGGCCAAACACCCATGGAAATGCAATATATCATGCAGAGAGAGGCTCCGTTATTTCAGGTGGCCCCGTCCCACCCTCAGATTCAGAGAGAACTGCCTGCCTCTGCTAAATTCCTACATGGCCTTGTCTTGTGTTTCCAAGTTTGTCTATACCATCCACAACAACCTCACTGTTTTCTTAATTTTGACACCATGATATAAATTAGCACTGTCTTCAGTGTTATTTCTCCTGTCTTAGAAACATATCATTCTCTGCCACCAATCACCGTTTTTGTCCCAGGAATTCTTTCTCTTTCTGTGGTGGCATAGATCTGTGGGAGTCCAGCAAGGCCTCTGGGTCTTCTGGTGTTGTAGCAGAGTGTGTGCAGGGAGCCTAGTAGTGATCTTTTGTCTCTTTCCCCTCAGCTCCTGGGGTTCCCCTGCAGTCTGCAGTTTCCTACTTTCTGTTCCAGATCTTGCTTCAGACATCAGCCTTTTCTGGTATGTCTGCAGGTATGTGTGAACACTGCAGCATCCTTTGGGCTCATGTTTCATATCATCTTCGTCAACATTGTCCATTTGGCCACTGTATTAGGGTTCTCTAGCATCACAGAACTTATGGGTAGTCTCTATGTAGTAAGGGAATTTGTTGATGACTTACAGTCTGTAATCAACTCCCCAACAATGGTCAGCAGCAGCTGTGAATGGAAGTCCAAGTGCCCTTAACTGATGAGCTGTCTCTCTAGTTCTTCCACTTTATTCTATGAGGCAGAAGTTCTAAAACAAATCCAGAACTTCTGAACACTAGCCAGTGTAACTTTAATTTTTTCAAAACCTATTTTTAATGATGGTTCTTAAATGCTTTAACCTCCCTTGTAGCCCACCACCCACCAGAGGGAGTGGGAAAGAAAGGATGGGAGGAGGTGGACCTGTTTACAAAGGGTCTTTGGAGCAACTCACATCTGTGTTGTCTGGAAATCAGTTCAGTTCACAGGCAACGGCAGCTCTATCCACTCGCGGACACTTCACAGATACACCAGCAATCCAGTTCGGTAGAGTTGGGTTAGCAATAGCAGTGACATGACCTAGCAGAGACAGCCAGGCCTCTCAGCCTTGACACAAGTCAGTAAGAAAGACCAGGAGAAATGCCAGAAGTTCTTAGCTGTGCTTCTCTCAGAAAATCAGAGATCAGGGAAGACACAAGACCCACAAGTGTTGAATAGCTAGCTATAACAGCAAGCTAAGCTCTGTCTCTGTCACTCCATGGAGTCTGTTTTATACTCTCCAAATATCACTTGTCCTCCATGTGCCTTGCCTCAGCACAGGTCTTGCCTTAGCACATGCATCCAATCAACAAGAAACTGCAGCACAGCACCAGAAGTTTTTTGGTACGTTTCTCTCTATGGAATCCCGACAAATGCAGCTCAACTATGCAATGTAATGAGAACCAATACATGTATGTTGTTAGCAAAGAGTCTTTCATCACGTGTTCTTTCACATGCTTGCTTTAGTAACGAACTATAGAAATGATCCCTGAAAGTATAGTCTTACATGCTTGCTTTAGTAGAACATCCTCTCTCCTGTGTCTGCTTCAGTGAAACGTTCCTTCATGAGTCTGCTTCAGCCGTTCGCCTGTGTCCACTCTAACGAAACATTCCTTCATGTGTTTGCCCCAACAAAACACCATCCAACTGACTTTCCAAAGAGCCCTTAAGTTTTCACTTCAAGCCAGCTTTCTCCCAGAATACCCTGTTTCTTCCTTCCAAGGCTGGAATTGCAGGTGACTTGTCACACATCTGATAGTTCCTGGGTTCTAGAAATCGGAACTCTGATCTTGCTCCATCCACAAACACTTTAACTGAGGCATCTCCTCAACCTCTCTTCCTTATTTTTTAACTGCAACAGGGTCTCTTGTGGAGCCTGTTGACTGAATTAGTTAAACAGTGACCCTCCTGTGATCCCTCCATCCCTGTCAGTGCTGGGGTTACAGGTGCTGTCATGTCCAAATTTCACATGAATTTTGGGCATACAGCACAGGTTCCCATGCTTGCACAGCAAGCCCTTTCCACACTAAGTTATTTCCTCAGCCACATTCCTCAAATTGTTCTTTTAGATTTATTTATTTATTTTATATATATGCTTGTTATGTTCTCATGCATGGTAGCACACCATGTAATAGTGCCTGGTATGTGTAGAGGCCAGAAGAGGGCATTAGATCACATGGGACCAGAGTTACAGATGGCTATGAGCCATCATGTGTGTGCTGAGAAACAAACCTTAGCCCTCTGCAAGAGTAGCCAGTGCTCTTAACTGCTGGACCATTTCCCTGTTCCCCTCACATATTTTTAAAAGAGCAAACCTGCAGCCATTTTACTTACAAATACAACAACAAACCTAAAAGCCCCTACTAAAATACCAATGAGTCAAATGCAATAGTGTGGTCAATACACTATGATCCTAAATATATGAGGTGGTACAGTTTGTACTATTAGGAAATTATGTAATTCTTCACAATAGCAGATAAAGAAGAAAACCACATATGTAACAGGAGATATTTGAAAAGGCGGCGTGTGGATCGGCTCTGGCTAGCTCTTTAGCCACTGCCACCCCACTCTAACCTCTGCACCAGTAAATTTTTTTCAAAAGGGAAGGCTGGGAAAACTTACGAAAACCATGTCTGCCTTAGGTTGGAACAAAGGACCCCAGCCTCCCTTTCCCATCTTTGGATACTCAACAGCCATTGGTTGGGCTCCTGTCTTAGGATGGTAAGGCCTCCCTTTTTAGGGGCAAGGGTCTTGAAGTGTTCTCTTACCCGTCATTGACTATCTGGCTTAGTGCATAAGTTAGGGGTTAATCCTCGTTAGTCTTGATGACAGAGGATTTAGAATCCCCTACTTCCAGCCTGTAATAATGGACCTGTATAGGTTTCATTTGGATAGTGTCTATCTGTTGTCGTACAAAAGCATCAGTTTGTTGAACAGCATGGACCCGAGAGACAAGAGACCTAACAAGCCTGAATAGTCAGTATAACAGCAACACTCTTTTTTAAGGGCAACACATAACTCCCTCTATCAGAGAAGTAAAAAGTATAAGCCTCTGCTATTCTGTTTACAAATGTGTTATAGCAGAATCTAATTCTATAGAAATACAGAACTGATCATAGCTTTGATCTTAACAAAACAAGTAAGGAAATCCCTGTTCCTGCTCCAGTCAATCTCAAACCCAAAAAACAACTATAGTGACTGTGATAGTGGATTTTCTCCTGGGTCTAAACAATGTTCCCCACTAAATCATAAGTTGGGGAACCAAGAGTCCAATAGAGCCACCCTGGAGGTATGGATGGTGATGTCTCCTTCCACATTGAGGACTTCCCAAGTCAGGTTTGCTGGTTGATCTGTTTCAGTTTGAAGGCAATTGAGAAGCATCTTCATGTTTCCTGCAAAGAAAAAAATACGCTTCTCAGGAGGTTTCTCCTCCCTGGGTTTGTTATTGTTGTCTATTTGTTTAATCAGTCTCTCTGGCAGGCAGTGTGTGGCATCTGCAGTTTGGGAATATATGCAGCCAGAACCTCTTCCCCAGATAAGCACTGGATCTGGCCCATTCCAGGTTCCAGTTAATGGGTCTTTCCAGAGGACTGTTGCAAATTCTTTTTGCTATTAGGATGCCAGAATCTATCTGCAGCGGATTTTCCTTCAGAAGTCAAAGTTAAAAAAATTAAAATAAAGAGCGTATGATGAAGGATGTTTCTGGGGGTTCCCTTGGTAGGGTACCATTCCCCTTTTTTAATTTTTTCAAATTGACATTTAATGGTTTGATGCGCCTTTTCTACCATACCTTGGCCCTGTGGATTATATGGAATACCCGTTTTATGTAGTAGTCCCAATTTTTCACAGAATTGGTGGAAACTAGAGCTTGTATAACCTGGGCCATTGTCAGTCTTTATCTGTTTAGGCACACCCAATACAGCAATTGTAACAAGCATATGAGTGATTACATGCTTGCTTGTTTCTCCAGATTGTAATGTCACATAAATGAAATCACTGCATGTATCTACACATACATGCATACATTTTTGATTGCCAAATTCATTATAATGAGTAACATCCATTTGCCAGAGACTGTTTGGTATCAGTCCCTTTGGATTTATGCCCAAATGAGGAACTGGTAAAAGTGTAACACATGATTGAAATTGTTTAACAATTTGTCTAGCTTGTTCTCTAGTAATTTTAAACATAATTTTTAAAGTTTTAGAATTAAGGTGGTGTAACTCATGAGCCTTTATGGCCTGATCCGAGTTAAATGGTGGATCTGATAAAGTCACTGCAGCTACATGAGTAGCTAGATCTGCCTTGGTGTTTCCCTCAAAGAGAGGACCTGGTAGCCCATTGTGGGCTCTCAGGTATCCTATAAAGAATTTATACTTTCTCCTCAAAATTAATTGTTGGCACTGTAAAAACAAATCGGCTGCTTCTGAGGAATGCTTTATTTGTGCAGCAGTTTCTAACAGAGGGATAGACTGAGCTATATATGAGCTATCTGTGTAAATATTAATGGTTTGATTTGGAAATGCTTGAAACACAGCAATAACAGCATATAATTCAACCAACTGAGCTGACACAGATGATGTAGCAAAGGAGACTACTTGATCTTTAAAGCCATAAGCAGCTGTTCCTGATGAGGAACCATCAGTGAAAACTAGCAGTGCTTCCTTGATAGGTGCATGTGCAGTACAAGTTGGAAAAAAAAACAAATGCATGGTGATTACAAAACTGAACCAATTTATCTGGTGGATAATGATTATCTATCTGACCAGCAAATGAGGCACATGTAATAGGCCAGACTTCAGAACTCTGCATAAGCCAATCAGCCTGATGCCTTGTATAGGGTTGTACTATTACATCAGGATCCTTTCCAAAATATGTTTGACTATTATCTCTGCCCAACATAATCATATCAGCTATAGCAACTTAGTAAGGATAAAGAACCTTCTTAGGGGATGAGGGAAGATGGACCCATAATATGGGTGCAGTTTGCCAAAAAACTGCAGTAGGAGTTAGTTTAGTGTTAAAAATAAGAAAATACAAAGGCTTAGAATGATTAATATGAGTTACAAATTGAGATGAAATATCACTCTCAACCTTCTGTAAGGCTTTTCTACCCTCCTTTGTTAGAGCCCTGTCAGACTTAGGATCAGTATCTCCTTTGAGAATCTCAAACAGAGGCTTTAATTCTCCTGTCGTGAGTTTCAAATATGGTCATAGCCAATTAATGTCTCCCAATAATTTTTGAAAATAATTAAGTGTCTTAAGGGAATCAGTCCTCAAGGTGGCCTTACTATTAATAATACATGGACCATTAATCTGAAATCCTAAATAAGTATATGGATCTTGTAATTGTACCTTTCCTGGTGCTATTTGTAATCCTGCAGCCTGTAAAACTGTTCTAAGATCATCAAAGCACTGGATTACCTGTTTTCATCTTTCCCTGCTATTAAAATATCATCCATGAAATGAATCATATAGATTTGCTTCCTCATGGTTCTAACACCCTCTATGGTGGAAGCCACAAACTTGTGGCACAAGGTAGGACTGTTAGCCATACCCTGAGGCAAGACCTTTCATTGATATCTCTTCATAGGTTCTCTAAAATTTATAGCGGGAACACTGAAAGCGAAGCACTTTCTGTCGTTAGGATGCAATGGGATAGGAAAAAAAAAAACAAAAAACAATCTTTTAAATCTATAACTATTTTATAATAGCCTAAAGGTATGGCCACCAGTGTGGGCAGCCCAGGTTGTAAGGCTCCCATCCTAATCATGGTTGCATTAACATCCCTCAGGTCTTGCAAGAGTCTCCACTTTCCTGACTTTTTTCTAATGACAAATATTGGGGTATTCCAGAGAGAGTTACTCTCCTCTAAGTGTCCTGCCTGTAATTGCTCCTGTACTAGCAATTGAGCAACTTGTAATTTTTCAGTGGTTAGAGATCATTGATCCACCCAGACAGGCAAGTTCCCCTTCCAGGTGATGGGATCTGCACAATGCTCTAGGGGTGCAGCTGAATCAGTAGCCCCCAAGCCTGTTCTTCCAGTGTTACCATAAACCTCAATAGGATGAGTAATCCCTTCTTCACTTTTTCCTAATCCTTTCCCTGGGGAAAATCCAGAGTTTACCATTTGAGCCATGGTTATTTCATTAGGGCTGCACATAATCAATTCCAACTGGGATAACAGATCTCTGCCCCAGAGATTAATGGGGAGGCCTGGGATGGCATAGGGTTGTATATTCCCTGTATTGCTTTCTTTATCTTTCCATGTCTGCACCTTAGAACTTTGTTGTGGATTTTGACTTTGGCCAATACCCCTTAGATTGGTTAAGGTTGGGGTCAGAGGCCAGGTGGCAGGCCAATCACTTTGTTTTAGGATAGTCACATCAGCTCCTGTGTCAACCAAACCTTGGAATGCCTTTCCATTCAGCCATAGTGTCATCATAGGTTTTTGTTTAACTAAAGGCTGTACCCAGTATGCATCAGAGGAACCAAAGCCTTGATCCCCTCTCTTAGGATTCTTATATTTGTGATTAGTAGGGAACAATGGAAGTAACAATAGTTGAGCTATCCTCCTTCTTGTAGAAATGGTGACTATACTCTGAATTGTCTGTGCCATTACCTTAATCTCACCTTGATAATCACTGTCTATAACTCCAGGAAAAAATTGTAGTCCCTGCATAGTAGTACTGCTTCTTCCCACTATCAGGCCAAACACATTTGGATAGAGTGGTCCAAATACTTCAGTGGGTAAACCTGAGGTCCCATTTCTGGGGTTGATACTATGTGAGTGGCAGAACTGAGGTCCAGTCCTGCGCTTCCTGGTGTTGCTTGACTAAGTTCTGAAAGGGATTGTTGTTTGTTGATATAAAACTGACTGCTCCATAAGCCTGTTTTGGCTAGTGTTGGTTCAGGGCCTGGAGCTGGCCCCTGTTCCCATTTCCCTGATTATGGGAAAGGGTGCTTCCTTGTGCGTTTCTTTTGGACCTACATTCACTAGCCCAATGCCTTCCACAGGCAGAGCCCAGACTGTTTTCTGGGCTGCCTCTGGGTTAACTCATTTTCTGCCTTGCACTCTCTTGCAAAGTGTCTAGGCTTGCCACATTTAAAACAGGCCTTTTAGTTTCTACTAGCCAAAAAATCTCTTACTGATTGTCCTTGCATGGGAGCCACCATAGCTAAACCTTGTTGGTAGGAGGGCCCTATGTCAGAACAGAGTCTGATATACCCAGTAAGGTCTGTCTTTTTCCTTTAGGGTCTAATGGCTGCTTGGCAGGCAAGATTTGCATTTTCATATGCAAGTTGTTTCACATAATCTACACCTGCCTTTGCATTACCAAAAATCCTCCCTGCTGTTGTCATTAATCAATGAACAAAATCAGAAAATCGTTCATCAGGTTCTTGTCTGACTGTTGTTAAGGTCGCACCAGGGTTTCCCTTTGCCGGGAGTTTACGCCAAGCCTTCATGGCTGCATTTTGAATCTGAACAAATAAGCCTGGGTCATATTGCATCTGGCTATCACTAGAAGCAAATTGCCCTTCTCCTACTAAGGCATCAAAGGATCAACCATTGCCTGCCTGAATGTTTCTCCTAGCTGTTTCTTTACAGTTCTCATGATACTCTGATTTCCAAATAAGATAGTCACCACCACTAAGAACTGCTCTCACTAATGTATTCCAATTGCTAGGAGTCAGCCACTCCTCTGCCGAAGACTCTAAAATTGCAAGAGTAAAGGGAGCAGTGGCACCATATTCTGATACTGCATTTTTAAATTCCTTAATAATTTGAAAGTTAGACCCTGTATGATGTCTCCAAGAAACCTTTTGATCGTCTCTGGTCACAGATACAGGAAAAGCCTCAGCGTCTCCCTTCTCTGGATGATCTGTGACTAATCTAAAGCTAGATGATAGGGGCTGCCTTTGGACTCCTGCAGGGGATTTTCACAGTTTACCTCTCAAGACATCTTCCCTGTCTTTAATTTTTGTAGCTGATTAATTAAGTCCTGATACTCTTTCTCTAACTCTATTAGTTGTTTAAGAATAGAAATTTTGTCCTGTATCTCCTTTCTGGGATCTACAACTGCCATCTCTTGGAGGTTGGAGGCGGAGCACTTGAAGGCAGAGGCGCGTAGGGAGGGAGTCTTCGGGAAGAGGGCCATTCAGGGTTGTAATGTTTGGCTGCCTCTTCCTCTAGGTCAGCACAATCTGGCTCTGACAAATCGTCATCAACCTTTGGTTGTATTTTAGATTCTAATTTCGGATAAATACATTTCTTTTTATTTTGAATATGAAAGACAGCATTCAAACAATGAAACAAAAGCAGACAATTGACACATGTGAGCAAACAACAAAACAAAAACAGAGAGTTGAGTTCAGGCTGACTTATTTCTTGCCCCGTTTTTATTAACATGACTTACCTTTCTTGATGTGGCAGATTCCACAGTTGGGCACCAAAAAGGCAGGGACCACTCCGCCCCACATTTGGGGGCCAAAATGTCGGAGACCACTCTATCAATGTTGGAACCCTCACTGCCAAAAGCCTTGAGGGCTAAATTGTTAGAGCCCACACTCCCCAAGCTTCTCCGTCCACGGGTCAAGTTTCAGCAAGAGAGAGATTGAGGATGGAGGTGAAGAATGGAGACCAGACAGAGTGTGATTCAATCCCATTTATTCTTCAGTCTCTCTTCTTCTCTCCAAGTCTCTAGTTCCAGGTCCCTAGTTCCTAGCACCAAGTCTCAAGTCCTAATCCCAGTTCCAGCTGTAATAAGTCTCAAGTCCTTATCTTAGTTCTAAGTTGCTAGTCTCTTTCCCAGTTCCAAGTTACAAGTCTCAGAGAGTCTAATAATTTCTTCTGTCTGCTTCTCACCTTTTATAAATCTCACTTCTTAAGGCACACCTTTAACTCATGCCTTTAAGTTATGCCTTTACGCTTGGCTCTAAATCACACCTTTAAGTCTCACACATCCAAGGGAAAATCCTGGGTATCTAAAACAAGATGTTATCAGAGTGTGCGCAGCTCTTGTAGGCTATTGTAAACAAGTCTCTTGTCAGGGTATATAGCTCAAGATGGCTGCAAGGATAATAGCCACCTCTTGTCGGCTCCCCACACGCCAGCTTGTCAGAGGCTCCGGCCTGGGACCCACAAGAAGTTGGTGTGGCTGTTGCCTCCACCCAATTAGCTCTGTGGAGTCCATGCCCCAAATCCTAGGGAATATCCGCCCCCCACCCCCACTGTAGATATAACAATTCCAGTACCTAATAGAAATAAGACTCTTAATGCTTAAGATAATACAATGGATTTATATATTAGCAAATACTCAATAAATAAGATGTCCACACAATTAGAATTGTAAACCCAGTTACCTAACCTTGATATGAATAACTCTTAGAGATACAAGGGTAACATCTCCTGCAATCTTTCCTGTCTTCCTCCTCCTCTTCCCTCTTCCTCTCTCGTTTCTTCCTCCTCCCAACTCCTAGCTTCACCTACCTCTTCTACTGCCTAATCACAAAGCTCCACTGCAAATACAATGGACAGGAAAGGTCCTGCAACACACATATCCTCTATAAATAAAGGAAAAGTGGTTAATAAGACAAATACTCTCACATACATTCTCAGTAAATAGGAGGGAGATGACATTAACCTGATCGTGGGCATGAACCCCAAATTTAAACAATCTCCTAGAAAACTGTTCATTTATGTGACTGTTTAGGAAAAGCTGTTACCAGATCCTCAAACCCACACACTTGTCTTGAAAAAATCATGAGAATATACAATCTTTAAAAATTGGAATCCAAGCCAAATGATGGTGGCGCACGCCTTTAATCCCAGCACTTGGGAGGCAGAGGCAGGCAGATTTCTGAGTTCGAGGCCAGCCTGGTCTACAGAGTGAGTTCCAGGACAGCCAGGGCTACACAGAGAAACCTTGTCTTGAAAAACAAAAACAAAAAAAAATTGGAATACAGACTCCTTATGGTAGATAGGTTACCACCATGGCCCCTAATCCTTTCCTTCTCTGTGGCTACATCCTTGCAACATGGCTATAGCTTCCTCCAGTGAGAAGAACTAGGCCAGTGAGATAGCTCAGCAGGAAAAGGTGCCTGCTGCCAAGACTTATGACCCAAGGTCATCTCCAGGACTCATGTGCAGAGCAAGAGAACCAGCTCTACGGTAAGGCATTTAATCACAGACAGACAGACAGACAGACAGACACACACACACACACACACACACACACACACTTAAAATGTAATTAAAGAAGAAGTAGAATTAAGGGCATCCAGATGGCTTAGCAGATGAAAGACTGAAGACCTGTCCTGTGATGGCTCCCAGGATCCCACAACAAAAGAAGAGACCAGCTCCTAAAAGTTGTTTCCTGACCTTCATCTGCATGATGTGGTAGGTGTTTGCCAGGAATCATACACACACAATAATAACAGTTGAAATTAACAGATGCAGGATCAGGGCTGGGTCTGGGGCTCAGTGGCAACATGCTTGCCTAGCATGCACACAGCTCTGGGCTCAGTCCTGAGATCATATAGACTCTGCATAATGTCACATGCCTATGATCTCAGTGTTAGGATGTAGAGGCAGTAAATTGAGAAATCCTAGGTTATCATTGGCTACATAGTTAGTTGAAAGCCACCCTGTGCTGTAAGAAGACTCATCTCATAAAAAAAAATTAAGTAAATAAATAAAAAACAAATATAAACCTGATTTAAAAAAAACAATGAGTCGGGGAATGTCATAGGCCCTATTGGGGAAATTGTTTGTTTGTTTGTTTGCATCTGGGCCTGTCTTAGTTACTGTTCTACTGCTGTGAAAAGATACCATGATTAAGGCAACTCCTATAAAAGAAATCATTTAAGTGGGGGCTTGCTTATAGTTTCAGAGGATTGGTGACCATCATGGTGGAGAATATGGCAGCTGGCTCGCAGGCATGGTGCTGGGGCAGCACCTAAGAACTTTACATCCTGATCTCCAGGCAGCACTCAGAGAGAGACAGAGACAGTGACACTGGGCCTAGCATGGGCTTTTGAAACCTCAAAGTGCACCCCCAGTGACATACCTCCTCCAACAAAGACACAATTCTTTATCTAAAACAATCCACTGACTGGGAACCAAATATTGAAATATATGAACCTATGGAGCCCATTCTCATTCAAACCATCACAAGGTCTCACTATGCAGTGATGGCTGGCTTGCAGCTTGATATGTGAAAAGGCTGGTCTCAAACTCACAGAACACTATCTGCCTTTGCCTACTAAGTGCTGGGATTGAAGGTGTGTGTAACTCCACAACTACACAAACTGATGTTGTTTTGTTAAATAGACATGATGTGTTTGTCACAATGCCTTCTAAATATTTATGCTTATGCCCATAATTACTGCTGCTCTCAGCTCTGATCAGAAATGCATTTTTTAAATGTTGGTTTGTATGTGTGTGTGTGTGTGTGTGTGTGTGTGTGTGTCTGTGTGTCTGTGTGTCTGTGTGCATGTATGTGTACATTTGTGCATGAGTACATGTGTGCATGTGTGTGTGCATGTATGTATGCATTTGTGCATGAGTACATGTGTGCATGCATGCGTGTGCATGTGTGTGTGTGAGTGTGAGTGTGTGTGTGCATGTACATGTATGTGTGCATTTGTGCATGAGTACATGCGTGCGTGCGTGCGTGCGTACGTGTGTGTGTGTGTGTGTGTGTGTGTGTGTGTGTGTGTGGACTGTAGTGGGTAGCTGTTACTGCAGAGTTGAGGCTGGGCGCACTGAAGAGAATCAGTGTGGCTTTAATGGATAGCCCTAAATGTGATATCTATATCACCCCAAGCTCAGGAACTTTAATGGATAGCCCTAAATGTGATATCTGTATCACCCCCAGCTCAGGAACTCTTGTAGAAGAGGATCTGGAAGGGAAGCAAGAGCTGGAGGAAGTTGGTGTGGGGCGCTATTTTCCTGGTGTGACGTGGCCATTGCATTCTAGAACTCTTAGCAGTTGTGATTCCTTGCACAAGACAGGGTCAAGATTGAGACACTCAACATTCAGTTATAGAAGGAAGAGGGACTCATGAGGTCTATTTTCTCTAAGCAGGGAATAGTTGCTGAGAGAAAGAGAATTTTCTTCCTTCCTTCCTTCTTTCTTTCTTTCTTTCTTTTTTTTTTTTTTTTTTTTTTTTTTGGTTTTTAGAAAGACAGGGTTTCTCTGTGTAGCCCTGGCTGTCCTGGAACTCACTCTGTAGACCAGGCTGGCCTCGAACTCAGAAATCTGCCTGCCTCTGCCTCCCAAGTGCTGGGACTAAAGGCGTGCGCCACCACCGCCCGGCTCTTTCTCTCTTTCTTTCTCCCTTTCTTTCTCCCTTTCTTTCTCTCTTTCTTTCTTTCTTTCTTTCTTTCTTTCTTTCTTTCTTTCTTTCTGTTTTGTTCCTCACTGCCCTGGAACTTACTATGTAGGCCAGACTGGCCTTTAACTCAAAAGATTTACCTGTCTCTGCCTCTGGAGTGCTGGAATTAAAGTTGTGCACCACCATGCCTTACAACACTTTAAAAAATTGCCTTGGTTATGGTGTTTTTTAACAGCAATAGAAAAGTAACTAGTACAGGAATTGGTACCAGGAGCAGGGTATTACTATGACAGACCTGATCATGCTGGGGTTTGTTTATTTGTTTGTTTGTTTTTTAATATGGAAGACTTTGAGATTTTGAATTAGAAAGTGCTTGAATAGTATAAGTAGACCTTAATGGTCCATCATAAAAGGATTTTGAAAGACAGTAGTACTGAGAGTTACTAAGGCTGTTGGTGCCCAGCTTAAGAGGTTTCACGGGGAACAATGTTAGCAATTGGCCTAGCAACCAGACCATTCTTGTGATAATTTGACAAAGATTATGGCTGCTTTCTGCTTAAAAATTTACTTGAGGCTAACTTGAAAACTAATGCACCCCCACAATGGCTCACAATGGTCTGCAGTTCCGCATCTGTTGCTGCCTTCTGGCCTCCTTGGTTACCAGGCATGCATATGGTACACATACATACGTGCAGACAAATAAAGAATAAATAAGTCTTTTTAAACAAAGCTTATGTGTATGAGTGTTTGCTTACATGCCTACCGATGTGTATATGTACTGCATGGTGCCTGATGCCCTTGGAGGAGAGAAGTGGGCATTGAATCCCCTGGAACTGGAGATACAGACAGTTGTGAGTTTTCATGTGGGTGCTGGGAATCAAACCCAGGTCCTCTGCTGTAAACTACTAAGGCATCCCTCAACCAACCTCTTTTGTTTGATTGTTTGGGTTCAGTTTTGTTTGCTTTTGTTTTTTTGGTTTTTTTGCTTTGCTTTGTTTTGGAGTAGGGGTCTTGCTATGTAGCTCAAGCTGGGTTTGAACTCCTGATCTTCTGCCTACAACTTCTTAGTGCTTAAATTACAGGCATGCATCATCATACTGGGTTCTAATTTACCCTTAGAAGTTTGATATTTTACTGTTTGTCCATGAAGAAGGCATCCTTGTGGTTTCTAGGCAGCAGAGGTGAGTTACAAGGATAGTCCAGACTCTCTAGCAGACTGCACTACTACACTGTGATTTTGGATGTCTTGGGTGTTTCAAATGCATTTTAAAACATTATTTTATTATTTCTATTTTTTATACATGAGGAGGGGTCCTGAGTGTGTATGTATGTGCACTTTATGCATGCAAGTGGCCAAAGGGACCAATAGAGGACATCAAATCACCCGAAGCTGGAATACAGGCAGTTATGAGCCACCTGGTGTGGGTGCTGGGGACCTAACCCAAGTCCTCTGAAGATCAGCAAAGCTCTTAACTGCTAAGCCATCTCCCCAGCACCAGCAGTAAATACAGCTTTATATTTTGGCTTAAAGTGGGTTTATCTGGACATGACCAATTATAGACAGAGGAGCATCTGTTTATAGGCATACAAGAGGAAGTTTATTTTAGGAATTGGCTTGATCAAAGCAGAGTTCCTTTGTAGTTTGAAAATGTTGCTGCGCCGGGCAGTGGTGGCGCACGCCTTTAATCCCGGCACTTGGGAGGCAGAGGCAGGTGGATTTCTGAGTTTGAGGCCAGCCTGGTCTACAGAGTGAGTTCCAGGACAGCCTGGGCCACACAGAGAAACCCTGTCTCGGAAAACAAAAAAACAAAACAAAACAAAAACAAAAACAAAAACAAAAAAAAAAAAGAAAAGAAAAGAAAAGAAAAAAGAAAAAAAAAAGAAAAGAAAATGTTGCTGCCCTTGAACTTCTGGAAATCCTCCTGTCGTTGCCTCTCATCTGAGTGCTTCATTTACAGGTGCTAGTGCTACCACAGGATCAAATGCTCTACCTGTGAGTCATCTCCCTCGCCTTCTGGTTTTTGTTTTTATGAGACAGAGTCTGACTGTATAGCTTACATTGGTCTGAAACTTGATTTCCTTCTGCCTTGGCCTTCTTGGTGCTGGGATTTCAAGCATGGACCATCACACCTGGCTAATCACTTCATTCAGTCTGCTTACTGGTTCTGTGCTGATTTCTCCTCAGAACCCCTCACATGAATACTCAGAAATGGCTTATCGGCTGTCTACACAACCCTTGGGCCTTCATGTTGACATCTGAAAATAGTAATTGCTTATTCACTGATGAACATTTGAATTACTATAAAGATGGAGGTGCAAATCTATTTTGAGTCCCTGCTTGCTGTTGTTGTTGTTTTGTTTGTATCCAGAGTGGAATGGCTGTGCTGCACAGTAATCACTGCTTAGCTTTTTCCAGGAGAGGCCTTTCACCCCTCAGTGGCTGCACCACCTCACATTCTCACCTGCAGTCCGCCATGGTTCAACTCTCTAAATCCTTGTCCCAGCTTTGTTGTCTGTTTTCTGATAAGGCCATCCTACTGGGCTCTCAGTCGGTTTTGTCTCCCTGATAACTAAAGTTTCAACCATCTTTCCATGACCACTTGTGTTTTCTTTAGAGAAATATCTATTTAAATTCTGCATCCATTGTCAAATTGTTTAGAGATGTCATTCTTCTTGTCACTATTAGTTCACAGCTTTCAGAGTAGTGAACTGGAGAGACAGCTTAGTGGTTAAAAAAGAGCACATGCTGCCCTTGCAGAGGACTGGGGTTCAGTTCTTAGCACTCATCTTGGGTGGCTCACAATGACTGAGTATGAATCCTCACTGGATAGATGGTCTATACGGTGGGATGGAATCTCAGGGGACTCCTCATAGCCAAAATAATCTGAAAAGAGAACAAATTTGGAGAAGTAACACTTCCTGATTTCAAAACGTACTACAGAGTGACAAGAGACTGCAGTGGCGTGAAGTGTGTGTGGTAGGATTGCTCGATGGTTTGGGGTGCTTGATTTCTTGCAGAGGAGCCAAGTTCAGTTCCAATCACCCATAATGGGTGGCTCCAGCACCTTGTGATTCCAGCTCCAGGAGTTCCACTGCCTCTAGCCTTTGAGGACACCTAAGTGTGCACACTCCCACACAAACACATGCATATACATTATTTTATTTTGTTTTTGAGACAGGGCCCCACTGTGTAGCCTTGGCTGGCCTGGAACTCATAGAAATGGGTCTGCCTCTGCCTAACTGCCAAGTGCCATGACTAAAGCCATGTACTACTATACCCAACAGTTAAAAAATAAATAAAATAAAACAGGGCCATGTGGTGGTTGACACCTTTAATCCCAGCACTTGGCAGGCAGACATAAGAAAGTCTTTGTGAATTTGAGGCCTGCCTAGCCTACAGAGAGCATTCCAGACAAGTAGGCTATAGAGGTCTGACTATGTATGTAGCTCTGCCTGGGCTGGTATACTTGCTATGTAGCAGAGACTGGCCTTGGACTTGCATTGAATTCTGACTCAGTCTCTCACATGCTGAAATTATAGGTTTATACCACCATACCTAATTTTTCTATGAAATAAAATTTACCTATTTTTTCTGACTATGTTATGTCATAGCCAAGGAATTATTGCCAAATTTGTTTGTTTGTTTGTTTTAAGTATTATGTTAGTTTCGTTTCTATTGCTATGATGAAGTGCCATGATCAAATACAACTTGGGGCAGTGCAGGGAGCCAACAGAAAGTGGCTATCATCCTTGCAGCCATCTTGAGCCATATACCCTGACAAGAGACTTATTTACAATAGCCTACAACAGCTGAGCACATTCTGATAACATCTTGTTTTAGATACCCAGGATTTTCCCTTGGGTGTGTGTGTGTGACTTAAAGGTGTGACTTAGAAGTGAGACATATAAAAGGCAGAGACAGACAGAAGAAAGTGTTAGAAACTTAGATAGTAGGCACTTGAAACTCGAGACAGGCAAATAGGAATCAGACACTTGAACAGAGAACTAGAAATTAGACACTATTATTAGGCACTTGTACTTGGAAGAATACTTAGAGTACTTAAGACTTGGAACTTGGAACTTGGAGGCACTAGGACTAGGAACTAGGGACTAGGAACTCAAGACTTGGGACTTGGACTAGGAAGAGAGACTGAAGAATAAATGAGATTGAATCACACTCTGTCTGGTCTCCATTCTTCGAGTCTATCCTCACTCTCTCTCTTGCTGAACCTTGACCCAGGGACCGGAGCTGCCTGGGGCAGTGCGGGCTCTAACAAGTTAGTCCCCAAGGCTTTTGGCAGTGCGGGTTCCAACACTGACAGAGCGGTCCACAACATTTTTGGCCCTCAAATGTGGGGCAGAGCAGATCTCAACAGGGCAGTAAGGGTTTATTTCATCTTACAGTTTCTGTGTCATCCAGAGAAGTCAGGGCAGGAACCTGGAGGCAGGAGCTGATGCAGAGGCCATGGAGAAATGCTGCTGACTGGCTTGTGGCTCATGGCTTGCTCAGCCTGCTTTCTGAGAGAACCCAGGACCGCCAGCCCAGGGTGGCACCACCCACAATGGCTGGGCCCACCCACATCAGTCATAAGTTAAGAAAATGCACCACAGATTTGCCTCCAGACCAGTTTTATGGTGGCATTTAATTGAGGTTCCCTATTCCCAGCTATGTCTCTAGCCAGCACACATGTATGTGTGTGGTCTGCATGTGTTGTATGCATGTTCCTACATCTGTGGTGTATGTGTGTACAGGGGCAGGCATCCTTGAACATGCAGGTATGTGGAGATTGATGTGGCATGTTTTCCTTGACCATGCTCTGATGGGAACCCTCGCTGCAAGCCTCATGGCCTGTGGGGGATGGGGAGAGTGATCTACAAGAGGTGAAGAATGAAACCCCGACAGTGCCATCTCTGTAGACACTGGGTCATAGCCTTCCAGAGACTGACCTTGTGGTTTACTTTTCTTTACACATTTAAACACAGTAGAACTTGTGACCTGTGACATTTACAATAAGAATGAGTTCTGTTGGCTAATGAACTGAGCTCAGATCTGTGATAAGCATACACATAGATTCTTTGGTGGAGGATACAATGTACAAGGAGCCTCTTTCACATGGATGAATTCTA
Organism: Rhabdomys pumilio; assembly: GCA_030674055.1. Classification (NCBI taxonomy): domain Eukaryota; kingdom Metazoa; phylum Chordata; class Mammalia; order Rodentia; family Muridae; genus Rhabdomys; species Rhabdomys pumilio. The sequence continues at coordinate 134,585,637 of JANHMN010000003.1, forward strand.
TCCCCGAAGGATTAGGGCCAACAGTGGTCAGGATTTGAGGGATTCAAGTGGAGGCTGGCTCCTAATAGAACAGCCGAGAATCACCAGGTTGATGGGCCACTTTTCACTCCAGCATTCCAGATGTCAAAGCATCATCCATTTCCTTCCATTGAAGAAAATAGGTCCATATGATTCACATCCCTGGTTCTCCAGTGCTTATTCTAAGCTGTGCTTCCTACAATGCTCCCCTTAGATGAAGGGGCAGTCTGTCATCTGAACCCAGAGCTTACCATTCAGGAAGACAATCCAGATAGATTGCTCCAAGGTTCCTTGTTCCTGCTGGGAGTTAGAACGACAGCACAGCCTGTAGATGCTGCATTTATGGAGACCTTGTGTAGATGCTGGGGATCCAAACTACACTTGCATGGGAGGCATTTTGCTTGCGGAGCCATCTCTCCAGCCCTCAGATCTGTCTTAGTTAGGGTTATGAGTGCTTTGATGAAGCACTATGACCAAAGCAACTGGCAAGAGAAGGGTGAATTTCATCTTCTACTTCCAGGTAACAGCCCATCGCGGAGGGAAGTCAGAACAAGAACTAAACAGGGCAGGAACACAGAGGCAGGAGCTTATACAGAGGCCATGGAGGAGTGCTGCTTGCAGGCTTGCATGCACTTCAAAGGTTTAATCCACTATCATCATAGTGGGAAATAAGCCAACACAGTACTAGAAAAGTAGCTAAGAGTTCTACATCCACTCCACAGGCAGCAGGAAGAGAGAAACACTAGGACTGGTTTGGACTTTTGAAGCCCCAAGGCTTATCCCTAGTGACACACTTCCTCCAACAAGGCCTCACTTCCTAATCCATCTCAAGTACAGTCACTACCTGATGACCAAGTGTTAGCTTAAGGTGATTCCACTAGGCACCTCCCAGAGACCTAGCAATGTTTACATGTTTACATCATCACCTGCCACTGTGAGCTCTCTCTCTCTCTCTCTCTCTCTCTCTCTCTCTCTCTCTCTCTCTTTGTTGCAGCATTCTCAATTCTCTCTCCCCCTTTCTGTCCTACTCTGTGTTCCCCTGCCCCATCTCTGCCCTCAAGGCTCTGCCCTGGTCTGTCTGCCATCTATATATGTCCACTCATCTTCATCATCTACCCCTTCTCCAGGACCTCATTCCTCTCCCATCCCCCAATAACCCCCCCTTATACCAGATCTGTTGCATGGTGTAATTTCTCAGGGCATACCTTGGCATGGGTCCGCCAGGCACCCCCTTGAGGCATTATATGTCATAACACTAAGCATTCAAGTATATGAGCCTATGGAGACCATTCTTATTCAAACAACCACACTAACTTAAAAAGTTTTGTATACTTATATATTTAGTATCTGTATAGTGTGTGTTCCTAGACATATGGCAAGCTCCCTATAGTTAACCACATTGCCAGTGTCTCAGTACATCACCCAGGCTGGCTATGAGTTTCCTCTGTGGCCCAGGCAGCCTCCCTAAGTAGCTGGAACCACAGAGCTATACCACCAGGCCTCCCTGGTTTTTGACAAAAGTGAAATATTTAAAATAATTGTTTTGTATAATCTGGGTGAAGGAATGGTCCACCCAGAAATAAGGACTGCATCCTATATCTCAAGTTCCAGAGGCTGGTTGGCCTTTTGAGAGGGCGCCATGATCTTCGGGCTTTTGTATTTATCACATGGCACTGACCTTCTCTATCCCCTCATAAGAAAAAACTACCCAAACAGTTTATATTTCGGTTTATTTTCTATTGCACACTTCTTTGCCTTGTGGTTTTTCTCTTCTTCTCCCTCTCTCAAAATACATTCCTTTCAAAAAAAAAAAAAAGAAGTCCATTTATGGCTTATGAGCTGGTTCAGTGGGTGATGTGCTTGCTGCACAAAACTAGTGACCCAACTTCCACCCCCTATAATCCACAGAGATGAAAGAAGAGAACTCACTGCACATAGCTGACCTCTGTCTTCCACGTGCATATATGGGCATAGGCACATGGCGATAATAAAGTATAAATAAGCAGATAACTAAATAATCTGTGCTATACGTGGTAGTGCATGACATTGTTGAGAATTCTGGAATATTTTGATTAAGAATGTGCTTTTATTTTAATTGCAGGTGTAGGGATGTGGGCTGCTTTGGACTGTTGGACTGTCACCGCAGCTGACCAAAGCAGCAGTAGTTAATCTGCTCTAAACTCCCCGCTGGAGACTGTGCGGTGCATGTGCTTCTGGGTACCACCCCAATGTTGTGGATTCTCAAATGAAAACACACGTGTACACACACACACACACACACACAGAGAGAGAGAGAGAGAGACACAGAGAGACAGAGAGACAGAGACAGAGACAGAGAAAGCCTTATTTTTAATATGCTGTAACCACTCCCAAACCTCGATGTTGCTAATGCCTCTCCTCTGTTACTGCTGAATTATTACTTACTAAAATCTATATTCCATCTTTGCTACCCCAGACTCAAATGGGGCAGGGGCCCCTGAGGCCGCTCTTCCCTGGCTCTGTCTTTTTTTTTTTTCTTCTTCTTTCCTTTTGAGAAAGGGTTTCTCTGTATAGCCCTGGCTGTCCTGGAACTCACTCTGTAGACCAGGCTGGCCTCGAACTCAGAAATCTGCCTGCCTCTGCCTCCCAAGTGCTGGGATTAAAGGCGTGCGCCACCACTGCCCAGCGTTCCCTGGCTCTTATATGACTGTATGCTTTGTCTCCTGCAGCTCCCAAGCCTGATCCTCCTGCTTCCCTGGCATAGCAATTCTAAAATTCCTCTTCTTCCCATGGTTCCCTTGCCCAGGAAATCTAAAGTCCTGCATCTGTCTCCCTGCCCAGCCATTGGCCGCTTTATTCACCAATTAAAGCCAACGAGGCGGGGGTGGGGGGGACGGGACAGGGACCCTCAGCATCTTACAGGCAGACTTGCAGGTTCCCTTGTAATTTGGGGAACTGAATTAACACAAAAAGCATTAGAACCAATTCATAACACTATGATTTGACTCCTGATCTAATAGAAGCATGTTTTTTCCAGCTGAAGATAATTTCTGTGATTGAGTGACATTTGGAATTCTGGAAACTTCTCAAAGTGTATATAAATGATAGGGCCCCAAGAGGTACGGTGGGTGGCCATTGGTCATTCAGAGGGGTTGTTTGTAGTTCATTAGCGCTCAAAGAACAAATAAAAGGAAAGGAATTAGATCCAGGAATCTCTACTTTCGTTTGTCCTTTTTTTCTCTCCTATCTAGTGATAAGGGTGAAGTGGGGGTGGGATGGATGGGAATAAGAGTGGGGAAAAAAACCCACAAAGTAGCAAAGACCAGCTACAAGTGGCAATGCCCAAACATGGGGCTTGAAAGTTAAAGATAAAAATGGGAAATTTGATTTCAAATGCCTTAGAGAAAATGGCAGGAGTTGAAAAGATGGATAATGTTTTTTCAAGAGGTCAGCAAAAAAATATATTGTGTCTGCTACCATTCCAATATCCCCCACTTTGCTCCCAGGGGGGATTTCCTGATTTTTCTTTTACTTTGTATATTCTGTTTCAAAGAAAAAAGGCTGGAAGAATGGCTGAGCAGTTGAAAAAAATTGCAGGTGGAAATAGAGAGGCCTGAGAAACAAACAAACAAATGAACGAACGAACAAACAAATGGGACACCAAAAGGCGTCACTTCACTCTCTCATTTCTGACAGAGTTGCGGAATTGACTGTGCAGCTGAAGAGGTCAAGGGCAGGGAAGGATGCTCTGGGGAGGTGAGGAGCACCAGAAAACAGAACAAAAAGCCCTGTCCTGGTGACTGAGCAAGAGAGCAGAAGTTTCCCACAGCTGTGCTGGAGGGCTGTTGGATCAGAGAAAAGCTGACAAACAGGAGGATAATCTGGTGAAAACCTGTTTAGAAAGAAAGGGTTAATCTCAAACCAACCATGTTGCCAGAGTTAAAGGAAAGGCAGCCCAAGGTTGTGCGATCACCTTCAGCTTTCAGTAGTCATATAGCATACATGTGCTAATGGCGTGGAACAGGTTATGATAAGACAGGATGGCATCCTATAGAAATGACAGATCTGGGCATTTTAAAGAGGCTATGATTTTATTTTTGTTGTTGTTGTTTGTTTGTTTGTTTGTTTTTGTTTTTCGAGACAGGGTTTCTCTGTGTAGCCCAGGCTGTCCTGGAACTCACTCTGTAGACCAAGCTGGCCTCAAACTCAGAAATCCACCTGCCTCTGCCTCCCAAGTGCTGGGATTAAAGGCGTGCGCCACCACTGCCCGGCGAGGCTATGATTTTATATGAGATGCATTTACCTTATGTGATGCAATTTCTAAAGAAGTGGGCTACTCAGAATAGAATTATTCCCCAAGACTGGAAGGGATTGGTGACAGCTGTACTAGAGCTGGTCCACAGTTGCAGTGGGCAACATTTTGGAGGGAAGAGACTGAATATTAAGCAGTGACATAGAGCGAGGGGAATGGATACAGTCAAGAGCACTTAGTTGCTAGGCAAAGGGTGGTACTCTGATGTACAAGAACAGATTCGGTCTGACGATGCTACTGTAGAACACTGTCACTTAGTGGCTTTAAGAGCTCAGGACGAAGTTGAGCCTGGGAAAGAGTTCGTCTCCTTTACAAAAATTATACAAGATTCTGGAGAAGCCTTCACTGATTTCTGACAAAGATTAGTCTCAGCTGTGAACAAAGCCATATCAGACCCTGATGTAAGGCACATACTAATAGAGACCTTAGCATTTGAAAATTTAAATACAGCTAGGCATTGGTGGCGCACGCCTTTAATCCCAGCACTTGGGAGGCAGAGGCAGGAGGATTTCTGAGTTTGAGGCCAGCCTGGTCTACAGAGTGAGTTCCAGGACAGCCAGGGCTACACAGAGAAACCCTGTCTCAAAAAACAAAAAAAGAAAGAAGAAAAAAGAAAATTTAAATACCGAATGTAAAAATGTTATTAGAACTTAAGGACTTGAGCACCACCTATGGAGAAGGGTACAAGTGATATTTGTTCTAATGTATACAACACTAGAATAATTCAATAATATAGCTAAAGGTCTTCAATATCAAAATGCCCAGTGCTTCAATTGTGGGAAATACAGTCATTTGCAGAGAGACTGTGACCAAGCTGCTAACAGTCTCAGATCTTGAAATGGCATGTTAATTTTGAGAAGTACATTACTTTGTACTGAAAGGGGAACAAGCCATTTCTAAGGGCAATGGTTTTCCTAAATCTCAATCAGAAAGAATGCCTAGGCTTGCCAGGGTTTCTGTGCATTGTTGCAAAGGCTGCCATTGGGTTCAAGAGTATATATCCAAAAGAGATATTTAAGATAATTTCTTACAGTTGGGAAACAGTCTTGGAGGCCTAGCTCAGGGCCACGCAGCAAAAATTACAAGCCTTTTTAGCCAGAGAGTAACATATAGACTGAAACACCTCCACTCTGTGTTAGAAATCTCATGCATGCCACTGCAGCAGTGCTGCTCTGGGCTTGGTCATAGATAAATATCGCACACTGTTCCCTAAAAGTCAGTAATATAAAATAACCACTGGAGTTTACGGTCCCTTGCCGCAGAGACAGTAGGGATGATCTGAGAAAAGAGTGGATTGACTTCCCAAGGATTCATTGTGCATCCAGGAATTATAGACGAAGATTTTAAAGTAGAAATTAAAATTATGACCTATGTGAAAAAAGAGAGATGCAAACACAGGTGATAGGTTTGCTCAGCTGCTACTATTTCCTACATCAAAGGCAAAGCCCACTCCAGTGGACATCAAAGGCAAAGCCCACTCCAGTGGACATCAAAGGCAAAGCCCACTCCAGTGGACATCAAAGGTAAAGCCCACTCCAGTGGAAGGAGCAGGAGGCTTTGGAGGAACAGGAAAGATGTGTTCTAGTAAACAACTTTTAATGCTCAGAGGCCAAAATTAAAATTGCAAGCAAATGGTATTGAAATAGAAGGTTTGGTGGATACGGGAGTGATGTAACTATCATTTCACAAAGATCTTGGAATTCAGAATAGCCACGTCAAAAGGTTTATGCCCAGTTTCCAGGGCTTGGAAAGTTATCTCAGATAAAACAAAGTGTGTGGTGGGTTAAATGTGTGGGATCAGAAGGTCAGATGGGAAAGTTAAGGCCTTATGTACCTGGCACGACCATACATTTATAGGGAAGGGATCTCATACAACAGTAGAGTACTCATATTAATATTCCTGTAATCCTAGAAACAGCCCATGATGCAATAAGGGGTAAAATGATAGATGCTCCTGAAAAAAAGTATTGATATATGTCATCAAAAACAACCTCAGGCTGTGCCAATTGCCCAAACACAGGGTATAACAGAGACTGGGTCTCCAAATTTAAAAGGGGGACCACTGCTGAAGTACCAAAGGCTCTGCCCTTAAAATGATTTACTGATAAACCTGTCTAAGTGGAACAATGGTCCTTGATCAAAGAAAACTTCCAGGCACTTGAGCAGCCAAGAGGCGTTAGGGTATAGAATAAGGTGTGGAATTAAATCAACCTATATACAAGGATGCGTTAACGTCAGGATGGAAACCATCAAGTTTTGTGTTGGGGATTAGGGGGTAAAAAGTGTGGGTATCATCAAAATTGATAACGATTATAGCCGAGCAGGGGATCTCCTGGAAACCTTGGCCACTGACCTGAAAGCACTTACTTCTTTGAAAATGTCTCTGTTTATAATTTCCTGGCACACATAGCACAATTTAATGGCTTAAAACAGAAGAGGGGAACTGTAGTAACATTTTTGAGAATTCTGAAAATTTAGTTAAAAATGTCTTTCATTTTAATCCCAGATGTGGGATATGGGGCCGCTTCAGACTGTCCACAGCAGCTGACTGTGATTTATTTGCCTTGTGCTCTAGCAGATGCATGGTTTTGCCAGCTGCAGATAGTTTCTGTAATTGTGTGATTTGGGACTCTGGGAGCTTTTTGGAGAATATATAAATGCTAGGCCCTGAGAGCCACGACTGGTGGTCGGTGGTTGTTTAGGATGTTGGTTTCAGTTTGTTAGTAGCTGTGGTCAAAGAAAAACAGAAGGAAAGAAATTAGATTCAGGGATCTCTCGATCTCTCCCTCTGCCTCTCCCTCCCTCCCTCCCTTCCTCCTTCCCTCCCTCTGTCCTATCTATGATGATGGGTGAAATCAGGGGATAAAGAGTGGGAAAGAAGAACCCACACAGTAGCAGAGACCAGCTACAGATCTGTGTTTGAGGCTAGCCTGGTCTACATATCGAGTTCTAAGACAGTCAAAGCTATAATAGACAAACCCTGTCCCGAAAAAACAAAAGAGAAAGGCACCTGTCATCAAGCCTGATGATCTTGGTTTGCTCCCAGGACACTTAGTGAAAAGAAAGACTGTGGTAGGCTCCCAGAGATGCCCACTGACCTGTGTGTGGATAGGCTTTTCTTCAAAGGGCAGAAATCTGGATGGGAGGAGCACATTGGGGAGGGGGGATGAGAGATGTCAGTGTCCTATGAATCCCCTTCATTTATTTGACTTTTTTTTTTTCTGGAGTACTAGGGATAGAAACCAGAGTCTTCAGCACACTAGGCAAGTACTGTAACTCTTGAGCTACATTCCTACCCATTTTCTCTTTTGAGACAAAATGTCACTGTGTAGTCCCTGCTTGTCCAGAGCTCTCTATGTAAACAAAGTTCCATATTTTTTTTCATTTGTTTTTGAGACAGTACCTATCACTGGCTAGTGATAGTGCCTAGTGGCTGTCTAGCAACTCACTATGTATAGACTATGCTGGCCTCGAACTAGATCTCCTGAGTCTGCCTCCAGAGTGCTGGGGTTACAGGCCTGCACTACCAAGCCCAACTCATATTTATCTTTAATTATGTATATATGTGTACAAGTGAGTGCAGTTGCTCTCGAGAGCCCAGAACAGGGTATAAGGTTTTCTGAAGCTGCAGTTAACAGTTGCTGGTAACTGGACTCTGGCTCTCTGCAAGAGCATTATCGACTCTCAAGTGACGGGCCATCTCTCCAGCCTGTAGCCAGCCTGTTTTTTGTTTTTTCATTTTTGTTTTAAGATCATCTTCTGTAACTCTGGATGTGTTCAAACTATGTAGAGGAGGATGACCTTGAACTTCTGACCCCATGAATGTTGTGATTACTGTAGCATCCTGGAGTCAGGGATCAAACCCAGAGCTTCCTGAAATGTTAAGCAAGAACTCAGTACTGAGTTCTCATTTCTAGCCCTTACCTTTCAGTAAGTACACTGGTATTCATATTAACTTAAATTGTAACTATATGTCAGTTTTTAAAAGTGGTTCATGTGAGGATCAATAATGACTGTGTGCCATTAATCGGAGACGATAATTCATTCTGTCGCCTTGACGTCCGCCCCCGCAAAACATTAAACTGCTTTTTCTAATCTGTGCCAAGTGAGAAACTGAAATGAGTGGGAGGGGCGGTAACTATTTTCACTTTTGTCTTCCTGTTTTTTTCAGAGCCTGGGAAAGCAAGTCAGAATTTCCAATCTTTTCCAATTCCCACATGATTTCCTAATTTAGAGAAAATAAGTCTTTTTCTGTGCGCTAAAGCCTTCGCTGCCGCCGGAGGAGCCTCCTCCTAGCATTGTTGAGGCAGCCTGGTGTGTTGAGTCCTCCAGCCAGAGTCCCCACATTCAATCCGCACACCTGCTCTTGGCTTAGATGGCAATTTTCGCTCCCTACAAACGCTTTCATTACTGGAGCCTGGGCTCCTGGGAGGCCTTCAAAGAGATGCTCTAGTGGTGTGAACCCCGGCTGGTTCCGGAGATTCCCTAAGCACCTATCTGCGGAGATGAAGCCCTGGGAATCTTCCAGCATTCCTTGCTCTTAGGGACTCTTAGAGGTACAGGTGTCTAGTTCTCGGTCTGCCCCTCTACCCCAAGGCCTCAGTCATGCCTTGCTGAAGCATGCTCCGCGAAGCACTCCTGCGCGCAGCCACATCTAGGTTAGGAAACATATGGCCTGTAAGGAGCGGCGGTCCCCAGAAGGTTCTGCACGGTTAGGAAAACATGTGGAATTCAGTCACTGGCCTCCGCGGGAGCAGCAGGCCTGGGCCTCTCCCTGCGCGGGGCGAATGGCCGCAGCCTGCCAGCAGCCCTGGCTCTGCTCCAGACCCGGCCAGGGTGACATCACCAAACTCCTGAGATCAGAGCGGGGCGGGGAACGGGACCCGAAATCCCCTAAAAACAGAGTGAGTAATCGCAGGCCCGCCCTCCAGGCGGGGCCGGGACCCCGAGAGGGCCACGCTGCGCAGCCCGGGAGTGGCTTGTAGTCGGGCGGGCCTCGGGACAAATAGCCTCGGCGTCCTGCCGCCGCGCTCCGGTGTCCCCGCCCGCGCGCCGCACACCTTCCGCGCCCAGCGTGAGTTGCGCACCTGCTCTTGGCCCCCACGCGCGTCGGTGGCGGCGGCGCAGCGCGCAGGCGCGGCCGGATTCCGGGCAGTGACGCGACGACGGGCGCGCGCCGCGCATTTCCGCCTCTGGCGAATGGCTTCGCTTTAGCGCGCCGTGGGCTCAGCTGCGACCCCGGCCCCGCCCCCGGGACCCTGGCCATGGACGGTGAGGCTGCCCTCTGGCTCACGGGATGGCTGCCTTAGAGCTCCGGGGCCTGCGGTGGGATCCCCCCACCTCCCGCGCCGTCTTCCGCCCCTTTCTGCGCCGCGGGTTGCTGCGCAGGGAGCGGCAGGCCGGATGGTGGCACGGGGCGGGGCGGGCTATGAGGGGTCTGACTCAACTACCCTTCTCAGTGGAGGGCGCCTTGACTCAGTGTCCCTCCTGGGTGGGAGTACGGGTGAATCTTGACTCAGTTTTCTCCGGCTTCCCCCCACCCCCTCCCGTGTCGATGCGATTAGTTCTGCCTTCCTTTCTGTGTAAGGGAGAAAGTATCTGACTCAGTTTCCCCTGAAGAGGACAGGAGGGTAGTACCCCACTTCACTGTCTCTTATGAACATTAAACAGACACTGACTCAGTTTCCTTGGGCAAAGAAATGCCTCTGTGCCCCTTTTCTCTAGTAGAGAGATGCTGCTACCTTCTTTACCCAGCCTCTTCCAGGCAGGTTTCAGGGTCTTGACTCAGTTTCCTTGGGAGGGAACTTGGCTCTGTCAGGCCGTCCCTGGTGAGAGTGTACACTGGAGTTTATTGACAATGTGCCTTGTCTTTCCGTTTCAGATCTGTATCCCCTCATCTTTCCCTCAGGTAAGTGAACCATCCATCTTCAGTAGGTAGGGGCTGTCCTGGAGTAGGGGCCATGGGGGCAGCACCTGATGGCCGACCATGTCACCCACAGAGCCAGCCCAGGCTTCTGGGCCCTATGTGGAGATCATTGAGCAGCCCAAGCAGCGGGGCATGCGGTTCCGCTACAAGTGCGAGGGTCGCTCAGCAGGCAGTATTCCTGGTGAGAGAAGCACGGATACCACTAAGACACACCCCACCATCAAGGTAAGCAAGAGTGCCCAGGGGTGTCGCTGAGGCACGGATGTGGTGGAAGGCACTGTGGAGCCCCAGCAGATTTGCCTCCTTGCCACTGTGCCCTGTGTCTAGGAGCCAGATTTAGGATTGCTGGCCTCTAGAGTACTCTGTACTTTGGACAGATCAATGGCTACACAGGACCAGGAACAGTTCGAATCTCCCTGGTCACCAAGGACCCACCTCACCGGCCTCATCCACATGAACTTGTGGGGAAGGACTGCCGGGATGGCTTCTATGAGGCTGAACTCTGCCCAGACCGCTGCATCCACAGGTGAGTTCCAGATAGGCTGGGGGTGGTGTGAGGTCAGGATAGGAGGCAGGGTAGGAACAGGCAGGCCAGGCAGTGTTACTCTTCTAAACACAGGCAGAATCCAGAGTCCTTGCTCTATCCTCAGTTCTGCAAACAGACCTCCTTTGTCTTAACTTCTCTGACAGATGGGAACTCCTTATCATCTTGGAGCCACAAACCCTTACGGTTGGACAGGCCAGTCCCTTAGTTTCTTGTATCAAAAAGATACCCATAATAGATTCTCCTAGAGCTTAAATATTAGTTGGTAAAACCAGGTGATAATTGTACAAACAGACAGGATACTAGTAGAGAATTATAAGTTCCATGATGAAAAGAAAACACAGTAATAAGTTATAAGGAGGCTGCTTTCATGACAGAGATAGTCTCATAGCTCAAGCTGGCCTTGAACTCATTACAGTGCACCTCTGCTTCTCAGCTCCAAGGGTAATAGGCATGTAGCGCCGTGTCCTGCTACGTGGGTCTCATGACTTTGGGTTAGAGGATTATTGAAGGCCTCTGTGCTAACACTTAAATGGTGAGAAAAAGCAGACAAGCCCAAAAGAACATTCCATGCACAGAAGTACAATGACCTTGAAGAGGGAATGAGTTTAGTGTGCTTAGGAACGGGAAAAGAAGCCCCTGTGGCTGAGGGGAGGACACTGGCTTGGAGGCTGGCATGGGCCAGGTCCCTCAGAGACTTACCAATGGGTAAGGAAGGAGTGGGTTTCGTGGCAGCACAGTGGGAAGTGTAGACCTGTGAGCTGGGGAGTGGGGCGGCATGAAGGGGCTCTGCTGGAGACACAGAACTAATACCTGAGGCCTTAGCTTCCAGAACCTGGGGATCCAGTGTGTGAAGAAGCGAGACCTGGAGCAAGCCATTAGCCAACGCATCCAGACCAACAATAACCCCTTTCAAGGTAGGAGGAGAAAGGGGCAAAGACATTGGCCTGCCTGTGATGTACACATCTCTGTCACCTTCCCTGGGCCTCTGGTGCTCATCTCTCTCCATGGCCAACCCAACAGTACAAGTGGAACCTTGCTGCCAGCTTGGTACACAGTCATAGTCTACCATTGAGAGTCAGGCCTAGAGAGGAGTAGTGTATTCCAGGTCACAGGAAAGCCGTGATGGGCCTAGGAGCTTCCTCCTCTTAGACTTCTATTTTGTATCTCCTCAAATCGCCTTTCTCTTTCCCTCAGAGCTCCCGCCCCGCCATCCCCCATACCTTCCACCACTTTCTTTTTTGACAGTTCCCATAGAGGAGCAGCGTGGGGACTATGACTTGAATGCAGTGCGCCTCTGCTTCCAGGTGACAGTGCGGGATCCATCAGGCAGGCCCCTCCGTCTGACACCTGTCCTCTCCCATCCTATTTTTGATAACCGTAAGTGGCCAGCCGCAGTAAGGAGAGAGAGTGGGCTTGTGAAGAAAATGGGGGCTGGACTGGGTGTGGCCTGGGGGCCAAAATGTCCCAGACTGCTCTGCTGCTCCGGTTCGTGGGTCAGGGTCTAGCAAGAGAGGGAGTGGGGGAAGAAGAGAAAGAGATGCAAAGAATAGAGACAAGCCAGAGGGTCTGTAGTCAAGTCTCATTTATTGTCTCCCATTGACGCTCATTGCAAGGAAATCCAGGGTATTTATAAGCACAAGCAGGGAAGCACAGCTGAAGACACTTTACCTCATGCACCTTGCAGGCATGGATATCACATGTGCCTTGAAGCTGCGGGCACAAAACAACAAAACAAGCTATGTGGGATAAACAAGATGTTTATCAGAGTGTACTCAGCTGTTGTGGTGGGCTGTTGGAAAACAAGTCTCTTATCAGGGTATATGGCTCGAGATGGCTGCAAAGTTGATAGCCGCTTTCTGCTAAAAGTCGGCTCCCAACAATGGCCTGTGAGGAGAGCTCTAGCTTCCTTTAGCCATCCAGCTGTAGGGGGCAGGGCAGAGAGGACCCAGAGCTTCTCTGTGAAGCTTCCAGGATGCCCAGGAGCATGATGGGAAGTGACTGTTTTCCATATCTTGTGGTGCGATGCTGGTGTGCCAAGAACTGTGCTCCTGACTTCAGGAAACCAGCTCCCAGAAACCAGATAATGCTAGACAGCAGGGATTGAGCAGTAGCAGCTCACAGGAAGCTCTCAGATGACCTGGGCTGACGTTGATGGATTGCAGTCTTTAGCAAGCAGCAGGGTAAATGAAAATAAAAGGCTCCAGAATCCTAAGGCTGGAAACCAGTATGAACTGGAAGTGAGGAGGGGAGGACTCGTTGCCAAGGTATCGATGAACCAAAAGCTGAAACCGTGCCACTCAGGTGGAGGGAAGCAGGTGTGGTCGAGTGTTTCCTCTGGACTGGAAGGTCTGTGGGGGACAGGGAAATCCAGCTTTCTGTGTCCCTTTGTCTAGAGCCATGTTACACTCACTGCAGGGAGACTGACTGAATTGGCTGAGATGAGGAGCAGATAGCAATGGTCTGCAGACGTATAGTCAGCAGGCTGTGGGCGACCTTGACACAGGGCTGGGCTGGGCATGGCTGTTAGAGCTCCTTTGGGGTACCCTGAAACCTCTGATGTTTCAGGTGCCCCCAACACTGCTGAGCTCAAGATCTGCCGAGTAAACCGAAACTCTGGGAGCTGCCTTGGTGGGGATGAGATCTTCTTGCTGTGTGACAAGGTGCAGAAAGGTACACACTGAACTCTGCACTGAGAGGGGAGGGGTGGGGCTGAGCAGGGGTGAGGAGTGCCAGCTCCCTCAGTGGCTTCGGGGGAAGCGGGTGATGTCACAGGGAAAAGCATCAGGTGTTGACAACTGTCTGTTGAGGGTCAGACATACTAACCCGTATGCCACTGTCTCCTGCAGAAGACATTGAGGTGTATTTCACGGGACCAGGCTGGGAGGCACGAGGCTCCTTTTCTCAAGCCGATGTGCACCGGCAAGTGGCCATTGTGTTCCGGACTCCTCCATATGCTGACCCCGGCCTACAGGCTCCTGTGCGAGTCTCCATGCAGCTTCGGCGACCATCTGACCGGGAGCTCAGTGAGCCCATGGAGTTCCAGTACTTGCCAGACACAGGTGTGAAGTTGGGGAGGGCAGTACCAAGGCCACTGCCCCAGCTAGGAGAAAGATCAGGGCTGGATGGCTGGGGCCAGCACTTAAGATTTATACGTGCAGTAGTCTATAGCATGGAATATTTTTGTCAAAGACAGACCACATATACCATGGTGGTCTCATAAGACTGCTCTGTCTAATGACATAGCTGTCTAAGCTTGCATAAGTATACTTTAAGATGCTTATGTAATAAGCTAGGTGCTCTAGTAGGATGTGTATCCAGAGTACCTGTGGCATGAAGATAGATGGCTCTCTATCTCTAAGTGGCTACTCAGCCCTGCTGAATTAAGGTACTCCAGATTCAGTGAGAGGCTGGCCATGGTGGCTGAACTTTAATCCCAGCATTTAGAAGGCAATGGCAGGTAAATCTCTGTGAGTTTGAGACCAGCCTGGTCTATATAACAAGTTCCAGACAATCCAGGGCTGCGTAGTGAGATCTTGTCTCAAATAAATACATAAGTAGATAGATAGACACACAGACACACACACACATGGTAGTTGGAGCTGGAGAGATGGCTGAGTGGTTAAGAGCACTTGCTGTTCTTCCAGAGGACCCAGGTTTCATTCCCAGCACCCACATGGTGGCTCACACCATCTCTAGGTCTTTCCAGGGCACCTGACACTTTTGAACCCTATGGGCTCCAGGCCTGCGCATGTCGCACATACACACAAGTAGGCCAGACACATAAATCAGTCTTGAAAAAACTCAGGCGGAGAGTGGTCTAGCTTTGGTCAACTCAGGCGGAGAGTGGTCTAGCTTTGGTCTTGACATGCTCGTGCATGCTTCTGCACATACATGCACGCACCTCCATGAACACGTACACACACCACACACATGTACACACACACTATAATAAGGTAGATGTTTATAATTGCCAAACGGTCTGCCTTAGGATATGTCCCCCTTGTTAAAGAACATGGAATTACAGTCAGAACCCACTTCTTTAATAGTGACACTGTACTCAGCTCTGTCTGCTAGATCTACCCAGGGTGAGCACAAGTAAACAACTTGACTTTAATCTCTGAACACTTTTCATGGGAAGATGTAACTGAACTCACTAGCAATTGGAGGCAGTGGTACCTCCGAGCCAGGGTCACTTGGCTCTGTGAACTTTTTTGCTACCTTGTGTCTCTTGTCACTACTATGTGACCCAACTTAATTTTGCCCAAGGCTTAGTGCACAACCAGGTCCTGTCCCACGTGCTAGACATAAGAAATCAAGTGAGACAGGAGCCGGAGAGATGGTTAAGAGCACTGGCGACTCTTCAGTGGACCCAGGCTTAATTTTCAGCACCTGTATGGCAGCTCATAACCTTGTGTAACTCCAGTCTCTGGGCCTCCATGTGTAAGGTGCACAGATGTGCTGACAAAACACCATACACATAAGCAAAGAAGTGGGCTTTATTTTTAAGATTTATTTATTTTATATATGTGAGTACACTGTCACTGTCTTCAGACATACCCAAAGAGGGCATCAGATGCCATTATAGATGGTTGTGAGCCACCATGTGGTTTCTAGGATTTGAACTCAGGACCTCTGGAAGAGCAACCAGTGCTCTTAACCACTGAGCCATCTCTCCAGCCCTGTTTTATTTGTTTTAATCAGATTTCCTACTCTTCATAAGCTCAGTCAGGACACAGATATGTAAATGATGTACCAAGTGAGAAAGTGCCAGTGCAGGGAGCTGAAGCTGGCAGAGGTGGCATTTACCTGGGAGGGAGTCTTGGAAGGACAGGCGTGTTGCAGAGTACATAGCTTGTTCAGGGACATTGTGGTGGAAGCTGTCTTCAGTGAGCAAGCCCAGACAAAGGATGCCCTGTTAGACTCAGCCATGCCTGAGGTTTCATTCTGAAAGCTGCAGGGACACATTTGAAATTTCTAAGCAGAGATTTGATGTGAGCAAATCTGGAAGCTTAGTCTGGCTTCTCTGAGCAGAGTATTAGAGATGGAGAAGGCCAGGGATGTAGCTTAATGAGGCCTTGCCTAGCGTGCACGAGGCCTTGAATTCAATCCCCAATAACCCTCAAACCAGGTGTGCTGCTGACACTTGTAACCCAGCATTGGGAAGTGAAGACAGGATTGGAGTTCAGGGTCAGTCTCAGCGACAGAGTAAGGTTGATGCTGTCCAAAGCTACATGACGTCTTGTCTCAGCAAAAATGAAGAGAGTTGACAAGATGTTCTGAGTAAAGCCAGACAACCAATCTGAGGACCTCTGTTTAATCCACATGATACAGAGATAATTGACTGTCACACATTGTCTCTGGCCTCCTCTTGCTGCAACACACATACATACATAAATGTTTATGGGTTTGGAGGGGTTTTTTTGTGTGTTTTGTTTTTCAAGACAGGATTTGTCTGTGCAGCCCTGGCTGTCTTAGAACTCGATTTTTAGGCCAGGCTGGTCTAGAACTCAAGAGATCCATCTGCCTCTACCTCCTTAAAGGCATATACCATCACTGCCTGGCCACTCACACATAAATGTAATAAATTAGTTTTGTTTTTTTTCCTGCCGGGGCGGGGTGGCGGGAGGTACAGTGCAGGGGCAGATTGAGACAATTTCACCAGGCCAAAGGTTGGACGTGGGGATCCTGGCACTTTTTGTTGGTTTTTGTTTTGTTTTTGAGACAAGGTTTCTCTGGATCCTGGTACTTTTTACGGTCGCCTTTTTTTTTTTTTTTTGATTAAATCTCGTGTCCTTACTCATCCCCAGTAGCTTGGAGGGAATCCAGCTTATAGTAGATGCTTGGCAAGTTGTATTGAGTTAGTTTTGGAGAATTGAAAGAAAAAATGTTCAGAATAGTTCCAGTTTCCAGTTTTGGTGACAGCACAGACAGCGAGAGACAGGGGAAAGAGCTAGTAGTTTGATACGAAGTTCACTTAGGAGGCATGCACCTGCGGTGTTGTGCAGAATCCTGAAGCTTCAAACTAAAGGAAGAAGCCATTAACTGAGATGAGTCTAGAGCCCTTCGTCTAGCCTGAGATAATTGAGATGAGTTTGGAGGGCTTAGGCTAGCCTGTGATGCTCTGCCCACAGTGCTTCCCTCTCTGCCTAGGGGATGCTTAGGTGAACAGCTCACATGGCACACTTAGGCTCTTGTCTCCAGAGCAGGGCTCCTTTACTTAGTGTTACCCAGGGGTCAACAACCAACAAGTCTGGCTGTGGTGGCATAGGCCTTTAATTACAGCACCTTGGAGGCAAGGCAGGTGAATCTCAGTGAGTTTGAAGTCAGCCTGGTCTAGTCTACATAGTGCCAGGACTATATAGTGAGACTGCCTCAAAAAAACAAAGAGGGGAAGAAGATTTAACCAACAGACACTTCTCTGAAGGTCACACATCCCTTCTTAATTGGTTGGGAGAGTAGGTCTTAGGAAAATATGACCCACTACCCTCCTGAAGAGCCCGTGGGAGGGAGACCTGCAACCCAGCTAAGGAGAGTAAACCTACCATCCATATCGCTTTCCCAGATGATCGCCACCGGATTGAAGAGAAACGCAAAAGGACCTACGAGACCTTCAAGAGCATCATGAAGAAGAGTCCTTTCAATGGTGAGCGGTGGGAAGCCTGCGGGGAGGGGTGGGCAATGGTGAGCGGTGGGAAGCCTGCGGGGAGGGGTGGGCAATGGTGAGAGGTGGGAAGCCTGCGGGGAGGGGTGGGCAGGCAGGCCATGCTTGAGTCAGTGAGAGGACACCTGGGGTCTGAAAGCTGACCTATCGTTTGCCATGTAGGACCAACTGAACCCCGGCCTCCACACCGGCGTATTGCTGTGCCTTCCCGAAGCTCAACTTCTGTCCCCAAGCCAGGTAAGGGAGTCCTTTTGTCCTTCTAGAATGAGGGTCTCATTTGTTCATACTGAAGTAGTATCTTCTAGAAGAGAACTAAACAGACATTGGTCTCATCTGCAGAGTTCTGAAACCTGGTCTCTTGGGGCCTGTGCTTCTCAGGGTGAGGCCTGGGTCTCTGTCAGGACCATCCAGGGCTCTGTTGCAGACTGATAAACTCAAGGCTCTGAAAGTGTGGCACAGGAATTAGCCATTTCCTGAGGGTGCTAATGTCCATGGAAGTCAGAAGCCATCCTCCACTTAAATCTTGAACCCTTTATTCCCTGCTGCTCAGGAGAGTGTGGCAGGAGGGTTACAGGTTCAAGGCCATTCTGGACTACAGGGTTATTAAGTTTAAGGTCAGTCTGAAGAACCCTGTCTCAAGTTTAAAAGTAAAAGCAGGGATAAGGTACAGCTCAGAAGTAGAGTGTTTGCCAGGCACCCAGAGGCCCTAGAATTCAGTACTTGGTACCAAGGGATTAAATAATTCCTGAGTTGGATACCCTGAGATACAGACATTGGAAATGTCTCTGCCCTCAGCTCTCCATTGAATTTAGAAAGAAGAAATCACCTCTAAAGTAATAAGTTGTGGAGCTGGAGAGACGGCTCAGTTAAGGGCACTTGGGTTCTGTTCTCAGCACCCACATAGCGGCTCACAACTGTCTCCAGCTACAGCACCTAGGGGACCCAGCACCCTCTTCTGCTCTCCCAGGGCACTGCATGCATGTAGTGCCCATACATAGAAGCAGGAAAAGCACACACAAATAAAAACATATTTTAAAAAAGTAATAGGTTGTGAGTTCTGGTGTGTGGCTCAAAAAAGTAACACACGCCCATCACCAAGCCTGTGCTCTGTGGTTTATCCTCTCAGCTGGGTTTGCAGCTGAGATATGAAAACTTGAAAAGGTCAGCGGTGAGAGTCTTATTAACCCTGGGGATTAGGAGGCGGCTCAGTGCGGCCCTGGAAGTGGGTCCGACAAGCCTAGTCAGGCTTTGACTCCCTAGAAAGAGACTGAGTCTAAGCACCATAGAGCTGCATTATGTGGTGGCAGAGGGGCTGTGTGTATCTCACTGCTTCTGACCCTGTGTTCCTTGTCTTTCTCTCCAGCCGCCCAGCCCTATACCTTTCCCACATCCCTCAGTACCATCAACTTTGATGAGTTTGCCCCCATGGTGTTACCATCTGGGCAGATCTCAAACCAAGCTTTGGCCTTGGCACCATCCTCTGCCCCAGTCCTGGCCCAGACCATGGTCCCCTCCTCAGCCATGGTACCTACTCTGGCTCAGCCCCCAGCTCCTGTCCCAGTTCTAGCCCCAGGTCCCCCCCAGTCCCTGTCTGTACCTGTTCCAAAGAGCACCCAGGCTGGAGAAGGCACGCTGTCAGAAGCCCTGCTACACCTGCAGTTTGACGCTGATGAAGACTTGGGGGCCTTGCTTGGTAACAGCACAGACCCAGGAGTGTTCACAGATCTGGCGTCTGTCGACAACTCAGAGTTTCAGCAGCTCCTGAACCAGGGTGTGTCCATGTCTCATTCCACAGCTGAGCCGATGCTGATGGAGTACCCTGAAGCTATAACTCGCCTAATGACAGGCTCCCAGAGGCCCCCTGACCCAGCTCCCGCACCCCTGGGGACCTCGGGGCTTCCCAATGGCCTTTCGGGGGATGAAGACTTCTCCTCCATTGCGGACATGGACTTCTCAGCTCTTTTGAGTCAGATCAGCTCCTAAGGTGCTGATGGTGGCCCTGCTCAGCACCGGGTTTCAGGGCCCTGAAGCCTTCCTGAAGCACGTATAGATTCCAGGGGCATGTGCTCCAACTGCCCTGACTTCCGGGGAGTGTGCTCCAGCTGCCCCCGACTTCTTTGGGTGATATCTCCTGGGGGTGGCACATTTTATTCTTTTATTGGCAATATCTCACTCTTTTTGGAGGTGCTTAAGCAGAAGCATTAACTTCTCTGGAAACGGAGCTGGGAAGACTGAGGCTCTTCCCCTATGTTGATAGTCAGCTCCTTTTTTGGTAGGGAACTCTGAGATCCTGATTCCATCCTCCAGCTTCTAGCACTCTCCTAGAGAGGGGCAGACTGGAGCTGTGGCCTTACGGCCATAAAGCCTTATTATCAAGTGTCTTCCTCAACATGGATTCCTGTACACCTTGATCCAAAGCAATGCTCCTAAGAGCAGCCCCTATGTGGTGCTGCCTGACACCAGCACTTGAGGGGCCACTTTTCTGTCCTGTGGAGCTCCTGCCCTGCCAGCTCTCCATGCTGAGCTGTGGCTACAGGGAACAGGTGGGACTTGCTGGTCGCCTTCAGGATCATGAGGGAGTTTGGTCAGAGACATCCCTGCTCCCCCTTTTCTCAAGTGCCTTAGTAGCAGGGCAAACTGTACAGTCAGGAGGGCAGACTAGAAGCTCAGCCACAACACCATCTTTACTGAAAAAGCTATTGGACTCTTGCTCTTTCTAGCTCTAACTAATAAATGTGTTACCACGCTAGCCAGAGAGTAGCCGTCTTTCAGCAAACACTGAGCGCACTCTGCTGGCCGCTTCAGGTTGGATAATGGTGAAAGAATTGACCGTGTACTGTCGTCCGGGGCCTGGGACCAAAGGATGCCTCCTGCAAACCCTTGATTCCCATCTGGAAAATGTAACCGGCAACTAGGGCAGGGCTCCCACTGCAAAAGGCCCAGTAGGGGTGGAGTTTCTTCACATAATGTAGACCCCTCTTGCTCTAGGAGTTAGGTCAGCAGAGACATCGAACAGCCTTGTAGGGGAGGCGACGGTGAGACCATCCTGGGAGTGATGAACGTTGCACAGCAGTTGGGAGGGTTTGCCATTAGCTAAGACTGAAACAAAACAGCCATTTTGCATCCCTAGTGATCAAGGTCTTGAGAGCTTACTTAGTGTGAGACCAGCCTGAGTTATGTGCCACACTGTCTCAAAACAGCTGTTCATATCCCCACTCCCAAAAAGCCTGGCAAGGTGATGCATGCCTTTGATCCCGGCCCTCCAGAGGCAAAGGCAGAAAGAGTTCAAGGCCATCAAAGTCTACTCAGGGAGATCCTGTCTCAGAAAAACAAAATAAAAACCTGTATGCCCTAGTACTTTTGATACCATGTACCAGGAGGATACCTAAAACCTTACCTCACAGCCTCAGAAGTCTAAACAAAGGCCAGGCGTAGCTCATGTGCTAAAGCTGGACATGCTTCCGGTTTTGTCTTGTACAAGCCTAGTAGCTAAAAGGGCCAGTCTTCTCGGATGCGCATGCGCCCTGCGAGCATTCAGCGCTGAGTAGCGCAGCAACGCGGTGGGGAAACCCCTATGCTGAGAGGTCTGTAAGTGCATAGAGGACGAGCTACAATAGTTAGACTCTTGGGACTAGGCTCTTGTGCAGAGCTCAATAGATGGTCCCTGCGGGAGAAGATGCGGTCAAGCAGCAAATGCTGGGGAAATGGAAGATGTCCATGGTCTCCTAACACAAATATTAGGTGCACATGCTTAGGGGGCGGACCCAGAGGCGGGCCTGAAGCAAGGATGTGTAATACTCGAGGACCCAGCTAAACTCAGCTCCAGATGGGGCGGAGCCCGATCTCGCCTTGGCTGATTTTGGAATCAGACCCAGGAGATCTCGCCTCGAACCGTGCTAGGAGAGGGGACCCCCGAGAGTGAGGGGGCTGGAAGCCCAAGGGTATCCTACAGCAGTGCTTAGTACACTTACTCAGCCTCAGTTTAGGCAGTGGCTTGCTCTTGGCTTTCCGAGTGTCCTGCAGTGGCCTCTGGTGACCCCTGGAAGTCCTCTTTTAGTCCTTCCCACACTCCCTGCATGACCTCACCATATTAATGGCTCATCCATCCTAAATCATTGTCTTTAGCCCACACTTCTGTCCCCTGGGCGCTAGCCAATGGACAGTTCTACTCTGACATCTCCCAAACTGTTCCACTTAAGTGGCCACAGTCATCCCAGGCTGTTCTTCCTCCTTCCTGTCTCGGCTATTACCCTCCCAACCAACAGCGGCTCCAGCCGGAAACTTGGCCATCACTGTGGTTGCCACCTCTTCTCCCTTACCAACAACGGGCATCCAGTCTTTCAAAGGTCCTGAGAACTCTGCTCACTCCTTCCCATTGTCAGCCCTGTCCTCCCTCCAGCTTTCTTCTACACTAGCCTACCTGAACCAAAAAGCTGACACCTACACCTTCCTTCCTCTCTCTTTAAACACCCATCAATCATTGGGTCAGATCCCAGGTCTTTACAGACACATCCCCAGAGTGACCAGGGCCTTCCACACTGCCCCGTGAGGCTGCTCACCACAGTCCCTAAGATGACTAGGCTTCATTGTGAGCTTGAATGCATATGAGGGATTCCAAAGAGGTTTAACCAATGGAAGATTATGAGTGGCATCGTTCCTTAGAGTGAATAAAAGAGAGAGGGTGGAAATAGCTGAGTACCAGCATGCATTTCTCCGCTTCCATACTGGACACAATGTATCTGCTCCCACTCTAGACTAACTCTGCCATCGAGACTAATCCCCTCCAACCGGAGCCAAAATAAAAACCCTCTTCCTTATGCAGGTTTTGTTTGTTTTGCTGGTCTGTATTTTATCCTAGTAATAAGAAAATACGTTCTGGAGCTGGAGAGATGGCTCAGCGGTTAAGAGCACTGACTGCTCTTCCAGAGGTCCTGAGTTCCAGAAGTTCTGAGTTCAATTCCCAGCAATCACATGGTGGCTCACAACCATCTGTAATAGGATCTGATGCCCTCTTCTGGTGTCTGAAGACAGCTACAGTGTACTCACATACATTAAATAAACATTTACAAAAAAAAAGAAAGAAAGAAAATATGTTCAACCAGGAAAAACTAGGTCACTTGTTGGAACTGCTGATCTGAGATCCCTAGTGTACCTCTCATGGCCCTTTCTGACCCAGTTGAAGCCTCTTTAACCCTAGATTCCTTCATGTACCCTAATTTCAGCCCAGTGGCCCCTAGACTGTCCTCCTGGAATACCTGTGACATCTGCTGGTAACTCAACTTTTTTTTTTTTTTCTGGTTTTTTCGAGACAGGGTTTTTCTGTGTAGCCCTGGCTGTCCTGGAACTCACTCTGTAGATCAGGCTGGCCTCAAACTCAGAAACCCGCCTGCCTCTGCCTTCCAAGTGCTGGGATTAAAGGCGTGCGCCACCACCACCCGGAGCAACTCAACTTTCAAAACTCAGTCCTCATATCAGCCTCCTCAGAGAAAGGCTTCCTTGTGCTCACAGCCCCACTGTTACCCAGCTTATCCTGTGCTCACTCAGGGTCTGGCCTTCAGCGGAGACAGCCCTGGGCAGAGGCTGATGATACCCTGGGGCCTGCAAGAGGTCATCAGTGGGTGAGTCAGTGGTGCTCTGAAGCTCGGCTCAGTGGGACCTATTCGAGGATTCCACACTGCACAGCCAGAATTCAGCCCCTTCTTGTCCCACCTGCAGGTTTGTTGGATTCCCACTCCTGCTCTAAACAGACAGGCATGAAGAATGGCCCCTGTTCCCTAAAGATCCCAAAAAAGAGGAGCCACGGGATGTTCTATCCTCAGAGCCTCCACCCACTGCTTGGTGCCAGACTAGCTCTAAGTCAGTGTTCCTTGGACCTGTCCTTACTGCTCCTAGGAGCTTGATATGACCTTGGGGAGGGGGGTGACTCCCCCTCCTATGTATCTTGAACACACAAACATAAATGGAGTTATTTTTTGTTTTTTTTGTTTTTGTTTTAAACTCTGATGTCCCCTTTTCTTTACAGAATATTTACAAACAGGGACAGGTATTAGCCACCAAATGGGCTGGGAAGAGGGGGGCAGTGCTAAGACGCCTCAGTGCAGAGAGGGAGTCCTGAGGAAGGTCAGTAGTATGACCCAGTTGCTCTGAGGGGCCAGGCAGTTCCAAGCAGGTCCCGATGCAGACTAGAACTCAGGCCAGGTCAGTAGTGGGTGAACCCAGCTGTTTAGAGGCCAGGAGTAGGCGGGTGGCGGCATTCTCAGATTCTGCCAGCAGCCTCTGGTTGTTGTATCTGAGGCTTCGAACCTCCTCCTCCAGTGCTGCCCTGTCCGCCTTCTCCTAGAGGTTGAGGAATGGTTGTCAGAACCCTTTCCAGGGGCAGCCCAGTGCTCCCCTGTCAGGCTTTCTCCTCACCCTCTGCAGGTCCTCCTGGAGCTTCCTGAGCATGGACTCTAGGTGAGAGACCTTTTCTGACAGGCTCCCGGGTTCTGGCCTGAGGACATGGGATCAGAATTCAGCAGAAGCAGTGCAGGCTCCCAGACACTCCTGACTGATAATGAACCCAACCCTGTCTTCTGAGACTTATGTATCTGTGGAAGCAGAGCCTAGATAATATTCAACTCCAATGGGCAGGCAGGGAAGGAGACACACAGACACACACACACACACACACACACACAGGAGAGGATATGTGAGGGCAGAAACCTTACTCAGAATCATCACACTTTGAAGCTTCCTTGGGGTCTCCGCTCTCTGGGATGGGCTGTCCTATGGGGGAGAAAGAGACTGTGGGCAGGTCTGAAAGGGATAACCTCACTCTGGCTCTTTCCCCTGGGCCCTCGTGGCCTCACCCTCCCGGGACAGTGACTCCAGAATTGTGCTGCAAGTGGAGGCGATCTCTGAGATGGACTGCCACTCGTCTTCCAGGGTCTCACTGCCGGCTTCCGACATAACTGCAAGTTAAAGGAGAAAGGCGTAGGTGGGGTGGGGGCTGGAACTGGCTGTCTTCTCCTCCTGCCCTATTCCCTGGCTTCAGACTCACTCTTACTGATGGAATTCCTCAGAGACAAGGTTCTGGGCAGGAAGGAGGCCCTCAGTTCTGGGGCTGAGTCACTGTTGTCTTCATGGCTACTGGGGCTGCCCGACTGCTCCTGGGGGCACAAGAGAACAGCAAGGCAGTAACACCCAATGTCACCTCTGCAATGACTCTCCAGAGCCTTGTTTCTGCTTACCTGGGAAGGGGGTGTTTCTCTGTCAGTACCGGTTGCAGATGGGTTGGCAGTGGTGACAAGGAGGAGGTCTGGAGTAGTATTGGGCAGGACTGGAGCCTCATCGGACATAGAGCTAAGGAGGGTAGGGGCAGCTCAGACTGAGAACGGCTTTCCAAGAACTGTGCTTTCAAGTCCTAAAAGGCTGGCCCAGAGGGTGTACCTGCGAGGTGACAGGGAGTTGTGGCTGTGCAGGAACTCTGTCCTCTCCTCAGTCAGACCCCCAGGCCCCGGAGGACTGCTACTGTCTTTCAGGCAAAAATGTAGCAGCTGCTTCGTGGGGGGTAACATGACCAACTTCACAGTCTCATCCTGTACTGGCTCTGGGGCCCCACGCCTGCTGGGTTCCTTCAGAGACAGCATATACAGCTCCGAAAAACTCCTGGTGGGTGAGGGAGAGGGGACAGCATCAGGTAAGAACCACCATCCCCTCCACAGCATCCACCCATCCCAGCTATTGCCAGAGGTGTCCAAAAGGAAGAGAGCTCCAGGCACCCTCCTATGGATGTTTGTCTGCTACAGAGCACTCTCCAGACTCTGTAGCCGACAAATATCACTGCTAACCTTGTACCCACGGCTGGCCCGTATATCCTAGGCAGGCCACTCTGTCTATGGTTTTTTTGTTTGTTTGTTTGCTTGTTTGTCAAACATAAATGACAGTACTTACTTTATTGTAGGCTGTGAGACTTTAAACAAAATAAATAATATAAACAATTTAAATCGATCAGCATCCACTGTGCTCTGCCTGGAGCCAAATCAAGCCTATGCTTCTCTCTCTTTTTATTAGCGCACATGTCAGCTTTTGAAACGCCTATCTGCTAAGAATAGTTTTTAGCTGTCTTGAAATATGTATTTATGTGTATATGGGTATTTATGTGAGGAGGGGCAGGCACATGTGAATGCAGCTGCCTATGGAGACCAGAAGAGGGCATGGGACTCCTGGATCTGGTGTCACACAAGCTGTTGTGAATCACAGCAAGGCCCTCTGCAAGAGCAGCAAATGCTCTTAATGGCTGAGCTACCTCTCCAACCTTAGTTTTTAGATGTTTAAATAATTTAACGATATTAATAGAGCATTTCATGACATGTAAAAATTACAGACAGTCTGAGCATAACGTATTTCCACTTGGAATTTTTTGACCTTACATTGGGTTTACCAGCAAGTAACTTCTTTACAAGATAAAGAGAATAAATCAAATCCCCAAATGACAGCCTCCATGGTTTCAGTAGATGCTCAGGCACACAGTCATTTTCCTGCAAAGGAGTTGAGTGCCTGTGGCGGAGTAGTGGCTCCAAAACCCTTAAAATATTTACTATTTGGGGGCTTTAGGGAGAAAGTTTGTCTCTACTGGGTTTAGAATAGGAAGTGATCAATTAATGTGTACTTGGGGTGGAGAAGCTAATATCATGAAATAATAGAGGGGCCATTTGACTGTTGGAACTGGAAAGCAGGAGCCTAAACAGTTTCAAGTCTAGATGAGTAATGTACGATTCAGAGCTGATGCTAACACGGGAGGCACAGAATGGGCCAGCTGCCTACCCCCCAACTCCCCACCCACGGTGCCCTGACCTTCGCGGCCGGCCGCTCTCGTCTGGGGGTAGGACCGTGACGCAGACCTTGGGCGCAGAGCGCAGCATTTGGGCAGCAGCTTCTGGACCCAGCTTGGGCAGCGTCTGGCCGCAGACGCGCAGCAGACGCGCTCCAGGCCGAAGCCCCGTGGTCTCTGCGAACGTGAAGCGTTCCACGTGCGTGATGAAGCCCTCTGTATCCACTTCAAAGCCCAGGCGACCTTGGCCATCTCTGGGCAAGGCTAGTTCTCTGGTCTCACAGCCGCGACTCACTAGCTGCAGAGAGATGGGGGGTCCTTGAGGGTGTGGCTTCCCAGAGGCCCCGCCCTGGCCCCGCCTCTGCCTCTACTTAACACTGCCTGCCCGTGAAGCCCTAGCGATCCACGTGGTAGTTGTGTATTCGAATTGGAGACTCTGAGATTAGAAGTCACCTGTGCAAGCCTTTTTTCTCCGCCCCACCACAGCAGTCTAACGGAACTTCCAATAGGCTCCGCCCCCGATGCGCACCAGCCCTGGGGAGGCCGGTGCCTTAGTTTTGGACTCTGGCTCACCTGCAGACGTGCCACAACTTCGCCCACGGCTTGCCCTGGGGGCCCGTCGAGTCGTAGCGTGATCGCCTCCCCGCGCCCGTGGTACAGGTCAAGTTGGTGCTCTGAGAAGGTCCAGGCTAATACGTCGCGACACGCACAGTTGAAGACCACGCGGCCGTCGCGAGGTGCCACCAGCACCAGCGTCTCTGCTGAGATGCCCAACAAGCAAGGCACCTCGGCGTCGTCCGGACCACTCGTTTCAGCTCCCGCTGCGACCCGCGTCCCTGGAGCTGCGCGCACGCCCCACATCAGCGCGCCCGCTGCCTGCAGCTCCGCGCCTGGGCTCCGAGGGGTTGCCCGGCGCCTGCCCCCCAGAGATGGCAAGCCAAACCGCGAAGCCGAGTCCAGGGAAGTAGTGGTCACTTCATTAGTAGCCAGGTCCTGCAGGTACTGTTGGCGTGTGCGTGTAGCCATGGCGTGGAACTGGCGTGCATGACCTGCGGCTTGCTCACCATTGAGTGCCTTGGCCAACAAAAAGGCCCGGAAATCTGCGTTGGCTGCAAAGGGGCCTCCGCCTTCTGGCAGCGCCGGCCCGAAGGCAGGAGTGTCCTGGGTGCGGCTCACTGCCACCCTGCGTGGAGAAAGGCCGTAGTGAGGGAACGTAGTGAGGGCGGGGAATGTATCCAATAGTCGGTGCCCATCGGAGAGATCACCTGAGATCACCCTAGCACCCACCTGTATGAGGTGTGTGGGGTGCAAGGAGCATGTGCACGCACCACCAAGAAAATGTGCTGGAAGTGAGAGCGGATAGTCGTTGGACAGAAGGGCTTGCTGCCCGGCTCCTGGAACACGATGGTCACAATGTCATTGCCGATATGACGCTTCCTCAGGAGCTGGGGGTTAAAGGTAGGCAGTAAGAGAAGAGCTTTGTGCCCTGCAAATCCCTCATTTAGGCATGGCAAAAGCACCAGTGGTTCCTCACCTGCGCCTTGTAAAGGCCAGAGGAGGGTATTTGGGAAGAGGGTACAGCCAGAGGGGAGGGTTGTTGGGTTCAGCAGAGCTTATACCAAGGTTCTGATATTACCACTCAAGTAACACCCTCCACAGCTTCCCAAAAGTCTTGGGCCTGTCCCAACCCCTCGACACCTGTTGCTGGTTATTAGGCGTGTAAGGCAGCATCGTGGACACGTGAAACATGATCTCATGGTCTTGATAGGTGGTGTAGAGTGAGTGTGTGCCCGTGGAATCCGCTGTAGCCAGACAATTGGGGACACAGAGAGAACATGGGAAGTGTGGGTGACTTCAATGAGTTGTCTTGCCTGAACTCCCTGTGTCCCAGCCGGTTGTAGACAACCCTCTCAAGCCTATTGGCCAGGCCAGGAAGTCCAAGATCCCCCACCCTTGGTACACTCCCTCCCATTTCCTATGGCTACAGCCCCACACCAGGGTGAAGGGGAATCAGGATAGGGGTGCTGAGATAGAAGGAACCCAGAAATAAGACAGTCTTAGAGGAAAGGAGGGCGCTACATTGCTGTGAGTAGCTCAGCCCCCATCCTCAGCCCCAGCCACCACAGACAAAGGAGTCCTGATAAAGTTCTGGCCTGCACCTCCAGTCCTTTCTAGGGGGTCTCACTTTTGGTATCCAGCTGGGCTCGGTAACTCTCAAAGCCTTTGAGTCGAACCACGTCGCCCAGCAAGGTGAGGAACTGCATGAAGGCGGCTCCGGCCTCCTGGTTGTTGTACATCTCTTCCTCAGAGCCCTGGCCGGCCCGGCAGTACAGGACGCCCACCTTGCGCTGGAAGCTCAGCTGAGGGGGTCATGAACAACACAAGACAAAGGCTTCAGTACCCTGCCAGCCCCACCATGTTGTAGAGAATGGGAACAGGGGGCCTTTGGGGCTGGGCTGCCCTGGTAGGAACTCCGAGCCATGTGTGTCTTTGTCCGGCAAGTGGGTTCCACCTGCCCCTCCTCTCCTTGTGCTCATGAGGGCAGGGAGGCCACAGGCAGGGGATGGAGGAGTTAATTACTTCTCCAGCAACAAAGGAGAAGACTCACAGAAAGGACTCATTACACCAGTGGTTCTCAACCTGTGATTGTGACCCCTTTGAGGGTCCAACAGCCCTGTCACAGGGGTCACATCAGCAGAGATCCTGTGGATCAGATATTTATGGTACAACTCCTAAGGGCAGCAAGATTGCAGTTATGAAGTAGCAATGAAAGTAATTTTACGGCCAGGGAGACCACAACATGAACTGCAGATAGTGAAGGGCCGCGGGCGGCATCAGGAAGGCTGAGCACCCGCCAAGTGCCTCACGCCCAGCAAACGCCCACCTGACCATCCTCTTCAGCTCAAGGCTTCTGCAGGCTGCCCTCCCTCAACTACAAAATACTGTTACCCAAGCCCCCTGAGGCTTGGAGCGCTTCTGTCCCCTTCCTGTTTGTCTTTTTGATAGGGTATAGTACATAGCCCAGGCTGTACGTAAACTCACTACATAGCTTAAGACTGGCCTTGAACTTCCGATCCCCTTACCTGTAACTCCCAAATACTGGAATTCCTGACATGTACCTGCATTTTTTTGTTTGTTTGAAACAGGATCTTGCTATGTAGCCCAGGCTGGCTTTGAATTAATTCACTGCAATCCTCCTGTCTCAGCTGCCTAATGTAGGGACTACAGGCACCCCACTGTGCCTGGCTTTTCTGCACGCTTTCTAGTAGTGGTTTCCAGTTGCAGGAAGAGGCACTCTACTGACCCTCTGAAGTAATGTCATCTCCCAGTGCCAGCTCTCACCTCCCTCCTTCACAACTCACCTCTGTGGCTGAGGCTTGCCTAGCATGCCTGAGGTCCTGGCTTCTGTACCTCAGAGAAGGTGTGTGTGTGGGGTCGGCGGAAGGGTTGTAAACAACACAACCCACAAAACCCCACAACTCTCCCTATTGGCCACATATATATGTTCTTATCCTGGCACTCTCTTGCCAGTGTTGGCCCTAGTATCGGAGGATGACAAGAACCTCATCTCGCTTGAAGCTTTCGACCTTAGCTTCCCTCCACATTTTGTCTCTTCTCCCCCACAGCTGCTTCCAGCTCAGACCCTTTCCCAAGCCCAAGGTATGGTTCAGCAGCTGCTAGGTGCCTTTCCAAAAAAATTTCTTTTGAGACAAGAGTTTCTCTACATAGCCCTGTGTGTCCTGAAACACCCTATGTAGACCAGGCTGGCCTAGAACTCACAAAGATCCTCCTGCCTCTGCCTCCTGAGTACTAGGACTAAAGACACAGACCACCACACCCGTCCCTTTCCAGTATCTTGACCCGTCTATCTCTGTGTTCTGCCTTCTATCGCTCCTCCAGAGTCCTGGGGCCCACAACAAAACACAACTCCCAGGGGCTGAGAAGCTGGGGACCTCAACTTTCCTCACACTTTTCAGTCAGTCACACAGTGACCTCATCAATACCTGTAACCACCATGACTACCATGTCTAAGCTGAACACCCACCACCACTTTGGGCCTGTTCTCCATCCGGCCCAGGTCTATGTTGGAACTAGAGGGCCACTGTGCCTCTCAATCTCTACAAGAGTAAGTCCCACAAGCCCTCTACCCACACGAAATGTCATATGACATGCAGACATCTCTAAACCATCATTGTAGAGCCTTCTGCTCAGAAAAAAAAACCTTGTCAATCCTGCCTGCCCAGAAAATAGGCTCATGCTGGTCTGAGGGCTTATATGTTTTTCAGTGTGAAACTTTGGTTGCTGTCAGTACCATCTGTGTGGCCTCTAGGGACCCCTATTTTCCTGTCACTCAACACTGTAGCTCCTGTGTTTCATCAGGAGCTCTCTTGCACATACTCAGGGACAGTATCTCATCTGGAGCTGTTTCAGCATCTGGTCTAGGGTCTGACACCATGAGGGTATGAGATGTATTTGTTCAATGACCACCGTAATAAATAAACACCACAGAGGAGAGCCAGGGCCAGAGGGCAACTTTCAGCACAAGGTATAGGACTTCCAACTAGCTTGAGTGTCTTGAAGCAGAACAGAAAGCTCTGGGAAGCTTCCCCTACGGGGAGGAGACCAAGCAGGGGCTGGGGGAAGAAAAAAAAAAAAAAAAAAAAAAAAAAAAAACGCCAAAAATGGTGAGGCAGCAGCAGAGCACCAGGGTCAGCTAGTACTGTAAAGGTGCCTAAGGATCACCTAATGCAGAGCCCGAGTAGGCTGGAGCTGCAGCCCCAGATTCCTGTGTTGTGGCTGCTTTACAAGCCTGCCTTGATCAAACAAGTCTTCGGTGAACTTGGATCCTTCTCTCTGAAGTGCTGGAGGTGGGTCAGCTTTCCTTAGATCCTATCGGATCAGGTCAGGACTGGGAGCTGGGAGTTCAGACCCATATCCCCCCCCACCCCCCACCCCCCCAAGCTAAGCCCTCCTTCCTCCCAGGCACTCACCACTTGCTCATCTAGAGTAAGCAGGGTGCGGGGCACCTTGGGAGAGGCTGAACCCAGGCGCAGGCAGGTTGGGCTCAGCCGTGGAGCCACGTGTTCCAGAAGCTTCCTCGGGGATAGGCCCCTTGGGGGGCCAGGAGGCAGTGCGTCCTCTGAGATGGTGCCACGGAGGGTCCGGAGCTAAGGATGGGACGCAGAAAAATTCAGTTTTTGTATAGGCTGTGGTAGAGGGAACCCGCCTCCTGAGCCTGTAATCCCAGCCCACCTGCGTGGTCCGCACGATGACCCGGTAGCTGTGTAGAGTGCCCCCTCCGCTGCCCTCTTTCTCCTCCCGACGCAGGCTCACTGCCACAGGACCCAGCGCCTCATCCAGCCCAAAAAAGTTCTGGTGTTCTGGGGTAGGGGTTGGAGGGTGGGTGGTTGGTGGCCTATTGGGTCAAACCCACAGACCACCCTATCCCTTCTTGGCCACCATATTAGTACTGCACTGGGTTCTCTCTCACCAAGCGCTGAACCTGGGAGAAGTTCACTCCCACTCCCATTTGTAGTCCCACCCACATTACACCTTGTCCCAGGCCCTGGGAACAAATGCTTAGGTTAAATGCTGCCCTGGCTCCACCAAAGCTTATGTTCTCTCTTTCAAGACACGGAAGCTTCTTTTCCTGCTCATGATGAGAACAGGGTTTCATCACACAGATATGGAAATAGGAAATCGCTCACTGGCCTCCTAGAGGGTTATGAAGACGAGCCAGATGGAAGGCCACTCCCTGACTTCAGGTGAGACACCAGGGCTTGGCCTTAAAGAGGTAGTTAGAGTTGAGCCAATAGAGCCCAATTCAGCTCTTGCTCCTTTTTAGAGGGAAAGGACAACTCATGAGCCTCCTGCTGCATACAGTATAGACCACAGGGACCTCTGACCCAGACGCTCTCCTGCCCCTTACCTTTGCCATAGAAGTACTTTCGGTAGTAGCCTGCACCCAGATCTGCATGCTCCAGGCTGTAAGCTGTGGTCCGGGTCTGCGGCTCCTCCAAGACTGACACAGCCGCATTAGGCAGTGCAGGGGGCACAGGTGGGGATATTGGCCCACCCAACCCTAGCTCACCCTCACCACCAAGCTCGCTCACAAAGCCAGGTGCCCCAAGCAATAGATCGGAGGTGGTAATCTGGTCCTCAGCTAAGGCCAGAGTCCCAGAGTTAGTTTCTGTATGACTGCCTGTCCCCCGAGGTCGTGGAGCCCAGTCAAAGAGTAAGCTCTGCACATCGTAGTGAGCAAACCACCGGGGTTCCAACACTGGCGGGAAGGTGGGCTCTGGCTCCTCAGCTGGCAACCCCAGCAGTGCCAGTGGATCAGTGAAGAGCCGAGTAGCGGTTGCAGCAGGGCGGCTGGCATCCTCGTGGCTGTGGGCACGGGCACGGGGGCTGGCTGGTGTAGGGGGCCGGACTTCACCAGCGTCACTGCCACTACGCAGGAGTGGGCTCCGAGCTGGCCTTGGCTCAAAGGTATGTGGTGTCAGTGGGGGCCGGGCAGGTTGGCGCAGCTTACGGGCAAAGAGGTCATCGGTAGGTGCAGGGGCCATGCCCCGCCGAGGGCTCCCCACACCGCCGGCCCACATGGGCGTGCTCCGTGGGCCTGACTCTCTGGGGGCCGGGCCGCATTGGTGGGCACGGGTCCTTGGTGCCCAGCCAGAAGGCTGAGGTTTCAGTGGCTCCTGCACTGCAGGAGGAGGGGGCTGCTCAGATGGGCCTGGAGAGAAAACAGGAACTCAGGCCCCCAGCCCAGTCTTCCATCACCCCATTTGGCTTCCGGCCCCCTCCAGGACCATCAAAGCTGCTTCCGCTTTCCTGGCCACTTCCTTGTCTGCCTGGAGCTGAAGTTTCCAGCCCCCTCCCAGGCTTAGCACTGGTCAAGGCTGGGGGTTGAGCTGTGATGCTTTGTCTCTGGTGGTCCTAGTGACTGGGCCTAGTGGCCACCAGGACCTCCCAGTATTCCCCAGTACACCTTGGCTGTGGCATTAGGCCCAAAGTGAGGGTTGCTACCAAATTCTGGACAGACAGTTTCCACTGGGACGGAAATCAAAGCAGTCACTAGTGTCTGGGTTTTGCCCACTTGACAAAGGGAGGACGTCCTGTCCCCAGAGACTTTCCTCCCTAGTACCTCCCACTTCCTCCAGGGTCCCCAAGGAGCTGAGCACCCAAGGCCTAGACTCAATGCCCTTATTCCCGCAGCCTCAATACCTCAAGGACACAGGGGCTCCTGGGGCAGCTGCTGCAGGACGGAAGCAGTGGTGAAGACTTCCTATAACACAGGAAGTGGCCCCAACTCAGCCCAGCCCCCTGCCTGGCTCCTATATCCTGAGGAAGGTGCTAGGGTCACAACAGCTCAGTCATGGGACCCAAGACACCTAAGTCTAAAGGACTGGAGTAATACTAACCTCTTGCAGGTTACTCTGCGCTCCTGAGGCTGAGAGAGGCTAATCCCGACAGGTCCCTGTGGATATCTGTCTACCTGGCCTCACATGCATGGGCAAGGGAGGTCTGAACCCAGTGAGACAGAAGGTCAAAATGAGACCCAGTTAAGAAGATGAGGTTGCCTGAATTAGTTCCATGTTCAAACTAGAATTTGAACCTTGTCTCTGAATCTCCAAGGCAGCGCTTCTCAGCCTTCCTACGGCTGTGACTCTTTAATACCAGTTCCTCATGGTGTGGTGACATCACAGCCATGAAATTATTTTCACTGCTACTTCATAACTATAATTTTGCTACCGTTAAGAGTCATAAATATCTGAAGTGTGACCTCTGTGAAAAGGCTGTTCGACCCTCAAAGGGGTCACAGCACACAGGCTGACAACTGCTGCTTCTGGGCTTGGCAGACCTGCACTGGTCTACTCTGTCCCTGTGTGCGTAGGAGTAAGGCAGCCCTGTGAGGGGAGAGGGGAGAGGCTCAAGGTCTCACAGGATGTAAGGCTGAAACACCCAAGGCCCCAGGGACCTACTAAGTGCGGAAATGTGGTGAAGCTAGACTAGGCAGGTGCAGAAGGTGTGAGAAGGTCGAGCCCACCTTGGGTGAATGGATGGAGTCAAGAGCTGGGGCAGGGCCGTGGGAACCGTCCTAGTGCAGGCCTCTAGTGGTTTTACCCACCATCCAGTGGCATCAAATGGGCCTGAGCCAGAAGGGGATAGGAAGTAGCTCCACTGTACCCCTCAGCGGGGTCTCCAGAACCAACGATTAGACCTCCTCCTCAGGGCCTTCCTGTCCTACTTTCTTCTAGGATAAGCTCTGAGGATGGACTTTTTGCTTTCTTTGAAGACTACTTGAAAACTGAAAGGGTAAAGTCAACTATGTCCAGTGTGAACTGTGCAGGCCCAGGTCCATGGACCAAGCTGTGGGCACATGCAGGCTTGAACTCAGACCACAGTGTGGGGAAGAACTGAGAGAAACACGAGAGGGGTCTGTGAGGACCCTGTGCCTTGGGCTGAACTCTGGGAATGTGTGCAGCCCAGCCCAGGAGCTGCCTCGTGTTCTGGCCCTGCCTTAAGGGGTGTATTTGGGCTTTGTCCCCCATTCCACATCTTCACACAAGGTCCATTGAGGCCAGGACATTCCTTGTAGCCTGTGTCACTGGGGGGAAAAGGGGGGTGCCCCGCCCCCACAGATCCGGAAGGCCTGGCTGCCCCAGGAGGAGGCGCTGGATGCTTCCCAGCACATCTGGAGGTCATGACCCTATTTCTGTTGCCAGGGAGTGCTACAGATGTTTCCTCCCAGGCCAGACCCAGGATTGTAAAGGCTGGGAAAGAGGTCACACTGGAAGAAGGGGAGCCCCATAATAGGGGGAGCCCCACACACTCAACAGCAGGAGCAGTTGCCAGCACTGCTAAGAAAAGTCCAGAACCAATGAATCCACTCAGTGGAGCTATGAATCTGCTCATGCAGAGGCGGGAGTTGCCAGCAGGAGACAGAACACTGGATGAGCTGACTCCGGGCTGGACTGGGACAGGAGGGTGGGGTGCGGGTAATGAAAGCAGCCAGCTAATAGTCCCGTTCCTCCCCACACTACAAGGGTTTACGTCCAGGCTACTTTGTTGGGTAACCAGCTCGAACCTGGTGCCTCCCGATCCCTGATCCCGCCAGTACCTCTCAGGCTCTCGCTGGCCGCTGCTGCCTCCCGCACCAAGGTCCCGCTGCCTGCTCTCACCGCTCCCGGCGCCTCTGCTCCGCCTGGGGGCGGGGCCAGGATGGAGGCGGTACATGGTAGAGGGGCGGGACTACCCGGGAGCTGTCTAAGGCGGGAAGCACAGTGGGTGGGGACCTCCGGCAGAAACCTAGACAGCCCTGGACAGTTAGAAGTTCTCGCAGCCTTCAGCTGCCCTTTTAATTCCTGGTCCTAGCCCAGTCAGTAACCTCACCAAGAAATGGGAACAAATGTACGTGCCTTTCATACCAGTTGGAGCGCTAGAGGCCACCTAGTGTCCTGCAGTGGCCCAGCAGACAGCAGGTCTAGGGCCAGAAACTATTTTACTCTTTAAGGCTGGGCCTAGATAACCGATCTACACAGGCTGTCATTTATGTAGTGGTGAACACCATTAAACCCAGCATTCTGGAGGCAGAGGCAGGTGGATCTGAGTTCAGATCTAGCCAGAAATACATAGGGAGTACGCAGTAAGACCCTGTCTCAAAAACAAAACAGAACCCTTTCTATCCAGGGGTTATTTTCTTTAAGCTTGGAACAAATGAGGTTGAGTAGTCTTTGATCAAGCTCAAGGCTGATGAACGTGTGAGCCACTAGGCATAGAGGACTCCTGAAAAGCAGAGAAGCTGGTGAGGACGGCAGCCCACTCCATCTGATCCCCACTTGGAGGGTCCAGCACAGTCTTACCCCATATTCTTCACCCTCTTCTGTGTTCACCCTCCTTGCCTTAGGCACCTCTAACAACCTCATCTAGTCCCACAGAAAATAAACTGCCAACCAAAATCAAAAATAGTGTTATTAATTTGGTGTCTCTGAAGCACAGAAAAAAAAAAAGAAAAATGACAAAAGAACGAATGAACCCACCCTTGCCACGTGTCAGGCCCCAGGTCCAGGCTAAAGAGGCCAGCCTTGTGGGCAGTGCAGGCCCAGGGGCAAAGTCAGTCCAGGCCATGGGCTCAAAGAGGGACCAGCCCATGGGTTTGGCTCTTGGGGCCTGGCTAGGAGGCTGCTGCCTCAATTTGGGGTATCCAGGCCACGGATCAGGGAGAGAAGTCTGGGTCACTCAGTTCTGACAGTCTGAAGTAGCCAGATATCAGGGTGCAGACACCAGAGCCAAAGGCAATCAGTTCTGTGATCCAGCAGAGTCTGAGTTACTGAGTCCTGGGATGAGATCCAGCAGAGGACAGGCTACTCAGTACTGATGCTCCAGCAAGGGCTGGGCAGCTGGGCTCTCTCGTTCCTCAACAGGGGCAGGCCAGTCACCTGGGGCACCGGAGGGTGTGCAACTCTCAGGAACACTGCTGTCCAAGCAAGGAATGTCCTGGGTTGTTCTGGCAGGTGAGGCCTCAGAGCTGACATCAGGACTGAGGCTGAGGTCTAGAGGGGCCTATGGAAGAGAAGACAGGAGGATGAGCAGACAAGCTGACCTGAGAACTCCTGGGGTCATCTCCTTCCACAGGTTCCTTACCTGAGATTTGGGGGTGCCTCCTTTGGGGCTCCCTGAGGCTGGCTCCCCATCAGGTCCTCCCAGTCCCTTCCGACCCCCCAGACTCCACTTCCCACTGGGTCCCTCAGAATTGAGGAGACCAGGGCCAGAAGGTCTTGAAGACCGAGGACCCTCAGTGGGAGCAGGCGAAGCAGGAGGTGGCCCAGGAAGCCGAGGGGGAGGCCACTGCAGCAGAGGAGGGGGCCGTCCATCACCAGAGCCACTGAGAGAAGGCCGTGGCCCCCAGCTAGGACCTGGTGGGAGCGGCTGTTCACTGCTGCCTGTAGGACACAGATAAGAGCAAAGACTTCAGCTGGGCTACAGTCTAACCCACAGGTGCAGCCCAGCTTTGCCTACTTACCTGCTGTATTCT
The DNA here is from genome assembly GCA_030674055.1 of Rhabdomys pumilio. Lineage (NCBI taxonomy): Eukaryota > Metazoa > Chordata > Mammalia > Rodentia > Muridae > Rhabdomys > Rhabdomys pumilio. The sequence continues at coordinate 134,622,927 of JANHMN010000003.1, forward strand.
CAGATGTAGGGTGTGCCAAGGGGGGGTTATTGCTGAGGGAGGCCAGGCCACCACCCCCGCCACAGTCTGAGTCATCCACATTCCCACCGCTATTACAGCCAGCGCCACAGCCCTTATGAAGTCTGGGGGGGAGAAGTGGAAGACATGAGGGGTCCAAGGCAAAGGCATCCTGAGCCCTACAGAAACAGCTGACATCTGAGTCCCAGGAGTCTCATCCCTCAAGATTTTGCTGCCTAGTCTATAGTCTTTTAAACACTAAAACCCGCTCTAGAGGAAAGGGGGCCTCTCTGGGTAGAGGGTCATGTCTCAGGTGCAAGCTCACTGACTCCAGGACTTCATCTCTGTGTCCCTGCTCCCTAAATCCCAGAGCATCAGGCCCTCATACAGCGTCCCAAGCTAGGGTGGCAGCCAGGGCTCACCTTTCCCAGCTGTGCAAGAGCCACCGGGCAATGGCACCCAGGCTGACAGGACCACCCCACAGCGCCCGCAGTTGGGGGTGGCTACCAGCCAGAGACGTGGTCAGAGGCGACACGTAGATGGGGTAGCCCAGTGGCTGGTCGCAGGACGAGTTGATCATATTGCGGAGGGCCTGCTTGGCATTCTGGATGCTGCCACGCTCAGGGTTGCGGTTGCGCAGGAACACCAGCTCTTGCTGCTGCCCGGCCCACAGCCCACGCACACACTCTCGGTTTACCTGTGGAAGGCCACACCAAAGGTCAGGGCAGAGCCACCGAGGAGGGGCATGGGCTGCGAGACGGGGCAAGATCAGCTGCCCTACCTTGATGACCCGGAAGCTGAGGTGGCGTCGGTTCAGCATGATGATCTTGTATTCGTCAGAAGCGTCGTCCATGACGTGGCGCAGGGCCAGCAGGGACGGCGTGTTGCTGAGGATGGCGCTGCGCCAGGCAGGGTCCCCCTCGTGTGAGATGACGAGCCGCTCCTCATTGGCCGCAATGGCATCATACAGGGCTGCTGGTTCCTCATACTCATCAGGAGATGTGAAATGGTCCTGGGTGGAGGAGAGGAGAAGCCAGGAACCGCTGGCCTTGGGAAAGGCCTCATCTCCCGCCTGCCTCTCACTCTGCCCGGGCACATTCCTCCTACCTGGTGAAGCTTGAGAGCCATGCGAACCCCAGGTGCCACCACGCGGTGAAGCAGATCCATGTCGGCGAAGACCCACTCATCACGAGGGGAGGTGATGCGGAAGTCTCCCTTGAACAGGGCATGCAGGCCATAGAGGAAAGGCTCCAGGCTGGGTGGGGAGAAGACATCAGCAACAGAGCCACAAGGGGCTGTTCCCCGTCTTGCCAAGGAAGCCAACCTCTTCCTCACAGAGCTGTGCAAGAGCAGGCAAGGCTGGGACTCTAAGAATCTAATCCGTGAGAGGAGCTGGCCAACAAGATGTGGAGCTCTTCAGGGACGGGCAGAGGGGGCAGCAGGCTCTGATGGTGGTGGGCACTCACCTGGCAGACATACTGTGTGAGGCTGTTCCCAGGGCCCGGCGACCCAGCACACATAGGCCAAAGCATAGTGTGACCAATGGTGAATTCCAGTCCTGGTCCACGGGCTATGGCACAAAGACCATTGTCAGCACAGCTCAGTGTGGGACTGAAGTCCAGACTGAGAGTCACCAAGTGTGAAGGGAGTGACCAGGAAACCCAGGTCCCCAGAGTCTGGGGTGGGGCAGATCTAAGGGAAAGGCAGTCTGACCTGGCTGCGCCGAGAGGCACAGTACTGGATCCACTCAAGGTGAACAGCACAGAAGGATGGCAGCGAGAGACCAGACAGTCGAAGGTCATAGTCCTCATCAACGCTCAGTGAGAAGGTAGGGTCTGAGTCCGCGTAGCCAAGGGCTCGCACAGGCCGCAGAGCAGCTGCAATGCCCTCATGGTTCAGCCAGGTCTCTAGCTTTGGAGAGCGGCTCACATAGTAGATGATACTCTGGAGGAGGGGCAGGTGTCAGGGGCAAGTCCATCCCCAAACCCAGCAATGGGGAGAACACACTCCGGCCTGAGCCACAATGCTTTCTGTGATGCGGCTTCTGCAGCTCAGCCCAGCTCTCTGAAGCTAAGTGGGTAAGTAATTGCTTCCTCTCCAGGGACAAAGAGTGTGAGAACCAACAGGAAGCACCCCGCTTACAGAGTGATCCTGCGCTTGGCAGCAGGATCTGAGTCTTGTCCTCTTCTTGCCATCCCTAGAACCCAGCCCATCTGTAAGGGAGACAGAGGCTCACACAGATGACAGTCTTGCCCAGTGTCACATAACAGAGCAAACTGGGCTGGAATCAGAGGACACTGGGCAGCATCTACATCTCAGGGTCAGGAAGGTCAGGCTGAGACAGCATGTTGCTTACAGCCCATGAAGCCTACATGACCTGAGTCACAGGTCCCTTTAGGCAAATTACTGTGACAGACATAAGACCTTCTCTGAAAAAAGCCAGAGGTATACATACATTTTGCATCAAAGTTCAGAGTGTCTATTCTTTTTTTTTTTTTTTGGTTTTTCGAGACAGGGTTTCTCTGTGTAGCCCTGGCTGTCCTGGAACTCACTTGGTAGACCAGGCTGGCCTCAAACTCAGAAATCCGCTTGCCTCTGCCTCCCTAGTGCTGGGATTAAAGGCGTGCGCCACCACCACCCAGCGTGTCTGAGTATTCTTAAAGGGCCTTGTTAAGTGTTTAAACAGGGGCTGGGCAAGTGGAGAGCAGCTCTGGGGAGGAGGTAGCTGGCAAAGTTGAGACAGCAGCTGGCAGACAGCAAGGTTATGGGGATTCCACATACTACCCTGAGCTGAAGCTGATGGGGTTAGCCCTCTGCCTGGCTAAGCGGTGGGGAAGCCCAGGCTGAGGTGGGTAGTGTAGTTAGTTGTCTATGGACAGAGAGTGCCCAGGCAATAGGGACAGTAGGGTGACTGTGATGGGACATTGGTGGTTATGAGCCTGGGCAAAATGGCCAGGGCACAAGCTAGGAGGATGTAAAGCTCAAAGATGTGTGCTTCTCAGGTGGAGCACATGCAGTATGGAGTGGACGGCTTCATAGCAGCATGTGGTGCGGTGTGTGTGTTGGGCTGTGTGTCCTTCAGTTCCCTACACAGCATGTGGTGCGGTGTGTGTGTTGGGCTGTGTGTCCTTCAGTTCCCTACACAGCATGTGGTGCGGTGTGTGTGTTGGGCTGTGTGTCCTTCAGTTCCCTACACAGATGTGGCCTTGGCAGAAGTCAGTGGGACGTCTGCTGAGAGCTGGCTGCTGACTTAGATCTTATTAAAAGAAAGGAACAGGAGTAAGTTATCTCTGCTCCCCAGGTTGACCTTCCTGCCTAGAGAGCCTCTCTGAAATCCAAGTACCACCATGGCCACTAAGAAAACCCAAAAAGCATTGTTTCTGGGTCAGGGAGGAGCTAACCTGGAATGTGTCGATGCAGTTAATTTTTAACACTGTCATTGTATTCTATGACATGCCCTCTGTGTGATTCTCAAGATGACACCGAAGTTCAAGACTTTCTAGGAAGAGTTCCTGTCTGCATCATTCTTTGTAGTTGTTTGCCTGGGTACGTCACTGGCCATGAACGGGACTCAGGACCATGGTGATTCCCAGCGTGAGGCTCACTACCTATAAGAGGTCTAAACTGACTCTTCAGCTGTGGTGGGGTCATCACATGGGCTCGCCTTTCCTAAGACTCACTAAAGGATGCAAGATAACATGTAAAAACTGAAGACCTCAAGATGGGGCTTGGCTGCCGGTGGCTAGGAGCTGGTGGCTCTGTAGCAGAGACTGCATTTCACATTACCCACTATTAAGTGATGCCCTAGGGAAGGGCAGTATGTACCTTAGCATGGCCAGAGCTGCACAGCAGGGCAGTCTGCTCTGGCCCATCTAGAAGGCCCAAGCACTGCCACGGCCCAGGCTCCTAGCTGCTTCCCCAGCCCTACGCTGTCCTCACACACTTCCCCCCTCCCTGCCTTTATCACAGCATCTCCAGGGATCACTTCGGTCCAGCTTCTCAGGTATCCTGGCTGAGGCACACTGGCTACCTCAAGGAATAGTAAAGCTGACCAGGCCGAGCTCATTTCAGTCTGCCAACCTACGCCAGCCAGTACCGGCGCACAGCAGCCTGGGGGACATGTAGCTCTGATATGACTTATAGAAAGAAGCAGGGTGATCCCGGCATCTGAGGGATCTGGGTTGGGAGTGAGCCTCTGGATCACTTGTGGACTGCTTCTCAGGAAGTGAAGGGTGGGCACTGCCTTACAGCTCTCCCCTAGGAGTGATTCGGAGAACAAACGGGACAACAGGAATTATGGCTTCTCAGTTTTTCCAGCACATGACTCTGAAAGATGTCCACACCGCCTGGGACAAAAGGACAGACTTGGGTTGCATGAGTTTGCCTTAAAGGGAACCTCGGTGAAGTAGGTTCACCCAGCCCCAGCAAGTCAGCAGGGTTTCAGGGCAGATCTTAAGAGCATGTGGGACCTGGACTGAGACCACAAACCCATCATCACACTCTATGGTGGTTTGAATGAGAATGCCTGCATAAGCTTGTTTGAATGTTTGGTTCTCCCTTGGTGGACTGTTGAGGAAGGATTGAGAGTAGCCTTGTTGGAGGAGATGCGTCACTGGAGATGGATTTTGAGGCTTGAAGAGTCCCAGCCATATGGATAAGACATAAGCTCTCAGCTGCTGCACGGTCCCTGCAGTAACGATGTTATACGCTAACTCAAACTGTTAAGCCAGCCCTTTAACTGGTTTCTTTTATAGGTGGCCTTGGTCATGCATCTCTTCACAGAAACAGAACAGTAATGAAGACATTCCCAAGATATTCCCATGGTGCTCCCCTCTGCGTGTCACAGAACCTTATTGTTCCTAATATCCCACAAACCTAAAAGCCTCTGTTTCTCAACATGTAAACTGAGCTCTCTACCTGATTTCTGAGTCAAGGACTCACTCTAAATCTGGAGCTCACAAACCAGGCAATACTCTAGGTTGCCTGAAAACCCTACAATTTCCAGGCCAGAGTTCCTAACTTCTCTGTGTCTCACCATTTCCAACAGGTCTCAAGACTCTCTGGTCTGACTTGAGCCCCCTCCCTCCCTCCCACCCTGAACAAGGCAGAAAACCTAGTGATTGAGATGCCAGGCCTGAGTTTAGAGCCTGGCTCTGTCACATTCTAATGCCAAAGCTCCAACCAATCACTTAACCTTACAAATAATGTGTGTCTTTGTGTGTGCGTGTGGGGACCAGAGGTTGACATCAAGTGTCTTCCTCAGTTGCTCTCTGCCTTATTTTTGAGTCAAGGATTTTCCCTGAATCTGAAGCTCACCAATTTGATTAAACTAACTGGCCAGTAAGCCCCCCGAACCTTTTAATACCTATACCCTTGGCTTTGGGATTAGAGGTCATGGCAGGACACCCAGCTTTCACAGGATCTGAATTCAGGTCTTCATGACTGTCTGCAATGGCATCTAACCAGCTCCCCATCCTAATCCCTTTTTTGAGAGATTCTTTCACATCATCCATGCTGGCCTTGAATTCCTCCTGCCTCCACCTAACAAATGCCTAAATTACAGAAGCCAGCTTCTGTGCAGAGACACCTTAGCTTTTCCAGGTGTATGACAGCCTATGCAGATCAGGTGAGGTGCCTAGCACAGACCCCACCACCTTCAGTATACAGTCCTGCTTGGTTCCCATGGCTACTCCCCATGGCCACTGTTAGCAAGCACCAGCACTGTTAAGCTGGGAAAGGCTGGTAGGGTTTATTTTGGCACTATGAGTTGAATCCAGGGTCTCAGACATGCTAGATATACATGCTACTGCACTCCTAGTCCTGGACTAGTGGTCTTGAAGACATACCTTAGCCAACTGCCCCAGATGGACCCAGTATCCTGGGAGGGGACCCATGAATGTGCTGTCCACCCACCCTCCACACTTAGGGCCTGAAACAGGCCTTCTGGAAGGCACAGCAGGGAGCTCCTACCCCAGGCACCTGCTCCCAAGGCCTCTGTGAAGAATGCTTAAAGTGAGTCCTATGCTTTCCTTGACCAAAGCAGCCTTCCTACACTCCAGCCAACAGACAGCACTGGCACGCTTGCGTAGTGACAATTCACCAGGAGCTACCACCCAGCCCCAGAGCCCATACCTTGACATAGTAGGTGACAAGGATCTTGCGGAGGTCAAACACCTGCAGCATGGAGGCTGCGTTGTTGTCACTGATGCTGTAGCCTTCCAGCACATACTTGCTGGCTGTCACCTCCCAGGCCAGCCAGCGCTGTCCAAAGGCAGCATTGAAGGACAGGACCCGGGGCAGGTGACCAGGCTCACAGCAACAGCAGCCCTCATCTTCCTCCACACCTTCTGTGATGGCCTCCACCTCACGCTGTTGGCAGTATGTGCCTGTGGGACAGAGCTGCCCAGTCAGAGCTACTAGGATAATCCCTACTTGGACTAGCAAGTGCCCAGAATGGCACTAGACCCGCTGCCACTCAGCTCCTACCCTAGATGCTAACTAAAGGTTACTAAATGAATGGACTGACCAAGTAAGGCCCTTTCTCCTCATAATTCCAATTGCCAGAGGGGGAGGAGGGGTCAGAGAAAAATGGGTTCAGTTCCCCCATTATTGAGGCAAAGACCAAAACTTACTTAAAAAGTGACGTCCTCAAGGTCATGTGCTTGTGTGCTGTACTTATGGCATATAACACAGAGGAGCTCCTGAGAGCATGGAACCAGCTACCTATGGTGCTGGCATGCTGCTTGTCAGGGGCCCAGTTAAGACTCAGAGTAGGCCAGAAGCTGACATCAGAGCTTAAGCCTCAGTTTTCAGCAGTAATCCTTGGACTCCCTATGAGATCAAACGTGGTGTGTGCACGTGTGGGGTGTCACTAGAGAGTGGGTAGCCAGTCTAGGACACCTAGGCTCAATAGGAAAAGAACCCTGCCCGAGATTACCCAGTAGCCTGAGAGATGAACTAGAATCCAGTCTCAACACAATACTAAATGTTGTGTCCCAGCCTGGGCCTCCTCTCTCTGTTCCCCCCCCACCCCCAACTATCCCAGCTCAGTCCTGTGGCTCACCCCGGAACTCAAGGCCACGAAGCTGGAAGGTGACAAGGCCATTGCCAACCTCAATGAGGTGAACCAGCGCATTGAGGTAGTCAGAAGCCAGGACAAAGCAGTCTCCAGGGCCGTAATTGCCCCAGCGGCCCAGCACCAGATCCCCACACAGTGTGTGCTGAAGTGAGCGGGTTAAGTGCTCGTAGAAGATGGAGTTGAGGTTGTTGTCATCAGCGCCTGGGATCCAAAACAACATAAACAGGTGTCAAGTAAAGGGGGCATCCTCCAGGAGACAGCCTGCCTGTAAGCGCCCGGACAAGAAGCTACCCACCTGGGTTCCGGTCCAGCTGTGTCACTAGGCGAGTGTTGGAATGATCCACACGTTTAGTGCTATTCAGAGAGAGCAACAAACTATTGGCCAGGGTCAGGCAGCCCATCAGCACATCCTCTGCCCAAGCTCCACCCTGGTCCTCTCTGAACTCACATCCCTGAGCTATGTAGATACCACCTGTGACAGCCCACTGTAGCTGACAGATAGGGAAGCTAAAGCTTATGGATACGAGGGGACTCACACAGGACCACAGGGAGAAACCTGGAGGAGAGTGGGGTCTCACAGAGGCCCGACGATGACATGAGGCTTTGGGCTGCTGCATGTTTGGCCCTTACCAGACTCACTACTTCAAGTGTCCCCACCAAAGCCATGCACTCATACCCCTGTTGTGGGTATCTGGAGCCCCTTTCTGGGTGTTTTCTGGCTAGAACTCCAAGGCCTCACTTCCCTGCTAGTCACCAGCTCCTACCTCTCATGAGACTTACTTGTAGTCCCTCTCCCAGAACTTGAGAGGCCTTGCGTAGGACATGATGAAGACTGCGCTGCCCAGCAGGGGGTTGAGTGGTGTGGAGAAAAGCCCTGAGAGTAGGGCCTGGAGGAACAGCATAGCTGAGTCTGGGCACAAGTCAAGGAGGTGACAGGCACACGGGACCTTCCGCCTCCCTCTCCTCTGCAACCCACACACATCCCACCCACAAACGGCTAGCCAGAAGCTGGATACGTGGTACAGCGAAGGGCTGGGCAAAGGCATGGAAGGCTGAGCCCCAGGTGATCTGCCATGGTGCAATGTAGGTCAGGACAAAGCGCAGCTTGTACAGCAGGTCCCAGAGCTGCGGGGTCACCAAGGTCAGGGTGATAAGCACAGTCACACACGGTAATGAGCTCTACCGAGCCTCCAGACAACAGTCCCAGACGGTCACAGTCACACACGGTAATGAGCTCTACCCAGCCTCCAGACAACAGTCCCAGACGGTCACAGTCACACACGGCAATGAGCTCCACCCAGCCTCCAGACAGCAGTCCCAGACGGTCACAGTCACACACGGCAATGAGCTCCACCCAGCCTCCAGACAGCAGTCCCAGACGGTCGACTCTGAGACCACTCCCAGTCTTCTCTTTCTAGACTTGGCTTGTAACACCTGACGCCATGATAACTTCTGACTGGCTCCAAACAACACTAGCCAGTTAATTCCCACGATGACAGTGGGAGCTTCCTGCTGCTCTCTCTAGTCCACAGATAGGAAAGGCCCAGTTCAGATAAAAGCAGAGAAGGCAAGTGACTTGCTCGTGTCATGTCACTCTATCATTAGTGAGGACTTCAAGAGATGGCCCTAGGCCCTGCCCTCAGAAGGGTCTAAGGCAAGCCTGGTGAGTCAGGTCTCTAATAATTCCAAATATTTCAGAGGATCACAAAGTTCAAGGCACCCTTGGCTGCACAGTGAGTTCAGGGGAGTCTATGTAACAGTCAGACTATCTCAAAACAACAAGTCAAAAGAGGGCTGATGGAAGGAACAACTCAGTGAAAGAACACTTGCCCAGTATACCCAAAGCCCTGGATTCAAATTCTAGTAAATAAGTAAATAAATCAGAAGGGTACCTAGTATAAAACAAAAGCCAAATATGAGAAAACTACTCAGAGGGCAATATGGGTCCCAGTACCATGGCAGGTGGTGGTCCTTCAGGACGTGAGTAATTCCTGAGTGGAGAATCCCACAGTCCAAGAGAACAGCAATACACCCAGGTTCTAGGGTATATACTCCCAGCTCTGAACCCAGCTTCAAGACACTGGCTAGTAGAGGAGCAGAGCTCAGAGGCTTTACAGCATCCAGGGACAAAGTCAGGCCTTTATCTGGCTGGTCCTGAGGAAAGTGGTTGTGAGGGCAGACTGGCCACCAGCTCCCAGGAGGGCCTGAGCAAGTTCCCCCTTGAAGTCTCAACTGTTCTCTGCAGGGGAAGTGGAGGACTCCCTTCCTCAGGCCACAGCAAAGGTCCACAGTTAAAGCAACACAGGTCTACAGATCTGCAGGTCTGTAGGTTCAGGACACATTTTTCCCCTCTGACAGAACAGTTCTGCTGTCTGCTCATCAGCTGGGGTCTGAGTCAAAGCCACCAGCTTACCTTGCTGCAGAGCAGGGACATGAGGAAGTAGTCAAGCAGGAAGCCCTGCGAGAGCCTCGGGTAGTCAAAGTGGAAGAGTAGGACGGTGAAGACCAAGGTCAGGTACTGCTGGGGTGGGCAACAGAAGGCCGAGCGTAGCAGCTTCAGTCCCGCCACAGTCATCAGCAAGGCCCGACAGCTGTGGGCAGGACAGGCATTCAGACGTGGCAAGGCCTTAGGGAGGAGTGGGCAGACACACATCTCTCACCAATGGTTTAAATGTAACCCTAGGCACCTGCTGCCTAGAGGAACAGCCCTTGGGTTTTTTTTGTTTGTTTGTTTGTTTGTTTTGTTTTGTTTTGGGGGGGGTAGAGGGAGTACCTCTGACTGAGGTGAAGAAGGACATATTTGCTCCAACCGATAGCTCATTAAAAGCTGGGCTCCAGCTTTGGCTTGTTGCCAGTCTTAGGTCCTACCCATTCCTCGGTGGGAATCACATGAGGATGTACACAGAGAATGGCAAGGGTGGGGGGTTGGAGGGGAGATGGGGGTATCCTCACTAGAGGCAGAATTTGTCTGGGTGGCTGACGACTGTGTGGGCATCCACTGTGAGAGCATTGAGAACCACAGCAGGGTAGATGAGGTACTTCTCAACACACTGCAGGCCAGCATAGAGCTTCTCAAACCACATCACCTGGGCAGCACCTGTAACAGGAAGGTGGGGTGGCAGCTAGCACGTGGCCCTCAACATGGTGCCTCTCTGGAGTCCAGAGGACTAGTCATCACAGGGTCAGAAAGCACCCAGGAAGGTGGGCAAACCAGCTACTGTCCTGGGTTCCTGGAGACTTTGGCTAGTGTCTTTGGAATACTGCTAACAACTCTGAATGAGGATGAAAAGCCCAATAGGGCAGGGGCTCCACATGACACTTAGCACGTCACAGGCTTGGGGGAGGGGGACTTTGCTGTTTTTGCTGTCTGTAGAAACAAAGCTGACCAAAAAACCTCCTAGACACCTAGCAGAGGTAGGCAAAGGGCATACTGAATAGGCCGAGGGGTTGGGATGGCTGCAAGCTGCAGGCCCTTCTGAGGGGGAGCTCTCTTGGTTTAAGGCAACGACAAGCAGACCAAGGAGAAAAATTCACCAATTGCTTGAGAAAGACAAGGGCTACAAACAAATTAACGTTATAAACAATAACAAATAACATAATATGGACTGAGAAGCCTATACATGTAACAACAGTTAAAGAAAGGGGGCCACAAATCTGAGAGAGCGAGCAAACAGACAGGCTCATAGGAGGGGCTGGAAGGAGGTAATGGAAGAAGGAAAATGATACCATCTCATTTAGAAAGGAACACAAGGGCTCATCAGACACAGAGACTGATGAGTCCGACTCCCAGGAGCACACAGTGGAAAGAGAGAACGCCTGCAAGTTCTCTGACCTCCACATGTGTGTAGTGGTGTGCATACCCACACCCAAAATTCCAAAATTCTGTTACTAAAACATCAGATACTGTGATCTTTGTATCACCAATCAAGAGTCTTTTTAAAAAATTCTACGTGCATGGGTATTTTGCCTGCATGTCTGCACCATGTGCTCGCAGTGCCTTGCAGAGGCCAGAAAAGAGCATCAGATCCCCTCAAACTGGGAGTTAACAGCAGATTGTGAGCCAGCACCTGGGTGGTGGGGACCAAACCCAGGTCCTCCGAAAGAACAACCAGTGCTCTAAGTACTAAGCCATCTCTCCAGCCACACCAACCTTCTGTTTGTTCTGAGATAGGATCTCATTATGTAGACCAGACTGGCCTCAAACTCAGAGATCCACCTGCATCTCCTTCCCAAGTGTTGAGATTAAAGATGTGTTTAGTGTAAAAAAAATTGGTTTGAAGATTTATTTTATTATTATTTTATTTCTTAGATTTACTTAGTACACTGTAATTGTTTTCAGACACACCAAAAGAGGGCATCGGATCCCACTACAGATGGCTGTGAGCCACCATGTGGTCACTGGGAATTGGACTCAGGACCTCTGGAAGAGCAGCCAGTGCTCTTAACTGCTGAGCCATCTCTCCAGCCCAGAAAATCTTTTGAATACAGCCTATATATCTTTTTTTAAATTTTTAAATATTGCCAGCAACAAGCACTAGATGCCTCTGACCACTGATGGCAATTCCGTACATAAAACTCCTTTTAAGAGCGTTGGATTCCTCTTCGACTAGAGACAGCAGGAAACAAGACAAGAGCAGTGCCCAGGATTAGAGTACAGCAGAGACTGTACCAGGATAGTGAAAGGAATGAGCCCAGAAGGGCTGAGAGATGGATGGGCAGCAGGTGCCCACTGACATCATCAGCCCAGAGGAGCACACTTCTCATCCAGGCAATGAGGAGGAGGGACCAATGGTACTCACCTCGCACTTCATACTGACTGTATTCCAGTGGCTTCAGCACAGGCTGTGAGAGGCAGAACCAGGGGAGCTGTTTGCGGAGCTGCGGCAGCAGGTAATGCGTGAAGAAGCCCACAGCTCCTGCCAGCGCATACAACACGAAGCCCAGAACTGACTGCAGGAGGGAGAGGCCAGAGGCTCAATTCAGCCTAGGGCTCAGCCCACCAGGGTAGGTGTGGCCTAAAGAGGGGCTCTCAAGTGCAGTGGACACTTATCCATACCAAGAGGGGATGAGCTATACCACACAAACCTTCAGGGCAATGAAGACGGTGCTGGCACTGATGGCAAAGGTGAGCACAGCAATCACCACACACATCACCAGGTCGGAGTGCAAGACTTCCCGCTGCAGAGCCAGGAGAAACAGCTTGACTGCCTACTGCACGGCTTCACACGTCCTTCCCAGAGCCAGTCATGCCAGAATCCCACACTCCTACACCCTCATCAGCTCCCAGCCCGTACCACTGACTGACGCATCTTCTCTGGCAGTGGGTCTGGGGGTTCAGCCCGGGCTGTCTCTAGGCTCCGCTCCTCTAGCTCAGGGAAGAGCTTACTCCGGATCAGAGACCTGAAAGGGAGAAGAATCAGAGGCCAAGGCAGACATTAATGTCCCTTCCGCACACAGATAATGTCAGTCCCAGGTACATGCACTGACTGCCCAAGTTCCAGGTGTTCACATTCGCAGACACTCAGAGAGTACTCTATCATGTGTGGATGAGCACACACACTCAGAGAGTACTCTATCATGTGTGGATAATCACACACACTCAGAGAGTACTCTATCATGTGTGGATAATCACACGCACTCAGAGAGTACTCTATCATGTGTGGATACGCACACACTCAGAGAGTACTCTATCATGTGTGGATACGCACACACTCAGAGAGTACTCTATCATGTGTGGATAATCACACACACTCAGAGAGTACTCTATCACGTGTGGATGAGCACACACACTCAGAGAGTACTCTATCATGTGTGGATAATCACACGCACTCAGAGAGTACTCTATCATGTGTGGATAAGCACACGCACTCAGAGAGTACTCTATCATGTGTGGATACGCACACACTCAGAGAGTACTCTATCACGTGTGGATGAGCACACACACTCAGAGAGTACTCTATCACGTGTGGATGAGCACACACACTCAGAGAGTACTCTATCACGTGTGGATAATCACACGCACTCAGAGAGTACTCTATCATGTGTGGATACGCACACACTCAGAGAGTACTCTATCATGTGTGGATAATCACACGCACTCAGAGAGCACTCTATCACGTGTGGATAAGCACACGCACTCAGAGAGTACTCTATCATGTGTGGATAAGCACACATACTCAGAGAGTACTCTATCATGTGTGGATAATCACATGCACTCAGAGAGTACTCTATCATGTGTGGATACGCACACACTCAGAGAGTACTCTATCATGTGTGGATGAGCACACGCACTCAGAGAGTACTCTATCACGTGTGGATGAGCACACACACTCAGAGAGTACTCTATCATGTGTGGATAATCACACACACTCAGAGAGCACTCTATCACGTGTGGATGAGCACACACACTCAGAGAGCACTCTATCACGTGTGGATGAGCACACATACTCAGAGAGTACTCTATCATGTGTGGATAATCACATGCACTCAGAGAGTACTCTATCATGTGTGGATAAGCACACATACTCAGAGAGTACTCTATCATGTGTGGATGAGCACACACACTCAGAGAGTACTCTATCATGTGTGGATAATCACACACTCAGAGAGTACTCTATCACGTGTGGATAATCACACGCACTCAGAGAGTACTCTATCATGTGTGGATACGCACACACTCAGAGAGTACTCTATCACGTGTGGATGAGCACACACACTCAGAGAGTACTCTATCATGTGTGGATAATCACACGCACTCAGAGAGCACTCTATCACGTGTGGATAAGCACACGCACTCAGAGAGTACTCTATCATGTGTGGATAAGCACACATACTCAGAGAGTACTCTATCATGTGTGGATGAGCACACACACTCAGAGAGTACTCTATCACGTGTGGATAATCACACACACTCAGAGAGTACTCTATCACGTGTGGATGAGCACACGCACTCAGAGAGTACTCTATCACGTGTGGATAAGCACACGCACTCAGAGAGTACTCTATCATGTGTGGATAAGCACACATACTCAGAGAGTACTCTGTATGCACAGAGAGCACTCACCAGAGAACGGTTGGGTCACTGCTCTGCCGGCTCAGATGGTAGGACAGTGCCACCAGGAGGCCACAGAAGACTGAAAAGAGGACAGGGACGTGCTGCTCTGGCCAAGGCGTCTAAAAGAGAAAACCCATGCTGGTCAGAGGTAGTGAAGAGAAGTGTTGGGGAAGACAATGGATGTCCTATAGGAGAAGCCACTGCTGAACCCGATCCACAGCCCTGTTCCAACAACCCCATGGGGGTCAGCATGCCCAGCTCCTGTAGACTACCCATACCTTGATGGCACCAAGGCAGAAGCCATAAAGCAGGGCAGCAGCCAGCAGGCTTCGGGTGAGGCTGAAGACTGCAGTCAGTGGGCTGGTGGCAGCTGTAAGCAGGGAGAAGTGGGTAAAGCCCAGCTCTGCCCTACGGGCATCACCCTCTCACTCTGTGCTACTGCTCCTCAATTCCCACAAGACTTCCCAGGACACCACCCTCCTCCACTCAACCTTCAGAGCATTTAGTATTCTGGGCTGAAAGCACTTGCCTGGGGAAGGGCAGGGAAAGAAAGAGAGCGGATAAGAGGTCAGGCAGGATGGAGCCTAGCAGCCAGACTACAGATGCAGGAAAAGGCTCTGTAAGAACTGGAGCTGCAGACCCAACCTGTGGATGGGCCCTCCTGGCCCAGCAGTGTCTCTTCCACATAAGCCACCTATGGGCACCATACCTGTGCCCCCAAAGCCGTGCATATCTATCTGCTCCAGGAGGTACATGAGGCAGGTGTTGACCTGGGGCAGAAGGCCCAGGAGGAAGACGAACGGGAAGCATAAGGTGAACACTGTCCAAGAGTAGGGAGTGAAGAACTAATTAGCCTGCTAGCCTCTCCTTGGCCCACCCTCCAGACTCACTCCCTTGGATCAATCTCGCCCTGCCTCACCAGTGGCCACATCTCGGGCGCAGAAGAAGAAAGAGGCAGAGAAGAGCGTGAGGCCATACAGAGAGACAGGTGGGAAGGGCTGAGCGGTCCCCAGGGCGTCCAACAGCCAGATGAGTAGACAGCAGATGCAGAAGTAAACAGGACGGCTGTATGCAATCACCCAGTTGTGGCCCTAGGGAGTGGGCCAGTAAGGAATTGGGCCTTCCCCACTGACCTCCCTGGGGCATGTACACACATTCAACATGCCCCAGACTTGACCACATCCGAGTTGGAAAACTGGGGAAGATGGGAGCAAAGCGGGTGGTGAGGAAACTCTGCCCCTCTCCCACCACAGCCTTGAATTTGGTCTCAGGACCTTCTCGCCAGAGCATTGCCCCACAGGTACTCACATGCATGGGAGATGCTGCATCAGGCTGCACGCTCTGGAAGAGACAGGGCTATGTTGGCAACAAGAACTGGTATCTACAGACCAGCTCCACCACTGGGCAGTAGTAAGTGACCAAGGCAGAACCCTGTACTGTCCTGAGCCTCAGTACAGTACAGATGGGTAGCTGGCTACAGGGGACCTTAACCAAATTACCCATACTTCCCCTCAGACTTGAAACAAGGGAAAGCAGATGGCCCAGGAAAGTTGTGGACTTGTGGAGCCAGGCCTGACCTTGAGTAGGGAGTACTGACAGGAGGCGATGACCACACAGAACTGAAAGACCCAGATGTCAGTGAAGAAGCCCTTGAGCAGCAAAAGGTATCCCAGGAAGGCAACCAGGCTGCTCAATCCAACACCGAAAATGTTCTCCATTATCCCGCGCGTCCTACAAAGACATGTGAGTCAGGGCATGGCTTCCTGCCCCAATTTCTAAGGGGAGTTGGGGAGGCAGAACTCTCTGCCCTAAAGATACACCTCTGGGCCTTGAAAAGGCAAACCTCTGACCTCAGAGGGAAGAAAGCAGGTAGCACTTGCTCTGAAAAACCATCTTGTTGCTGCCCTGAGCCACAGTCTTTGGCCATCTAGACACCGAAAGTTCAAGGCACTGTTATTCCTGGCCACGTCCATTTCCTGCTCATGCTGACATGAGTTATGGTGTCCACATAGCAGGAAGCCATGATGTGTACATGGGCAGTCCCCAGCCACATGAGTGAGACAAGGTTGATGGACAGGACGCCAGGATGTGGAATCTAGGCCCAATACCTTGATGGTGTCTTTATCTGACTTTCTGGCCTGTTTCCCCTCTGGAAAATGGGAAATGTTTTGAGACAACCAGGTTTATGAATGTACTTAGGTTACAGCACTCAGGCAAATGAAAGAGAAAGAAAGACTCTGACCCTGGACTGGGGAAACAGTGAGGACTCGTTCTATTTTGAGAAAGGTTTTGAGGGAAGGGTAACCATGGTACCCCACCCCTTTTACAACCTTCTGCAGCCTAAAGAAACCCAATGCAGCAGAGCGGTGTTCACACCTCTACTAGAACTTTTAAGGTTAAAGCAGGAGGATCACTGGAAGTCTAGAGTTACAGAGTGAATTTCAGGCCAGTCTAGGATACAAATCTCTTGTCCAAAAACAGTGAACAGAAACCCAGCCAGGTACAGTAGTGCACACCTGTAACCTCAGTACATGGTAGGTGGAAACAACCACAAGTTCAGGGTCAGTCTCAGCTACATAGCAAATCTGAACCCAACCTGGTCTGTTACCCTTTTTCAAAAGCCAAAAACAACAACAAAGAAATCCACTACAGTCTCCAACCACTGAGACATTTAAGGTCTCTGATGGCAGCCCATCTCTACGAGTTTAGAGTTTGGAAGACCAGAGTCGCAACACTTTCCGGGGATCAAGAACCAGTACTTGTAGGTACTCACCGGTCCAAGAGAGCCAGCAGGGCCAGCCGCTCATAGCGAACAGAAGTCCAACGGCCAGGAAGGAACCAGTACTTGTAGCTGTGCTGGGCCCGGGGCGGTGCCTCCTCCATCAATGTCTGCTCCTGGGATTCGTGCAGGGAGTCCTGGTCCAGCAGGTCAAACTGCAGTCCCCACAGCCGCGTCCATCAGCCCCGCCACCCCACTGATCTAACATCACCCTTCCCCCAACACTGATCTGATACTGGACATTTAATTCAGCACATCAAGGCACCACTGCCTAGTGACCTTGTGGCCTGCCTTGACTCTCCATCACAAAGGCTTGCTCCTAGCTCTTGGCTCCTGGACACAGCTGGATTGTTGTTATAGGCTGCCAGGTATCAGAGTCATCAAATCATATGTCTGTCTTCTCAACTCAGGCACAATATTCAGTGAAGTCTACTTTGTCCTTCAGGACATAGCACAAATGATGTCTCCTCCAAGATGGAGCCACCATTATCACTGTGACAACCTCATTCAGGAGCACAGAACACCTGGTTCAGAGGACGGGCTAGAGCTGTGTCCCTGAGAAAAGCACTTAGCTTCTTTGGGCTAGATGTACCCTTCATTCAATAAGTGTTTATAGGTTGGAGAGACGGCTCAAAGGGTAAAAGCACTTATCACACGACACTGACAGCCTGAGCTCAATCTCTGGACTCCACAGTGGGAAGAGAAGACTGACTCCTCCACATGTATACTGTGATATGCCTCTACACACACACACACACACACACACACACACACGTACACACAATATCTGCAGGATCAATGAAGAGCCCAAAGATGCCCAGCTCTGGCCCTTATGTTACTACTAGATTGCAAGGTCGATGCCATCAATCCCACATAATGGCTACATAAAAATAAAAGATCAAGAAAGAATGGCCAGGCCTGGCAGCAATGACCTGTAATATTAGGTAATTGGGAGGCTGAGTCAGGAGGATTCCAAATTCAAGGTCTATCTGTGCTACAGAATGAGGTTAATGCTAGCCCAGTCAACTAAGTGAGACTCTGTCTCAGGTTAAAACAGATAACAAGACAGGGTTGAGAAAGCAGCCTGGTAATAGAGTGCTTGCCCAGGATTCAGTCCTCATTATCTCACACAGACACACACACAAACCAGCCCATGGTGGAGTCTATGAGTGTTCACGGTCCATCTGTGATCTAAGGTGTTAGCTTATTCTGGGTTAATCCTATTTCAGGACCGTTCTCTGAACTCTGAGAACATGTTTAGAATGAAGACTTTGTTTTGAGGTCTGGATGTATAAGTACTTTAAAATAGAGGAGGGATCCCTCTATCTTGCAAGGCTGGCCTTCAATTCCTGGGCTCATGTCTCAGCCCATGGAGAAGCTGGGACGATAGTTGAGGTCATGTTTTATGCACTCTTATTACTTCTGTTAACTACTGGAATGACTGTCTTAGTAATAAACGATTCTAAGTTAAAAAAAAAAAAAAAGGATACCAGTAGTAACCTTGCTGCTGTAAGGAGATAACACCTCAGGCAATCACATCTGTAACTGTCAGGCCCAGGACAAACTGAACTGCCCCTTCTGCAGGGATCACTGTGAAACACCCATTATCCTGCTAGCTGCTCCCACTCTGGGACCAGAGAGGTACACACCAGGCACATTTACAAAGTAAATAAACATATGACTTGAGGAGCCATTCAGCTCCAAGCCTGTGGAATCTCTACCAAGCTATTAAAGATGGGGACACAGTGGCATCCCCAAGCTCCTCCAAGTGATCTAGCCCTCTTGGGATGCCCAGGCAGGCTATCTACCTAGACCAGCCTATGGCATCTGCTTATATGCACCTTGTCCCACACAGCCCTTTCAAAGCTGCTCCTCACCTCTGGGATTTCCAGGGGCACCCTGCGCACCTGCATACCCTGAAGAACCACTGGCCTCGGTTGCAAGAGGTTCAGGCCTCCTGTAGCTTCAGGCACATCAGCCGAGTGGAAGCTGGAGGAATGTGAGTGACGGTCCCTGTAGATACAACAGTAATGAGGGTAAAAGGGCATGGGCAAACTCTGGATCTTGGTGAGATGGGAGTCAAGGCCAGGTAGGTGGGGATGCCTGCCCCAGGGCTGGGTTCCCAAGGATCAGGAGCACTGGAATCAGAAAGCAGGTTGCAGAAGTATCTCTTCTGCAGGCCCTGGCCTACTCAAAAGCTGCCCTCCTCCCCAGAAGTCATTACTGTGCTTCCTAGAAGACTTGGAAGGCTAGCATGACCACACGCCCCAGTCTCCTTACTGTCTTCCCCTCCTTACTGTCTTCCCCTTTTGCTGCCCCACCAGAGCAAAGAACACTAGGTTCAAATGCTCTCAAAAATGCAGCCTGCCAGACCCATAAGAAGTCCACTCTGGAGACTCACCAGGCTCCATTGGCTGCCTGCTCCCCCGGCTGACTCACAGGGTTCTCGTAGCCACCTCCAGCTAAGCCAAAGGTATATGACCGCCGTACACCTGGGACAGAGGTACAGCAGCACCATCAAGGCCCGAGACTGCAAGGGCATCAAGCCCAATAAACAAGGAGGAGCCCTGTGGTATGTCCCCTGTTGTGACAGCCCAGCCCCTGGGGACCAAGTGTTAGGTAGGAAAGGGCCTGCAGATCAAAAGCCTACGCCCTGTGGTCAGCCTGCCTTGGGCAGGGCTCTGTTCTACCACTAGCTCAGCCCGTGGCCTCAAGTGTGCCTCGGTTTCCTCATCAGCAGAGTAGGGATGACACCCACACCTCAGGGATGCTGCAAGGATGACATCGGGCAGCACAGGTAAAACACTTGCCACAGAGCCACGGGAGAAGTTATCGACCGACAGTGCTATGGGGTGGGTGGGCAGCACTGACGAGGCTAGGCTGGCTGGGGAAGGGCTCACCGCTCTCATCGTAGAAATAGTGCACAGCACCCTCAGAGGTGTCATCAAAATTGCTGGCTTCATGTACGTTGGGGCCAGCTCGGGTGAGCAACAGGGAAGAGGCAAAGTGCAGAGCAGAGGGCAGAGTCAGTGCCCGGGAGTGAGAAGCAGCCCGACCCCGCTGAGCCTCCTGTAGGCTGCTGGACAGGGTAAGCCCTAAGTTAGCACCAGGTAGCGCCAGTCAGCCCTTCTGCCCTGCAGCCAGGGGGCAGATGCTCACCTAGGTGGTGAGCCCATGACAGAGGCTGGAGGCGTAGGGTTGCTGCCTGCATTATGTCGTCTCCGGATAGCTTGAGCCCTCCTCACATTGCTTGTGCATTCCCGCTGACCTGTTTCCTCAGGTGCTGTCGGGAAAGAAGCCCCAAGCGTAAGTGACAGGCTGGGATGGACGGGACTGGGACAGGTGCTCCAGAATGGAGCTAAAGGTCAGATTTAGTACAGCAACACTTGGTCTCAGGAGCCCTGCCAGCGCATCTCCAGCCACTCGTGCCTCAGTTTCCTCATCTGGAAATAAGAGTGACAATCATCTGCTCTGCCCCACCACTGGGCAGATGATGTCCACAGGGAACAGAGGCTCAGTGCTAACCATGGGGCCTGGAGCCAAGACGTGTGGCTCACATGTCTCACATGTCCACCTGCCTCCTGAGATGAAGGAGAAGCTGATGTTGACTGCGTCTGCTGCAGTCTGCCCTTTACCCCAACTCAACCCTCCCAGGTCTCCTTCCTCACCCTCACCCCTGGGTCCAACACTCACCTCCCCCCACAGCACCTTCCTCCTGCAGTTCCCCTCGCCAGCCAGGCTGGTTGGCAGCTGGTCCCCTGCGGGCTTCAGGAGGTATCACAGCAGGCTCACCAGCAGCCAGCTCCACTCCTGGCTGCGCCTCCAGCTCAGCCTTGGAGCCAGCCAGGGGAGCCCTTAAGACGTCACCCCCTGCCCCATCCATGCTCAACACACGTGCATGGGTTTTGGCACTAGCAGTACTGGGCGTCCGCTGGGTTCCATAGGGTCGCTTAGGGGGCACAGCAGCTCCTTCTTCAGCCCCATGAGGGGCCCGCCGCTTCCGAGGACCCCCGGCTGCACCCTGAGAGCTCTCGGGGGAGTAGCAAGAAGTAGATGAGGAGCTATCAGTGCTATAGCGGCGCTGAGACCGGAGACTGGATGCTGGGCTCAGCTCACTACCTTCACTGGTATCTTCATCTTCAAAGAAGCCTGAGCCCTCAAGCAAGGGCCGTCTTGGGGTATGACCAGGTGGAGAGTGTCCTCGCATGGGCGGCCGCCGTTTGTTAGGCCGAAGCAGGGCCAAGTCCTTGGGCCGCACAACCAGGAGTGGCTCAGTTTGGCCTGGTGGTGTCCCTGCTCCAATGACTGTGTCAAAGGAACGAAGTGTATCATCTGAGGGGACCCCAGCATCTGGGGAGGCAGGCAGCTCAGCCTCAGAAGGAGGGTCTGTGTCACTGCCCTCAGGGGCATGCCCACCAGGGGGACTGTCTAGGTGCGTAGAATTAGTCTTCTCACTCTTGAAGCTGCTCAGAGTCTCCCTGTCAGTACCACTGAAGCAGGAATCTGAAGAGCCAGCTTTCTGGGGCATGGGGTCACCTGAGCCCCTCCGGTCCAGGGGCTGGTAGCCTCCAGTTCCCCGACATTGTTCCCGTCGACTACTGGTCCTCACTAGGGCCCGGTCAGGCCGGGTCAGAGTCAGAAAGCTCTTGCTTAGCTCCTGGCTGAGGCTCCCTTTCAGTAAAGGGCTCATGGGAGTGTCAGCCACACCGCCCCCACCCCAGGGAACACCATCTCCAGCCATGGGAGAACGTTCGGAAGAATCCGTACTGGGAAGAGAGGGGTCTGGGACAACCCCTGGGGGTGTCTGGGGAAGGTCTCCAACTGTCAGAAGAAAGAAAGATGAGATGAGAGAAGGGCATGTGGCACCGCAAACTGATGTAAGGGGATCTCACAACCTCCATTTCCCACCGAGGGTATGGGCACAAGAGAAACACCAAGGTGACCCCATCCAGAGGCACAACAATGGAGCCAAATTTGGGCTGATGCATTCACAAGACATCTTCTCTTCCTGCCAGACCCCCGCCCACTCACTCAGTTTCTCTTGCGAGCTCATCTTCAGCATCTCTCGATCGGCAGAGGTCACAATCACGTTGTTGCTGCCCTGCTCCCGTACCAGCTCCTTGATGTCTATAACCATATCACCAGAGTTGTCACAAGGACTCTGGGGCCCTCTTAAGTCACCCTGTTCCACACCACCACGGTCCAGGCCAAAACAGCAGCCACCTACCTCTGAGGGGCCCAGAATCCTCCATCCGGGGCAGCAATTCCTGATAAGACAGAGGAGAGAGTACAAATGAAGCAGAACAAGAAGCAGGCTTGGAACAGGTCCACAGCATGGACTGATTCCCAGGACAGCAGTGAGGGAAGCCTAAAGTTGGGCCTACTCACCGACACCTGGTTGAAGCCGAACACGGAGTGCTGGGAACTGCAGCGCACAGGGGGTGTGGAACTCACTTTCCGGAACACTGTCATCTCCACACCAGGGTCCCTGCAAACAGAAAGAACAGCTGAGCAGAGGCTCCCAGCAATCTCTCTTTACTGTTTCTTCTCCCCTTCCTCAATACGCCTTCCTCCTCAAGGCTCCCTTCTACCACTCTAACCCTGACTACAGGAAATACTTAGAGCCAATGTTCCCTCAGCCTTCTCTATCTTCCAAGACACAGACACAGCCACAAGCACAGAGAAACAACAATCCTTGCAATAGCCAATGCCCTACTCACCTGGGAAGACTGCTCTCCCCCTGGGCAGCTTCTTCTTCCTGCTCCCCCATGGTAGAGTTGCGCTTCTCTACAATCTCGCCCTGGTCGAACATGGCATGCAGGCGATAGTTCACAGTCTTGATGGTAGCAAAGATGACAGCTACCACCAGGCAGTACACTCCAGCCACCATCAGGCTGGGGGGCAGGACCTGAAGATGACAGTTAAGTTGGATCCTGTCTCACAAAAACCTTGCTCCCTTGAGGGTGTACCTGCCACCACTGTAAAGGACTAGGATTCACCAGTTTACAAAACTTCATCACCCCTTCGTGCGACAGTACAAAGAGCAGCCCTCTGTTTAACCAGATAGATTAAATGAGACGCTCAAGGTCACTCCATGTAGAAAAGATTTAGGTCTTTCCTCTATATAAAACCAAACTCTACAGTGACTCGTCTCACTCCACATCCCAGGACTCAAGATGCCCATCCCTCCAGACTGCCCTCCCTCTCCCAGTAGTTACAGGTGGTGGCAGCCTCTCACCATGTACAGCAAGAAGGGAAAGATGAGCAAGAAGATCCAGACATAGAGATGGAAGCAGTTGGAGAAGGTGCTCTGATGCGGATCGAAGAACCAACCGCCAGTGAGCGAGGCCCACACCCCCTGGCGCAGGATCTGCAACACCTGAGACCCCATGGCCCAGCCGCTGCTGCGCACGCCCTCCTCCCGGGACCCTCATGGGGGCGGCCCCCGGCCCATGCCCCGCTGGTGCCCGAGGGTCCCGGGGTCCGACTTAGATTTCACGCCATGGCCTCCCCCCAATGGGGGAGGGGATTGGTAGGGCGAGGGCACAGGCAGGGGGCGGGGCCGGCCCAGGCAGTCAGCCGATCAGGCCGGGATACTCGGGTGGGACTGCATCAGAGGCGGAACCTGGGTCCCCTCCGGTGACCCAGAACTGTTGTAAGGGGCTGAGCCTGAAGGCAGGCGCAGGGCACGGGCTGGGCACCCGTCGGCGGCATCCAGAGGTGGGCGTGGAATAGGTGCTCTTGGAGTGCCAGTGATAGGTCCCTTGGCTCCAAACCGGAGAAATCCTTGGGACCCTGAAGTCCACTTCCGGGGTCGCAGGTCACTCGCTTGGGGCTCTGCCTTCGCCCCGCTTCTACCGGTGCCGGCGCAAAGGGGAGGCCGGAAGAAGGAGCCGCGAGCTGCCAGCCTGCACTGGCGCATGCGCCCGTTAGAACCTGTTGGGACCCGGAAAAGGAAAACCAGGCGGCAAAAGTGCGCAAGCGCAGAGAAGTAGCGAAGTGACGGGACGCGGAGATGTCTTAGGCGCGCGCGCAGTCAAATTCTAGTTAGAGACCAAAAAAAAAAAAAAAAAAAATGGGAAGTGATTTGGCCCATGCGCACGCCCGGATGAGTCGCCATTGGGTAACGATTTAATGATTGACGCAAAGCTTTTCCAATGCGTTACAAGAGGCGGGGAAAAACTGGAGGCTGGAACTCCTCACGGCTACTTCCAGTTTGCGTTACCGGGTCACACCCCCGACTTGGGCAGCCTCTCCTAGTGCTAGACCGTAAGTCATGGTCGTCGCTTGGCTTACGCCTCTACTTCCGGGTCAGAGTTTAGCCGATGCAGAGAAGGATCCTGATCAGGCCTGAGTAGTCGAACAGGATGACATAGGCTTTCTTAAAGTGACAGAAGACAAGTGGACAAATGAAAAGGTTGTTGAAGACCCTTCAACTCTGTCTGAATCTAATCTCGGGCAAAGTTCTGAACAACACTTTCAGGTTTTTGCCTCTTGGGGAAAGGACACGAAAAACTGGATTGCCTCTCAGGTGAAAGGAAGATAATTTTAAATGGTTCCAAGAACTTCAAGTGTAAGCCAATTCTGAAGTTCCAAACTTCTCACCTCCCTCTCTTGCACTGAAAAGTAGGGTATCTTGTTCTTTCATATATGAAACTTAAAGAGTTCTGCAACTTCGTAGTCAAGACCAAATTTGAGTTTTGGGGCAATCACAAGGGTGATTTTGCTGATGAGAATTCAGACACAAGGATTCTTCTGTCTTTGCAGAGATCCACTTCGACCCTGAGCAGTAGAGCACCTAACTTAAGGCTTAGAGCTGTGATGATGTGTTTGCGGGCGGGGGAGGCGGGAAGAACTACCTTGCCCGCCTTCTACATCTCTTGGCCAACCTCCCCGGGAACTCCCGTGCACAGCTGCCGGGAGCCTCCGGGAGGGGAGCGGTGCAACCCGCCCGCGTCATCTGATGCTGTTTCCTGCAGGAGGGAGAAGAGCGGAAAAAAGTGAAACTCCACCCTCCACCTCTGCCTCCCGCCCCCGAGGCCAAAGTACAAAGGGAGGAGGAAGAAGGGAACGGGGTCGGAGCTGTCGGGGCCAAAGGCACTAGCCCAAGAAGAGGTAGCTTCAGCTCAACTGGGGACTTTCTCTTACCTCTTGTGCCTGAAAACAACAACCAGAATCCAGGCGCTGACCCTGGCAGGCCCCACCTTATAGTAGGCGGGAGCTGAAGCCAGGTTCCCAGGACTACTTCGGGACTAAGGGACTCTGCCGCTCCAATTCAGCCATGGTGAGGCGCCGGAGGCCAGTGGGCCCCACCCCTCCAGCCTGACCACACTGCCCTTGGTGCCCTCCTCCAGAAGCCCGAGATGCGGGGGGCCGGGAGGCGACACTCCTGGCTCCCCAGAGAGGCGTGGGTCTGGGGCTGAGGGCCAGGGCCCGGATGCCCAGGTTCCGGCACTAGGGCCTCACAAGCCAGCGGGGGTGGATACCACGGGCACCCGAAGAAGGTCCCCCACACATTCCAACGCCGGCTCCCTGCTATGGAGCCCTTGAAGAACCTCTTCCTCAAGAGCCCACTGGGGTCATGGAACGGCAGTGGCAGTGGGGGCGGCGGGGGTACTGGTGGAGTCCGGCCGGAGGGGTCCCCGAAGGCAACAGCAGCTTATGCCAATCCTGTCTGGACAGCCCTGTTCGACTATGAGCCCAATGGGCAGGACGAGCTAGCCCTGAGGAAGGGCGACCGTGTGGAGGTGCTGTCCAGGGATGCAGCCATCTCAGGAGATGAGGGCTGGTGGGCGGGCCAGGTGGGTGGCCAGGTGGGCATTTTTCCATCCAACTATGTATCTCGGGGTGGAGGCCCACCCCCCTGTGAGGTGGCCAGCTTCCAGGAGCTGCGACTGGAGGAGGTGATCGGCATCGGTGGCTTCGGCAAGGTCTACCGTGGCAGCTGGCGAGGGGAGCTGGTGGCTGTGAAAGCAGCCCGACAGGACCCTGATGAGGACATCAGTGTAACAGCTGAGAGTGTTCGACAGGAGGCCCGGCTTTTTGCCATGCTGGCACATCCGAACATCATTGCCCTCAAAGCTGTGTGCCTGGAGGAGCCAAACCTATGCCTGGTGATGGAGTATGCAGCTGGTGGGCCTCTTAGCCGTGCCCTGGCTGGTCGGCGTGTGCCCCCCCATGTGCTGGTCAACTGGGCTGTGCAGATTGCCCGAGGGATGCACTACCTGCACTGTGAGGCTCTAGTGCCTGTGATACACCGAGACCTGAAGTCCAACAACAGTGAGTTTCAAGGGGCATGAAGTGGGGGAATGGGGAGGCCAGGAGCACTGCCCAGCCTAGGCCCAGGTACACACATCTCATCTCAGCTAAGCCTAGTTAGGGAGATGCTGGCGTCACAAGCTCCTTCCTGAGTGGAGTATTAGATATCCAGGGAATACCCGTGGCCTATCAGTGACCCCAAAACAGGAATCCCAGGAACCTGACAGAGCTCTGCCTCTGCCCTAGAAGTCCCTGGTCCCAGCCTTTAGCTGAAGTTTTGAAAAATTTTAAAAACTGAGCTCTCTCAGGTGAGCCTTCAGCACTCTGACTTACCATGGTCACCACCTCAGGGAAGTCTCCTGGGAGCTGCTACTCTAGTCTTCCCCTTCCCTGAAATTTATAAACATGGGGTTGCTGCTGTCCCTTCCCCTTAGGCAGCTCCTTCAGGACAGAGATCTCAGAAGGGAAGACCCTCCTCCCTGCTTGGAGACCAAGGCTGGTCCATCCCACTCTTTCCTGACTGCATGTTCTCCAGCTGATTACTTCACTCAGAGCCTCAGTTTCAGCCTTCCTAGTATGGGAACAGTGAGGTCAGAGCAGCTTAAGGACCTGCAGAAGCCCTGACAGGATACCCAGCAAGCAGTGGGTCAGGGATGCAAATATGAAGAAACTCCATCTCTCACTATCTCAGACTCCCATTTGCTGCCTGTCATAGGCCCAGGAAAAATTGGTGACAGGCTTCAAGCCAGTCCAGAACAGGCAGCATTTAGTGAGTACTTGTTTGGGTGGGTGTCTGGGCAGGGCCTGACCACAGTCCAGGCTCAGAGGCAGAGTCCAGCAACATGGGGACACCAGGACCTGGGTCTGCTGGAGCAGAGGGCACAGGCTGGGAACAGTAAGGAATGTAGAGGAAGTGGTGCTCCATGAGATGACTAGAGAAGAGTGTAGAGATTCTTAGGGGCATCTACGCGGACATTTTAAGGCTCTTGGCGTTGGCTACTGTAAAGCAGGGGCTAGAAGAAAACAACAGCAGCACCAGGGAGACCCAGTTCCTTGCCAGTTAAGCAACCCCTACCATCTACAGAACAGAATGGGTGGGCCCAAGGGATATAGAGACCCCCACAATGCTCCCTCCACTAGCCCAAGGGGGATTCCCCGAAGGCTCAGGGGTGGGGGCTCCTGTCTTCTGTTTTTCCTCCGTTCTCTTTCCAGAAAAAAATGGAACAATAGTCCAGGCCCCTGCTCCCCACCCTCCACACCGCTTCCTGTGTTTCCTGCTGCCCCTGGGCTGGCTTCCTGCCCCAGCTCCAGCCCCTGCTCCCTCCCTGGCCCAGCTGCCTGCAAGGGAGGAAAGAGCTGGGGGTGGAGGGGTTTCGGGAGAGGAAGGAGCCAGGGATTGTGCACACACACACACACACACCCCAGCCCTAGTTCCCCTGCTTCCCTCTCAGTCTGGGTGGTGGTGAAAGGCAGGCAAGGTGCCCTCAGTTTCTGAGCCTGGCATCTAACTTCACAGACCCAGTCCTAGGCCCGAGTTGCTGTCTGTGGGATTGGGGGGGGGGGGGGCCCTGCGCGGGGGGGGGGGGGGGATCAGGCAGGAAACAATGGCATGATTTTCCTGGACAATGGGGGCCTTGTGAGGAAGCCTGGCTGGGAGAGAAGGGGGAATTCTCTAGGCCCACGAGTCACAGGACTGACCAGCCAGCCCGGCCTGGACCTGACCTCCCCCAATTTGCCCCCAAAGAACACCCCCCCACCAAGTTGGCCCAGGCCTCCTAGAAAGGAGAAGTAGGGACCATGAGAGGAAAGCGGAAGAGGTGTGAGCTGGCCAGGCTACTCCCTAGCCTGACAAAGGCCAGGAGGGGGTGGGGGACAGTAAGGAGATGACCATGAGGCTGCCCCAAGCTTTGGGCTCTCTGGGTGGCCCCTGAGCTCCCATGCCCAAGGCCTCCGTAAAGCATCTCAATGAAAACTTAGGTTTTGAGGAATTCAGGACCCAGGCAGGATGCAAAACAACCTGGAGGAAAAGCTGAGGATGCAGAGGTGAGGTGCTTGGCAAAAACCAGAGTGGAGCCGGGGAGGCAGCAGAGTGGCTGTACAGGCCTGAGACACTGAATGCTGCCTCTTACTAGAATTAAGATTCTACAACCAAAAAGAGGCAGGTTGGTTCCCTGCCTAAGAACACGATACAGAGTGTGCTCTGCCTGTCTGTGGGCACCCATGTGTGCTAGAGACAGTAACAAGTCCTCAGTCAAGGGTGGGTCCTGGCTCCAGAGAGAACCTGTGCGCTCTCCCCATCTTGCCCCAGCCTGTTGTGGTTCCTCCTGACATGAGCTTGCACAGGCCTAACAACGGGTCCCTGCTGCCTTTGGCAGGCTGACCTGGGGCTGAAGAGCAGAAGTTAGGATTAAGGGCAAGAGTGGGCTCTGACAGACTTGAGCACAGGATCTCTACATGGAAAGACATTGACAACAGTTCTGCCACATGTCAGGCCCAGGTTAAAGGCTTTTCAATGTCTGAACTGGTCTAAGACCCCTTGACAACTGTGTGAGGTGTGCTTGCTGTCACCCTCTGCTTTATCTGAGCCAGACTCAATTCCGGTGCAGAAGAGGAGCAAGTGGAGCCAGCACCATTCTCTAAACCAGAAGAGACTGAAAGAAGTCGCCAGTAGGGGGAATAAGAGAAGCCATGCAGGGCACGGTGGTCGTAGGTAGAGCATGTCACTGCTGTCTTCCCTCGAGTTCCAAGTGTGAAAGGTGCCATGTAAGAGGGAGGCTGGAGCCTGGAATAGATAGAGGCAGCCCAGAGGTGGTAGAGTCTGAGCTCTGAAGAGCACCGGAATTGAAGCAGCTGAGAGTGGGAGGGGCCCTCAAGGAAACAGAGTCAAGCAGAAGAGGCCCTGGGAATGGATGGCGCCGGTAGGGGTTGGGCAGTAATGCCAAATCACCCGGGAAACTGCAGGGCTTGGTCAGCAGCAGAAACGGGTTCTGGCTTCAGGACTTCAAAGATAAAAAACCTGGTATGATTTCTCCTCCAAGAAGCCTTCCCTGGCTCACCTGGCTACATGGGTGCCCTTCCCCTCTTCCTCAATTGCAGCCCTGACTGATAGATACCCTGTGTAAGAGAGCTGGGGGAATGCGCCTGCCACATGTTCAAAACAGAAGGCACTGCTCACTACAAATGGGCCCTTGATGATTCTGACTTTGTCCTCTGCTGTTCTAAGCTTCTCACTTGAACCGTTTTTGTCCTGGCAAGAGATTTCTAAGATGTTGCCTCTCGAGTTCTGAGAGTGGTAACTACACTTGGACCAAAGCTAAACACCCCTGCCAAGTGTGACCAAAACCTTCACCCTCCCTCTCTCTCCACCCCAACTCCAGCCATAGACATCTTCCGAAGTCTGTGGGA
Source organism: Rhabdomys pumilio (assembly GCA_030674055.1). Classification (NCBI taxonomy): domain Eukaryota; kingdom Metazoa; phylum Chordata; class Mammalia; order Rodentia; family Muridae; genus Rhabdomys; species Rhabdomys pumilio. The sequence continues at coordinate 134,652,498 of JANHMN010000003.1, forward strand.
GCTGTAAGAGTCACAGTGCAGTGACCTGCAGGAGAACTTCTTTGCTCTTTAAGGGCTTCCCTCCTGTTCCCCAGCCTAAGTTCTGTCATACTCCTGCCTCATCAAAGTGGGAAGACACAGGATTCTCTCTCCTCTCTCCTCCCCTCCCCGTACCCACCCCCGTGTGTGTGTGTGTGTGTGTGTGTGTGTGTGTGTGTGTGTGTGTGTG
>JANHMN010000003.1:134652715-134704018 GCA_030674055.1 Rhabdomys pumilio
GTGTGTGTGTGTGTGTGTGTGTGTGTGTGTGTGTGTGTGTGTGTGTGTGTGTTTCCATATAGTTTAGTTTCTCTGTGTAGCCCTGGCTGTCCTGGAACTCCATTTGTAAATCAGGCTGGCCTTGAACCTTGAACTCAAGAGATCCACCTGCCTCTGCCTCCTGAGTGCTGGGATTAAAAAAATGTGCCACCATGCCTGGCTCAGGTTTCTCTTTAAAGCAGAGCCACAGCACTGAAAACCTACCACACTGCGGTTTTTATTCCATTCGGTGTTAGGAAACGCTAGAACGTTAGCTTTGGAGCCATAGGCTGAATAGAATCTCTGTTTGCTGTGACCTTGATCATTTCCCTATTTCCTCACCTGTAAAATGATAATAATTCATGGTTTTGTTTCATTTGGTTTAGTTTAGTTTGTCTGTTTTAGTTAGAACTAAGTGTAAAAATTTGGCCTTTAGTACTTAAGAGGCAGCTACTTAATCTCCTGCCAGGAAATGTGTGCTAGTTGTTTCTTGAGTAATTAAGCCTCTCCCAACCCCCAGCTGTGAACTTCTCAAGATGGCTCCTCACCAGCCAACTGTGTACTCAGGGCCTGGCCAGGATGTCTGTCAGATGCACCTGCTCTTCTCCTAGCCCTTACCTCTCCTTTCCACCCCTACAATCCTGTTCCGCTTCCTCCCCAGTTCTGCTGCTGCAGCCCATTGAGGGTGACGACATGGAGCATAAGACCCTAAAGATTACTGACTTTGGCCTCGCCCGAGAGTGGCACAAAACCACCCAGATGAGTGCTGCGGGAACCTACGCTTGGATGGCTCCTGAGGTTATCAAAGCCTCCACCTTCTCAAAGGGCAGCGACGTCTGGAGGTACAGCCTGAGTTGGGACTGGACAGTGTGGGGCTGCAGAGGGTGAGAAGAGCTGCATAAGACCAGGGGTGGTCAGACATGCTGAAGCCAGGACTCCAAACCATTTCATTCTTCCTTGCTTTGAGGTGAACATACGAATCTCTTGTGTCCCCTACAGCTTTGGGGTGCTGCTGTGGGAACTGCTGACTGGGGAGGTGCCATACCGTGGTATCGACTGTCTTGCGGTAGCCTATGGTGTAGCTGTAAACAAGTTAACATTACCCATCCCATCCACCTGCCCTGAGCCCTTCGCACAACTCATGGCTGGTAAGAGGATGGGGCTGGGGAGGTGGGGCAGAACTCCCTGGGCCGACACACAAATACTCACAGACCTCTTATCCTGCCCCATTAGACTGCTGGGCACAGGACCCTCACCGCAGGCCCGACTTCGCCTCCATCCTGCAGCAGTTGGAAGCTCTAGAGGCGCAGGTGCTGCGGGAGATGCCACGGGACTCCTTCCATTCCATGCAGGAGGGCTGGAAACGCGAGATCCAGGGCCTCTTTGATGAGCTGCGGGCCAAGGAAAAGGTGGGAAGAATGGGGGACACAAGATAGGGTAGAGAATGAAGTGAGAGTTCTGGGTCAATGCCTAGCTAACTCCACCTCCTTCACTGAGCCTAGGAACTACTGAGCCGCGAGGAGGAACTGACGCGCGCAGCACGCGAGCAGAGGTCCCAGGCAGAGCAGCTGCGACGGCGTGAGCACCTGCTGGCGCAGTGGGAGCTGGAGGTGTTCGAGCGCGAGCTGACACTGCTGCTGCAGCAGGTGGACCGAGAACGGCCGCACGTGCGCCGCCGCCGCGGCACCTTCAAGCGGAGCAAGCTCCGAGCCCGGGACGGTGGAGAACGCATCAGCATGCCCCTGGGTAAGGGGCGGGGCTCCGGAACGCCTCTCTGCCATTGGCTGTTGGCGCGATCAAGCTTGTGTGCTGGTTTAGGCTTTTGGTGCCTTGACCAGCTGGAATAAGGAGGGGTTTATTTTTGGGTTGAGATTTTCTTTTCTGTGTCTGGGAGGGTCCTGACAGATATTTGCATGTCGGGCTGCCAGTGGTGCTCAGAAGAGTTCTAAGGACTAGAGGGTGGGGCCGGCCTGCCCACACAGTAAACTTATTTCTCCACCAGTTTGTGCTGGTGATGGGGTGGGAGGGGAGGGGGGGGGGGCAACCACTTGGCTCTCTTTACTGAAAGCCTCGAGACAGGAATGTAGTGAAGCACCCCCAAGCACACAGCTGCTGTTGCCACTGTGGGAGAGGCCCGGGATCTTCCTAAGGATTCTTGCAGTTTTGAGTGCGTCCTTAAAACCTTTCCTTTCCCAAATTCCAGATTTCAAACACCGCATCACTGTGCAGGCCTCTCCTGGCCTTGACCGAAGGAGAAACGTGTTCGAGGTTGGGGCTGGGGACTCGCCCACCTTCCCTCGGTTCCGAGCCATCCAGTGTAAGGAACGTGGTCTGCCTTGCCTTTCCTCACTGGACTCTGATATCAGACTGTCCTCCCCTTTCTCTAGACTTTTACCTTTAAGATCCCTCCAAAAACAACCCTTCCCCTCAAGGAATTGTATCATTTGATGCTTTGGGGGTTTTTGTTTCGTTTTTGAGACAAGGTCTCAACTTTGTAGCCTTGGAACTCACAGAGCTACTTACGTGCCAGGATTAAAGGCCTGTGCGCTGCACTTGGTGGTATATTCTTTATTTTCCTGAATGCTTTGCAAATATTAACTCAATAATTCTAGTGGATTACTAAGTGTTGGTGAGAGATGCGAAAAGAATAATTTTCCACATGACGAGTAAGTGGCAGAGTACATATTCAAACTTCCTCACTGCTAGCCCAGGCCTAGTCCCACCTAAGCGCAGCCCACCATACTATCCTGGCTGTTAGGATGTAGGAGGACAAGGATGGACTCTGACCGGTGGTGTTCCCTGACAGTGGAACCTGCAGAATCAGGCCAGACTTGGGGTCGACAGTCCCCTAGACGTCTTGAAGATTCAAGCAATGGAGAGAGACGTGCTTGCTGGGCCTGGGGTCCCAGTTCCCCCAAGCCTGGGGAGGCCCAGAATGGGAGGTAAGTTCCTCAGTGTCCCACACCCCTGTCATTCTACTCTTTAGAGCCCTAAGACTCACAAGCATGCTCCCTCTCCAGGAGAAGGTCCCGCATGGATGAAGCCGCGTGGTACCTAGATTCAGATGACTCGTCTCCATTAGGGTCTCCTTCCACTCCCCCAGCACTCAACGGTGAGTAAGGACGTTTGTCTCCCCTGTCAGATCTTGCTCGATTCTTTCTGGGGGTACTAGGGTAGACTGAGCCAGTGGGCAGAGATGCCTTAAGAACTCAAGAAAAGGAAACTAAAGCTGACGCTGCACAGAACCAAACCTAGAGCCCAGGTCACCAGTCTGGACTCCAGGCCCACAGAAGTGGACTTGCCTGAGGCCTCAGGGCTTCTAGAAACTTGTCCTCCTGTTGAGGACTTTTAGGGTCTTGTGCAGCACTGTACCCTCAACAGGCTCTGGAAAGGACAAGAAACAGGAAATGGTTTCATCCATTGGTACCCAGAAGAGGTGGGGCCATGCTAACGGCTTCCACAGTGCTTTACACAGTCCCTTCTGGGGAGCCTATGGGTGGAAAAGAGGAAAAGGAGACAGGAAGAGACCCAGGACCCTCATCTACAGGACTGTTCTGTTCTCTGTGTTGACAATAACCTCACTGGAAGGGAGATAGCATGCCTTAGTAGAGGGAAGCCTAAGGGCCTGCCTCTGGATCAGATCGACCCTGGTTCAAATCCCTGTTCTGCCAGTCCCTACAGTGAACCACTTAACTTCTCTGTACCTCAGTTTTCTCTTCTGTAAAAAGGAGCCAGTGATGACATCTACTTGGCAGATAGGAGAAAGCCAATGAATATTAGTTGTATTTATTACAGAAACAGGTAGACAGAGGTGATGGCTTTGTGTGGGTGCTGAGCCGGCATAGCTACACAGTTTGGTGAGCAGGGCTCTAGCCTAAGAGCCATTACACTAGTGTCTAGGGCACTGGTTCCCAGCCTTCCTATCACCGTAACACTTTAATACAGTTCCTCTTGTTCCCACAACCTTAAAGTTATTTTCATTGCTACTTCATACTGTAATTTTGTTCCTGTCATAAGTCATATGTAAATATCTGTGTTTTCCAATGGTCTGAGGTGATCCCTGTGAAGGGATGGCTCGACCCCCAAAGGTGTCGTGACCCATAGGTTGAAAAGCGCTGGTCTAGGGTCTATATTCTGCTGTGTGTAGCAGGTAGGGTTGGGACCCCTGAGGATGGTCCCTAGGTTGGCATAGGGTCCCCTAGACAAACCACAACTTTCTTGACTCTGTGGAGACTGGATAGCATTGAGCTGACAAGCCCTCGTCCCTCTGGTGTTGAAGCCCCACTTAGCTTCCTAAGTAGTTTGTATAGAAGGAAAGCTTCCCAGGAAGCCCGCTGAGAATGTGGAAGCCACATCGGCTCTGGTTAGAGTCCCTAGCTGGGGTTTGAGGTGGCGTACTTTCTTCTTTTAGCTTCACCTTCTATACCTAAAATAGGGAAAATAATGGCTTCTCTTAGGCAGCCTGCAGTCAGCCTGCACTGACAGAAACTTGCCTAAAGGATATTGCCAGGAGCCACTCACCAACCCAAAGCACCTTGAAGGCAAGTTGGCTTTATCTCCTGGTCAAGCCTCTCATGCTGTCATGATCTCCTCAGTAGCAGGGTTGCTAACTCAGACATTCAGGGAGCTTAGGGGCAACTTTAAATTCTAGGCAGTTACCTTGGACAAGTCACTTCACTTCAGGGATAGACTCAGAACTGACCTCAGGAACTGTCGCCCGCCCTGTGGGGTCCCAGGCTCCACTCTCACCTTCTTCTGTCAGTTTTCTCTTGCTTATTTTAATACTTTTAGATTTTTTTTTTTTTACATTTTTATTATTACTTTGTTCCAGAGGATCCATGCCCTCTTCTGACCTCTGTAAGTACCAGGCATGTGTGGTAGTCTGCAGACATACATACATGTAGGCAAAAATATTCATACAAATAAATTACTTTTTTAAAAAGAGGGCTCCCTGAGCCAACAGAACTCTGAGCTAAATCCTGATCACAGCAGAAGCTCACATTCCCCAGCCTTCTGTGTCTTTCTGCAGCCAACCCAGAACTCCAGACTGGTCGGCTGGTGCCTGGCACAAGGAAGGGAAAGGCAAAAGGGATGAGCAGGAAGGACTTTGAAAGTCCAGTGAGGGGCTGTCTGTCAGGACAGCTGTCAGGACAGTGGGAGTGTCAGGTGAGGGCCCCATGACCTCCCAGACCTCTCCTACGTTGGACACAGACCAGCCTGATGAGGGAAGTGGCTCTTGCGAGAAGTCACAGCTACTGATGAAGTGGCTGCTCTGCTTGGAAGCTTGACTGTCTTCTGTAACAGCTACTTCCAGGCCTTGCTCCTGATCACTGCCCCTGCCCTCAGACCCCTTCCGTTTGCCAGAGTGTATGTGATGGAAGGTTCAGCAGACCAGGAAGAACTGCTTTACAGATAGAGCTGAGGAAGCTGACCTTGGAAGGAAAACTCGGTTTTTTTTTTTTTTTTTTTTTTTTTTTTAGATTTATTTATTTAGAAAGCCAGGCAGTGGTGGCGCACACCTTTAATCCCAGCACTTGGGAGGCAGAGGCAGGCGAATTTCTGAGTTTGAGGCCAGCCTGGTCTACAGAGTGAGTTCCAGGACAGCCAGGGCTACACAGAGAAACCCTGTCTCAAAAAAAAAAAAAAAAAAAAAAAAGATTTATTTATTTTATAAATAAAGTACACTGTAGCTGTCTTCAGACACACCAGAAGAGGACATCAGATCTCATTACAGATGGTTGTGAGTCACCATGTGGTTGTTGGGAATTGAACTCAGGACCTGTGGAAGAGCAGTCAGTGCTCTTAACTGCAGAGCCATCTCTCCAGCCCCAAGAACTCAGTTCTTGTTCTAAAGCCACCCAGGATGCTCACCTGGCATACATACTAGCTTTGCTCTAACTTGTGTCACTGATACTCACAGGTAATCCTCCAAGGCCTAGCCCCGAGCCAGAGGAGCCACGGCGGTCTGGGCCCACAGAACGAGGCAGTAGCTCTGGGACACCTAAACTGATCCAACGTGCATTGCTACGGGGAACTGCTCTGCTGGCTTCCCTAGGCCTTGGCCGAGACCTGCAGCCTCCAGGAGGCCTGAGCCGTGAACGTGGGGAGCCTCCTACAGTGTCACCCCCTGCACAGATACCCTCACCCTGCCCACCTGAGCTGCCCTCCACCCCAGTCCTCCGCCTCTCACAGACAACACCTGATGCCCGTGGCCTACCAACCCCTGGACCCTTATTGCTGGACCTAGGTGTTCCCTCTGGCCAGCCATCAGCCAAGAGCCCTCGGCGGGAAGAGACACGTGGTAAGTGACCCTTAGACTAATGGGGAGACAGAGCCATCGGAGAAGGGAAGAATGGCTAGGAGCTCAGAGGACCACAGACAGCTGCTAGGTACCCAAGCCAGATTCTTAGGCTCTGTGGCTGTTGGCAGAGCTCTCTAGGTTCAGCTGTGAGATACAGAAATCTCCTGAATGCTGACAGACTCCTATTAATTGGTTGCACCAAGTGCTGTAACTATTCTGTATAGAAGTTATTACACTAAATTATAATCTATATATGAAGCATTCTTATGCCCAGTTCTTAAATGAAATATTTTGTTTGTATGATTGATTGTTTGAAACAAGGTCTCCCTATGTAGCCCAGGCTGGGCTCAAATCTCAGTCTTCCTGTCTCAGCATCTCCTGTTCCAATATAACAGGCATGTTCCACCATGCCAGGCTAGATGAGGAAATTAATTTATTGTTACATTTATTTGTTCATTGTGGGGGGCATACATACCACAGTGCAAATGTGGATAGCTCTCAGGAGTCGGTCCTCCTTCCGCCACCTAGGTTCCAGGGTTTGAACTTGGGTTGTCAGTCTTGGCAGCAAGCCCCTGTAACTGCTAAGCTGTCTCACCAGCTTACATAGGAAATATAAGGAGCACAGAGCATATAGATGCAAAGGCTTGGGTTTCCCACAGCTAGTAAGTCACCAAACCAGATAGGTCTAAGACAGCCTGACCCCGAAATTGTAACCAACAGACATGTCATGGACATAAAGAGCCCTAGAATCCGTGAGGCAATCGCATAACTCACTGAAATGCTAGAAGTTCAGGAAAAAGCAGGGCAGTTCCTCCAAGGGACGTCTAAGAATTAGTGGGTGCCTAATCATGTACCCCTTTTATACCCCCATAGGAAGAACTGTTTCACCGCCACCAGGAATATCACGCTCTGCTCCTGGCACCCCTGGAACCCCTCGCTCACCACCTTTGGGCCTTATCAGCCGACCCCGGCCCTCACCACTCCGTAACCGTATTGACCCATGGAGCTTTGTGTCAGCTGGGCCACGGCCTTCACCCCTGCCCTCTCCACAGCCTGCACCCCGACGGGCACCGTGGACTTTATTCCCAGACTCAGATCCCTTCTGGGACTCCCCACCTGGCAACCCCTTCCGGGGAGGCTCCCAGGACTGCAGGACTCAGACCAAAGACATGGGTGCTCAGGCTCCGTGGGCACCAGAAGCAGGGCCCTGAGTGGGCCAGACCACACCCCCACGCTCCAGCTGCCTTAGAGGAGGCATAGCATACACTGGAAGAGGAACCAGGAAGGCCTCTGTGGCTGCCTTGGTTTCCCCCAGGGACCCTGACCCTTTGGGGGTCAGGAACACTACACTGCACAGAAAGCCTTCACACTGGATGGGGGCTACACCCCACATGCCTACAAACTGTAGGTCCCCCTGACTTACTTGCCCCACTGGGGCCTGACACTGTACCTAGCTGGTTAGGAGGACCAGAGCCTGTCTCAGGGAATTGCCCCCCAGGAGTGGTACAGGGAGGGAGGAGGTCCAGGGAAAGGGGCCGACCTCAGGTGTCACCAGCACTTTTGACCAAGTCCTGTTACTGTGGCCCCCGTCTCCAAGGCCTAGTTCCTGGACCCCTATCCTGGAAGTTATTGGAGCCGGGGCTCTCTGGGTGCCTTTCTACTACCCCAGCCAAGGTTGGAGCCTTGGCCTGGGGAGCCGATGAAGCCAAATAAACTTGTAAGCTGTCTCCCCAAATGTAATCAGTCACCTTTCTTGGAGGTAATCTGGTGTCCTTGTCTTCATGCCCCTAAAACAATGGGCAGATAAATAGCCTGAGACAAAGCTAGGATGCCTTGTAGCAGAACCAAGCCCACCAACTGGATAGTCATTAAGGGCCCATCTCAGCCGGCTTCTTACCAGTGCCAGGCTTTGTCCACTCCACATTTACACTTGAGCCATTTCTACCATTCAAGTGATGCCTTGCCCAGATGTTCCCTGTTGCCAGGTGGTCCCTGCCTGCCTTCTGGGCCCAGCTGTAATAGCATCTCAAGGAATCTTTCTCAGGATGTGTTATTTCCACCCCAGGGAGATCCGTCACCTGTAGCCCTCTGAGACCATCTCAAGGGTTTGCCCTGGGTTTGTCTCTAGTTCATATCCTGGATATAAATGAACCCACCCACCTGGCAGCACAGTGACCCACCCTGGTGTTCTCAACCCGGCCTTGAGGTTCCCACCATGCCTTAGGGTGGCATCCTTCCATGGTTTATGAGTGAAGCCCCTAATTTACACACGGCAGCCATCCTGGGTCTGCAGTCTAGCAAGGCGGAGGCAGAGATCTGCAGCAAGAGCGGGAACAGGAAGTTTGAAGCATCACCTGGCCAAGTGCCCTTCCCTCATGCTCTCCCCAACTGTGTCCATCTGAGTCCCACGGTGCCTCTCCCGCCCTCTGCTTAGACGACCACTGTCCCACCCAGAATGCTACAGCATCCTCTAGAGATCTTTTTGGTACACATTTGCTCGAAAGCCTCTCTCCTCATGCCCTTCTTAGTCTGATTCCTATGACAGACTTTTTTGCCTGATATTATCTTTAAATTTTCATTTTATTTTGTTTTAGACAGTCTTCCTCTGTCACTGACTTGGAACTCACTTTGTAGATAGACCAGGTTATCCTTGAACTCACAGGAATTTTGCCCTTCTGCCTCCTGCGTGCAGGGAATGAAGGCATGCTGCATCACACTTGGCCCTATATTTTTTATATAGATGGTTGTTTTGCCTGCATGTATGTCTTTACCACAAGTATGCCTGGTACACTTGTGCCAGAGGAAGGTTGTCAGATGCCCTGGAACTAGAGTCACAGGCAGTTGTGAGCCACCATGTAGGTGCCAATAATCAAACCCAGGTCCTCTGGAAGAGCAACAAGTGTTCCTCACAGCAGACCATCTTTCCAGCCCCATAACTAGCTTATTCTCTGGTTGAAATATTACTTCCTTCAAAGAGTTTTCCTAGGAAGCTTGCCCTGCCCACAGACTGCTCCCTGGTAGTTTGTCAGCAGATTTCTTGCGGGAGCACCAGGAGGGGACAAACCTGTGTCTGTCATTTTCCCTGGTGTCTGACTAAGTGATGCATATGTGACTGAGGAAACATGACTTTATGTGCACTAGTGTGAGGCCCACTCCTGGCTCGGCTTTTCTCACCACAGTGTCTTCCTCCGCCCACCCTCAGTTCATGACTGTCATGTCTTGCCCCAGAAACTGGGCGTGCCCCAGCTCACCTTCCTCCATTCACATTCACCCTAGTCATCCCAGCCACCTACCCACTCACCCCTCCCAGCCACGCCCTTCGCAGCCCCTCCCTGGTGCCACTGGTGGCTTAGCCTACTCTCTCACCTTCCCAGACTCAGAGTGCCATGCTATGGGGAGTCTGAAACCATGGGCCCGATACCTGCTCCTGGTTATGGCCCACCTGCTGGTCATGGGTCTTGGGGCTGTGGTGCTTCAGGCCCTAGAGGGCCCTCCAGCTCTCCACCTCCAGGCCCAGCTCCGGGCTGAACTGGCTACCTTCCAGGCAGAGCACAGGGCCTGCTTGCCACCTGAGGCACTGGAGGAGCTGCTAGGTGCGGTCCTGAGAGCACAGGCCCACGGAGTTTCCAGCCTGGGCAACGACTCAGAGACAAGCAACTGGGATCTGCCCTCAGCTCTGCTGTTTACTGCCAGCATCCTCACCACCACCGGTAGGCCACCACCACCACCAGGCAAACCAGGAGGAGGACCCAAAAGCTATAGGGTGCAAGCCCTTTTCCCACCCCGAAGCTTCAGACAAAGCCATGGCCCTATCAGGCCTGACATCACAACTGGGGCTCCCCACACAACACACCCCAACTGGTGCCTCCACTTAAGCTGCCAGGAGGGGTGTGACCTCCTGGGCCCCACCCCTCAGCACTCCGAATCCAATATCGAAGCCCAGGTCACATAGGCCTGAAGTCAGGCAGAGAATACATCAGGGTGGGATAGACTCTTGGCTAGAGAGATGCTGTAGGAAGCACAGCTTAGAGCCACCCTCTCAAAAGAAGCTGAAGAGAGGAAGTGGTGATGTGCTCGGAGCCCTGTCAACAGGGTGCAGAAATAGGTATCGTTAGTGAAATTCCTGACTAGAACAGATGTGCTTAGGCACAGAAATAGTCCTAGGGGTTTGATTTTGTTTCATTGTTCTGCAACTACTCTACATACTTTTCAAAGTGAAATATGTATTTCTAACCTGTTTTCCAATTGGCTGGAGTAGCGCCTGTCTCTAGAACACATGACCACTGGCCCACCCAGTCCTCACTACTCTCTCACCTCACAGCTGATTCCTATAAGCTTCGGCAATTGATGTTCTCCCAGCATGCTCCACTCTCCTGCCTCTCCCTTTCTTGCTCCTGCTTCTCTGGCTCTAAATGCTGTCTCTCATGCATGCTGCCTCTTTTCAGAACGTCTTGTTCCCTTGCCTGCTTCCCTCACCACATAACCCAGGGCCCGGGCAGATACACAATTGGAGAAAGAAAGCAGATGGCATGCCACAGGTCGAAGATTTGGAAATAATGGTTAAGATGAGAACTGATAAACTGCAGGAAGCCAGTGTCAGGCTGGGAATACATCGGTTGTAGAGCACTTGCCTAGAACGAATGAGGCTTCCTAGGCTCCATCTGCAGTACAGAGAAAGAGGAAGGATCTCTCAAAGCCAGAATGTCAGCTTTAAATTATTCCAGCTACAGAAGGCCTAGGGAATATGTGTTCAGGATTAATTTTCCAGAAAAGACAACAGTAACCCAGTGAGGTTAAGAAACCATCTAGTGAATGAGGACCCCCGCCTGAAGCACTCATCACCAAAAGGCAGACTTCTGTGGGAGGTAATGGAGAAAAAGTGACTGCCATGGGCAGCCCACTCAAAAGCTTGCTGCCCTCCTCTCTTTTCCAGGTTATGGCCATATGGCCCCACTCTCCTCAGGTGGAAAGGCCTTCTGTGTGGCCTATGCGGCCCTTGGGCTGCCAGCCTCTCTAGCACTTGTGGCTGCCCTGCGCCACTGCCTGCTGCCAGCATTCAGTTGCCCAGGTGCCTGGGTAGCTGTTCGATGGCAGCTGGCACCAGCCCAGGCTGCCCTGTTCCAGGCGTCAGGACTGGGCCTCCTGGTGGCAGGTGTCTTCGTGCTGTTACCAGCACTTGTGCTGTGGGGTATACAGAGTGACTGCAGCCTGTCAGAAGCCATCTACTTCTGCTTCGGCTCACTCAGCACTATTGGTCTAGGAGACCTGCTGCCTGCCCACGGACGCGGTCTGCATCCCGCCATTTATCACCTTGGGCAGTTTGCACTTCTTGGTGAGTCCAGAAAAGAGGAGGTTAAGGGGCCTGGACTACAACTCCCATAGACTACTAGGGACTACAATTCACAAAGAAATCCTACCCTAGGGCACAAAATGGGTGTTGTAGCCCAAAGAACACTGGGAAGCAGGTGGGGAGCATTCTGAGCGCCCTAAGAGCTGCCCCTACCGCTTTGTCTCCTCAGGTTACTTGCTCCTGGGGCTCCTGGCCATGATGTTAGCAGTACAGACCTTCTCAGAGCTGCCACAGGTCCGTGCCATGGTGAAATACTTTGGACCCAGTGGCTCTAGAACCAATGAAGACCAAGATGGCATCCTAGGCCAAGATGAGCTGGCTCTGAGCACCATGCCATCTGAGAGCCCAACCTTGGAACAAACCCTCCCAGCATCAGCACCAGAACAGACCCCAGCTTGCTGAAGTAAGTCAGGCAACAGGAATCCAGCTCAGTCATGTTGGGGGACCTGGAGGAAGAGGCCCCAAGGAGTGCTTGAAGAATATAGCAAGATGGGGTTATGGGAATGAAGATGTCATGGTATAATGTTAATTTTAAACATTAAATGGGCTGCTTAGCATGCCAGGAGGCTTTGGGCTAAATCTTCTAGCACCAGGGGAAAAAAAGTCAACTGTGTGACTATGTTAACCAAAAAAAAAAAAAAAAAAAAAAAAAAAAATCTGGTGGGGTGGTTACTCGGGCATGGAGGCATGGAGGAGAATGTGTGGAAGTCAAAGGACAGCTTCCTGGAGTTGGTTCGCTCCTTACATCGTCAGTCCTGGGGACTGAACACAGATCCTCAAGCTTGCTCAATAAATGTTTTTTATCCACTGAGATATCTTTTTTTAAAAAAATATTTCTTTTATGCATATGAGTAAACTGTATGTGTGTGAGTACACTGTCACTGTCTTCAGACACACCAGAAGAGGGCATCAGACCCCGTTACAGATGGTTGTGAGCCACCATGTGGTTGCTGGGAATTGAACTCAGGACCTCTGGAAGAGCAGTCAGTGCTCTTAACTGCTGAGCCATCTTTCCACCCCCACTGAGTTATCTTAATGACCCATTTCAATATTTTTTTTTCTTTAGAACATCACTGAGTTCGAGGCCAGCCTGGTCTACAGAGTGAGTTCCAGGATAGCCAAGGCCAGAGAAACCCTGTCCCCCCCCCCCAAAAAAAAACCATAAAACATAAAAACAATGTAAACCAGACTGGCCTTGAACTCACACAGAGATACGCCTCCCTTATACTAGAATTAAAAATATGTGCCAGCACCAGCATAGTTGAGACTGCCTTTAAGGTTTTTTTTTTTTTTTTTAAGGTTTATTTATTTCATGTATGTGAGTACACTGTTGCTGTCTTCAGACACACCAGAAGAGGGCATCGGATCCCATTACAGATGGTTGTGAGCAACCGTGTAGTTGCTGGGACTTGAACTCATGACCTTTGGAAGAACAGTCAGTGCTCTTAACCACTGACCCATCTCTCCATCCCCTGGGCTTGACGTCTTGATCCTTCTACCTCCACCATCACCCCAAATACTGGATTTATAGGTTTTAGAAGTGTACACCACACTGTGTTTTCAGATTTTCGTTCAAAATGGGTTTTCCCTCCAGGCTTCATCCTTGGAAGGCTGCATCTGTGAACCGCCAAGGTCCACTGGCTCTGGATAGAATCCTATACACGGCATCAGCCTTATTAGCTAGCCTAAGTCCCACCCTCTTCCTAACACTGAAGCCCTATTGAGAAAGGGCAGGCGCTGGTTTGTTCTAGTCCAATTTTATTGCTCCCTCCAGAAGAGGAGGACGTGGGTGTCAGTCCCCACACCATCCCTTGCCTGAGATCCTGGCCACCGCCAAAACATTCACATACACTCGGATAAATAAATACTGCGTGGCAGCCTCACTGCTCCAGTCCGAGAGTCTGGTCAGTCTTGCTTCTGCCTGCTGAAGGAGCATGGGGGCCTGTCCGCTGCTGGCAGGCTGGGGGAGTGGCAAGGAGGATCCGCGACCAGAGAAAGGGATGAACCAGAGAGGAGGCTCAGCTCAGGGTGCAGCGTTCCCGCCTGCTCAGCTGCCGGCTCACCTTGCGACGTCGCTGCTCCAGGCCTCGTTCTAGACGCTCATCTTCCTCCAGAGCACTGAGGATGAGGGGTTCAAGTTGGTTTCAAAGCTGGCCCTACTTGCAAGCTCTGAGATTCCAGGCACAGCACTCCTGGAGTGCGCCCCGAGGTCTCTCCAAAACCCAGAACCACCCAGGTCCCCCACTCACATCCGCTCCTTCTGGTCCAGGTCCCGGACCAGTTCATCCCTCTGGTTCACGAGGGACACCAGCTCCTCCAACAGGAGTTGTTCACGGTGCTGCTGCGCAATTGTTTTCTGCCACTCTAAGAAACCAGGAGCCTAAGTCAGGAGGGCACCTACCCTGCCCCTGTTCTACCTCCAGCTTTTGTTGTCCCATTTCTTACCTTCAATGGCCAGCATGGCCCGCAACTCGCGGCTCAGCAATTCGAACCTCCGCTCCAAGTCCTGCTCCTCGATGCTGTCAGAGAAGTTTGCCAAGTTAGAAGTGAGATGAAAGCGCCCAGGACTGTGACCACATCTCTATCCGTTTCCACAGAGGGCCAAGAGACCCTCAGTGTTCTGTGCCAATGCCCATTCAGAGTTCCCTGTTGTTCCAGGTGCCCTTCAGCTACGGTTTGGATATGTATGTTTCTCCCCACCCACATCTCTCTTCTATTAAAAAAAATTATTTAGAAGAAAAAAGTATGCTAACATTGTTCTGGGGAAATGATTCAAACTGCAAACAGGAATCGAAGCTGCCTCTGGCATGCAGGGTAGTAAAACAGGATGGGGATAGGGGCTTGCCACCCCACTTCTGAACCTGCTTGGCTTTCTCTTCGCTCATTTTCCTTACTGTAAAGCTAGAGTCAAAGTGGAGGATCTGATTTCTCAGTAAACAGTACCAACATAAGAGATATGTGCTTAGCCAGGCAGTGATGGTGCGCGATTTTAAACCCAGCACTCAGAAGGCAGAGGCAGACAGATCTTTATGAGTTCAAGGTCAGCCTGGTCTACACAGAGAATTCCAGGACAGCCAGGACAACATACATAGAGAAACCCTTTCTCAAACAAACAAACTCTCTTTGGTGCTGGAGAAATGGCTCAGTGGTTAAGAGAACTGGCTGCTATTCCAGAGGACCTGAGTTCAATTCCTAACACCCACATGGCAGCTCACAACTGTCTGTAACTCCAGTTCCAGAGGATCCGACACCTCACACTACATACATAAAATAAAATTGAAATAAATTATTAAAAAGAAAAAAAAAAAAAGCCGGGCAGTGGTGGCGCACGCCTTTATTCCCAGCACTTGGGAGGCAGAGGCAGGCGGATTTCTGAGTTCGAGGCCAGCCTGGTCTACAGAGTGAGTTCCAGGACAGCCAGGACTACACAGAGAAACCCTGTCTCGGAAAACCAAAAAAAAAAAAAAAAAAAAGAGAAGAAGAAGAAGAAGAAGAAGAAGAAGTGACTAGGTAACTCTAACCAAAGTAAGCTAAGCTTCACTGCCTTCTAGTCCTAAGCCAGCTGGGTGGGCTGGCCAGCAAAGGCCCGGCCGGCAGCAGGGTGCTTAAGTGCACACTCACAGCAGCTGCAGCTGGTCCTGCCTCCGGATGAGCGCATTCTTCTTGTTGACCAGGGTGAACCATTCCTGAATCAGCACCTCCTCCTGCAGCCTGTTGGCACCTGAATCAGGCCAGGACAGTCACCAGAGATGCCTCCTGGCAGGGCAGAGCAGCTGGGGATTGGGGAAGGGGGCTTGTTTTCCTGTGGTATCTGAGGTAGTCTGAGGTACATCCCACCAACAAACTTCTTTGGGCCACCAAAGGGACTCTAGCTCCTCCCAAGGTCAGGAACTGGGCAGATCTAGGGAGGCTGTTGAGGAGCGAGCCCCAAAATGCCTATCCCACCTGATTCCATGAGGCTCCTCAGCTGCTTCTCCACCTCAGCGGCCCTCCCGTCTATCTGTCCCTGCTCCCGTTCCAGGGCTTGCAGCTCTGCGCACACATACTGACTTGTGTCCTGGAACCGTTGCTGAAGGGGAAGGAGGAAGGCAGACGGCAGGTGAGCTCATCACAGCCCTGCTCAGAAAGTACCACACCAGTTGTGGCCACATAGCTCCTCTTACCAGGCCAGCCTCTTCCACCGCCGGGCTAGGGGATGACTCCTCAGTAGGAGGGGTCCCACCTGTAGACAAAAACCAAGATAGGTCCCTCCAGCTAGCAGAAGCCCCCCAGGAAGCCCTCAGAAGAATCTGTGAACATCGTGGACTGAGCTCGGTCACCACCCCCACCTTCCAAACTACTTACTGGGTGGCGGCTGTGGCGCTGTGGCTGTAAGTGGACCAGAGTCGAGGCTGGAGTCAGGGGTTGGGCCTTCCTGTGGAAAGAGTCTAATGAGAGCTGGGACTGTTAGTTCCCATCAGCCCCGGCACTGCAGATAACCAAAGACTCATACACAGCACAGGGAGGATATTTGGTCCAGCTGCTTCTCCAGTCCCACAAGCACCTCCTTCAGGACAAAAGGCTTCCCCAAGGAAAGGCCATGCCTTCACTCCCATCCGAGGGCCTGGGCCTGGGGTCACCCACCTCTCTGCCTCCAAATGCTCCTTTGGGGGCACTGAGTTGATAATTCTTTTAGGGTAAGTCAGCAGCAAAGATTGGGAAAGACACAGCAGGGACTCTTTCTTTCCACTCTTTCCCATTCCTTCAAAGAGCACGCTCAGATCATCTGGCTCTTGCCATTTAGTGGGGGCCTCCATCACTGCTAGTGCCGCTGCAGCGTGCCCATCAGGAGCTAGGCTACCTGAGTCAGCATCTACCTTCTGGCCAGAAGGGGGCGCCCTCCTACCTGCTAAGATCCCAACGCTTTTTGCAGGAACTAAAGAATTTTATCCTGGAAAGGCTAAATCTGGCCCCCCTTGTGCCCCATTCCCTGTTACTAGGGCCCAATTATTTTTAAAAATAGCCTACATTTATTTATTTTATGGTATGAGTGTTTTTTCCTGCGTGTATGTATGTGTGGTGTACTGGTGCTTGGTATTTGCAGAGGTCAGGAGGGGCTGTCAGGTGGCCTGAAGATCTCTTGGAAACTGGAGTTATGAACCACCATGTGGGTGCTGGAAACTAAACTCAGGTCCTCTGCAAGAGCAGCCAGTGCTCTTAACCCATAAGCCTACTGGGGCCTAACTTTTAACTAACAGTCTGGCTCCTTGGACAATACTGTTAGCTACTCTTCTGGCTCAGAGGTGTGGAACCTAAAAAAGTTGGCCAATGGTTCACCCCAATATGTGCCATCAGACAAGTCTTGCTGGCTCAGGTGCTATCCTGTCTGGACTGGGATGTGGTGGTGCCACCCGCCACTGTCATTCACATCCATCTCAAGCTGAGAGGCCTACCAAAACATTCACTCATGATGTAGCTCTCTCCATGGGTGAGTCATGTCAGCCCCCAGTCTCAGTGTTCAGGCCTGGGGAGCCACAGCCTCAAATCCCTTACCACCAAGAGGCCCAGCAAGTCAACACCCTCTAGCCACAGCAATGGACTTTCAGTTCTCTAAAAAGCTTCCTGGATCTGAAACCACTCTCCAGCTTGAGTTGCTCCAAACCAACTAGACCTTCCTGGCCCAGCTTGGACCCCTCCTGCAACAAGGCTCTCACATGTCCCTCCACAGCTCTGCCTCTCTTCCTAGCCTTCTAGGTTCTAGCCCCACACTGAAGCCGGGATCACCCCAGAGTTTACTTATGGTGGCTCAGACCCCACATACCTCCTCATGCTATTGGTTACTACATCCTTTTTAACTAGAGGTGGCCTATTTATTTGGGACAGGATCTTACTATGTAGCTTTGGCTGGCCTGAAACTTGCTGTGTAGACCAGACTGGCCTCAAACTCACAGAGATCCACCTGCCTCTGCTTCCCGAATGCTGGGATTAAAGGCCTGTACCATGTGACGATTTTTAAAGGTTTAAATTTTTTACATTTATTTTTTACTATTATATTATATTTTTTACTATTATATATATATATATATATATATATATATATATATATATATATATCATATACCTCTGTGTGTGCGCGTGTGAGCGCTCATGCATGCGTGATTGTTTGTACATGAGTGGAAGCAGTGGAAGCAGAGACTACAGAGGCCAGAGGTATGATCCCTCTAGAGCAGGAATGGGCATTCGTGGACCCCCTAATGTGGATGCTGGGAATTGACTTTGGGCCCTGTGGATAAGCAATATGTATTCTTAACCACTGAGATATTTCTCCAGACCCATTAAAGTTTTTTTGGTTTTGCTTGTTTTTGGTTTGTTTTTTTCAAGACAGGGTTTCTCTGTGTAGCCCTGGCTGTCCTGGAACTACCTCTGTAGACCAGGCTGGCCTCGAACTCAGAGATACATCTGCCTCTGCCTCCCAAGTGCTGAGATTAAAGGCGTGCGCCATCAACCTCCACCTAGCACATTAAAGCACTTTTAAATATTTATTTTTAATTGTGTGTGTGTGTGTGTGTGTGTGTGTGTGTGTGTGTGTGTCACACATATGTGGATACCCTTAGAGACCAGAGGCATTAGGTAACCTGGAACCAGAGTCACAAGCTGTTGTGAACTCACTCTGTCTTGTAGGCTGGCAATTGAACTTGGGTCCTCTAGAGGCCAACACTTACTCTAACCACTAGGCCATCCCTCAAGTCCTGGCTTATTTTTATTTTTAAAATCACATGTATGTGCACAGGTGTCCTTGGAAGCCAGAAACTGTGAGATTCGGAGCTGGGGCAGGAGTCATGGTTTCCTGTAAGGAACTCTGTGGGAAGCCAGGCAATCGTGCAGATGGCCCACCTGGCAGAGTAGGCCGAATAGGAGGCTGCGGACGCAAAGGTCAGCCACATTTGTGCTTACTCACACAGCCCTGGTGGGAATTCCAAAGCTTCTTCTTCATGTCTGACCCAAATTCCTCTTTCTATACTTTCCTTGCTGCGCTGTTCTAAAAGCACTCCTGTTTCTCATGCAACTGCTTCTACCCCACCTCAGCCTGAAGGTGCCTGGTCTCACCTCCTCCGGGCCTTGGGAAGCTTCCAAGGGTGGGGTCGGGCTGAACAGCCTCCCAAAACTGTGGAGGCAAAACTGGCCTGTGAGAAAGGTCCCTCTGTCCCACTGATCAGATATCTCTCGGGAAGCAAAGGCAGAAGGAGGGCCTGGCTTAGGAAGACCAGCTGTGGGACTCAGCCCCAGAAGGTGAACTCGCCCTTTTGTGATTTAAAGAGCCTACATTAGCCCCTTTGTGATTTAATGACCTACATTAGCCAACTGGGCTAGAAGTCCCCCCTCCATGTCCTCCAGCAGGAAATGCCTTTCTACGGCTCTTTCCCAGGTTCCCACATCTCTGGACTTTCCCTCCAGGCTCCCTCTTCTCCAACTACCTCACTGCCATCTGGGGACTTCATGAACATGACTGTCAGGTCCCTAAATGTCCTGAGGTCACCCTTTTGCATGTGTGGGTCTCCTTATTTGAGAACCTTGCCTTCCAGTTTTCTTTTGTTCTCTCTCTCTCTCCTCTCTCTCTGTTATTGTGTATGTTATGTATGTGTGTGTTGTATGCTTGTGTGTGCATTTGTGCATGTGTGTGCAAGTGTGTGTGCGCGCGTGTGTGTGTGTGTGCGCGCGCGTGTGTGTGTGTGTGTGTGTGTGTGTGTGTGTGTATAGACCAGTTGCCTTCCTCAATCACACTCCACTGTTTTTTTCCTTCCTCTCTCCTTCCCTTTATCCCTCCCTCCCTCCCTTTCTTCCTTCTTCCCTTACTTCCTTCCTTATTAGATTTATTTGTGCTGGTGGACTAGGTGGTATGCCACAAGACGTGGGTGACAGTCAGAGGACAACTTGTGCGTGTTGATTCTTTCCTTCCACCGTGTGGACACCAGGGATAGAGGTCACATCATTATCCTAGGTGACAAGAACCTTCATCTGATAAGCCATCAGCCCGCTACCTTATTTCTTGAGACAGCATCTCTCACTGAACCTGGAGCCTAGATTGGTACAGGTTTTTCATGGTGCTGGGGATCCAAACTGAGGTCCTGGTGCTTGTGCTGTGAACGCTTTACCTGCTGACACCCACACTTGGCCTGGCATGGTTTGTTTTGTTTAGATACTGCTTAACTCCTGATCTTTCTGCTTCTACCTCCTGCTGGGACTGCAGGCACCCTCACCAAGCCCAGCATTTTGTTGTTATACAGTGACACTGGCATTTGAAACCAGGACCTCTTGGGCAACTGCTCTACCCATGGGCTGTTTCCTTGGTCCTCTGTTTTTCAGTGTGCAGTGGCCCCTTCTACTGTCACCCTCAGATTAAAAGCCTGTAGCCAGAGTTCAGAGTTCATCTTGAGTCCCTGAGCTTCCTGTAGTATCTTCTCTCCTTTAGCACACTGCAGTGTGTGTGTGTGTGAGAGAGAGAGAGAGAGAGAGACAGAGACAGAGACAGAGAGACAGAGAGAGATGACCTGAACACTCCCAGACAAGAAGACCCACCTCCTAACTCTCATTAAGCCTCAAGAGTTAAATAATCTACTCAGAGAATCCAGAGGCTGGAAGGAGCTCCAGAGGCCACTAGAGGACAGTATCCCTGCCCCTAGCTATGGGGGGCCGTAGTTGCTAGGTGACGCCCAAGGCCACACACAGAAAAAGAAAAGGCTCAAAAGGCCAGTACTAAATAAACTTGGAGCCTTCTTTGAACTTCCACCATATTTCTACAAACTGGGTACCAAATGTTAGAAACCGCTCACATACAAAAAACTGGCAACACAGTCTAGGCGTTCTGGGCCTGTGGACTTTGTCTCCTGATAGGAAGCTTAGTACCATCCCAGGGGACTCTTCCACAGCACCAGGGTCCCCTGATGGAAGTGCATCCCAGCGTCCAGCAAAGCGGTTCTCTAGAGCTGCCACTCCTGTACCTGCTTTGACACTGGGGCTGGTCAGGACCGGTTTCTGAAAGCTCCCCACTATCCTATGCTGCAGCAGGGTAGGGGTACTCACCACAGCCCCAGGTCCTGCAGGCCCTGCTCCAACTGCAGCTCCAGAGTCCTGGTCATCCACAGAGAAGGAGTTGCTATTTCTCAGCCTGGATCGCCTCTTCTTTAGCAAATCCGCATCACGTACGTGGGAGAAAGAGCCATGTGCTCGGGGTGGAGGTACTGGTCCAGCCTCCCCGTTGACAGAGGACCGTCTCAGTCTCACACCACTCACACCACCCGGAGCCCCCACTCCGTTCACCAGCCCCTCTGCGGGGACCACAGGGGATGTGGACGACCTGGCTCTAGGGTAGTCAGAGGGTGCCTCTTGGGGGATGGCTTCCTGGGCAACCTCAGTCTCCTCATCTTTAGAGGAGCAGCCCAGGTCCGTGTCCCTGGAGGCCACCTTGGGTATTGCCCCAGTCCCGCGGTTCACAGCCTCCTTGGGCTCCGTGGGCACTTCAGCCCCATGCTCCCGTAGCCGCTGCGCCAGGTCTCCTGCGTCCAGGCAGTCTGGCAGGCTCGGCTGGGCGTTACCCACACGATATGTGCCAGAGCCACCGCCGCCCTCCAGTTGCACCAGCTGCAGCTCCTGCCCAGTGCAGAAGGCACGGATCTGGCACAGGTACGTCATGACGATGAGCTTGTCAGGTACGGACAGAAGCACCATGTCCGCTGGCTCGAGCAGCCGAGACACACCTAGGGCAGCGAAGCCATCAAAAGCCTAGAAAGGGTGCACTCTGGTCAGAAGTGGCATCATCCAGCAATCCTCCAGACCCAAGCCAGCCCAGGGGGGTCCCAGAGACTCTTGAGCCAGAATTTGCTTAGCAACGCCTTCGCCTTCCAGTAGAGGGAAATTAAGGCCCGCCCTCACTGTTACCTAGCAACTATACATCGCCCACCCAGTTACCAAAGAATGATTTTCCGAAAAAAAAAAAAAAAAAAGAAAGAAAGAAAAAAGAAAGAAAAAAGAAAAGAATTCTAGGGAAAACATGCTTTTAAAAATTAAAACACCAAACTAAACTAGAGCAAACAATAACCAAAAAGATTTTAAATTTTCTAAAAGCCAGGCCAGGGCCCTGGACCTCAGACTCCAATTCTCAGGCTGGCAGCTTGAATCTCTAGCTAGGTCTTGTCTCCAGCCATGGCTCCCCCCGTCATCTCACCTGCTTATTGTTCTGTTTGATGTTGAGTGGGTCTAGTGAGAAGTAGTCTCTGCAGAGAGAGAGTGCTGGTCAGAAATGGATGGCACTGATGTCCCAGCAGGCTCACGCCCCATCCATCCCCACACCCTGGCAGCTCACATCTTGTCTGGGTAGAATCGATGTAAAATAGCACAGAAGGCCAGGCCATTGCGCCAGGATGTGGTGAAATTGGTGATGCAGACACCACGGTAGCCATTGGTGACCTCTTGGCACCACTCCAACAGGGACTGGCTGGAGCTGACCAGGGCAGGTGGTGCCTGGGGACACAAGGTTGGCTTAGACTTATTCTGATAACTTATGTCCTATGTCCTTTAGGGGAAGCTCAGACCTGACATAATACCACCCTAGCTCTGAGCTTACAAGGGTCACCAGAGACTACTGGCCAGAGCATAGGAGCCAGGCAAAAGGGTTTCCAGCTTAGGGTAGTGGAGTTATCTGCCAAGGTGACCTAAAAGGTCATTGGCACCCAGGCAAGGTCAGAGGTCACCAGCAGCCACACCTCAAAGTCAGCTCAAAAAATCAGCTTAGGGGTATGCGGTTCCATGCAGCCCAGTGGGGTGGGAGGGCCAGGGCATCCTGTGGGAAGAGGGATGATGGACCATCTTGAAGCTGAACCCTCCCTGCTCCCCAAAAAATCCCTTATCTCATTCCACCAGGTGGGTCCATGCAGAGCCACTGTTGAATCAGCCCCAGGTTAGTGGGAGAAGCAGACTGGCACCCAGTGGCCCCCAACCCTACCTGGCTGCCCGGCAGCCTCCTGTCCTCTTCAGGCTCCTCTGGGGAAGAGGCCCCTGAGGGCCTGGGTACCCCAGCCCCTGCCTCGCCAGCCACTTGTGCCTTATTCAGGCTAGCATCCTTGAGACTTTCATCAGCTTCTTTCCCCTTCATGGTTCCCAAGACCCCAGATTCTGCTTCCTGGGCCTCAAAAATATCAGATTTATTCTCTGGAGACTTAAACCCCTCCATCTCTGCTTCGTGTTGTCCCAAAGTCCAAGATTTGGCCTCTACTATCCCCAAAACTTCAGTTTCTGGCTCTTGTACCCTGGATACATCTGGCATGACTTCCTTGGCCCCAGAAAGCCCTTGCTTAGTCATGGGAATGTCTAAGGCCTCATATTTAAAAGCTCCCCAAGATATAGGCTTCTGGACCCCCAAAACGTCAGTCTTTACCTCCCCAGACTCCAAAACTGTAGTTTCTGTCTGCTTGGCCCTCAGTGCCTCAGTCTCTGGACTGGAGATCCCAGAATCCCCTAGTTCTTGGGCCCTAGCTGTCTTTGCTTCTGTCTTCTGGGATTCTAACAGCTCAGCTCCTGCTTTCTCAGCCTCTCCTTGAAGAAGCCCTACGTTCCTTACTTCTGTCTCCTGGGCATCCAGAATCTTAGACTTTACTGTTTTAGCTTCCAGTTCTAGGATGTCTGAGCCCTTCTGTGTCCCAAATAACTCAGAATTCACTGTCTCTTCCTCTGGGATCTCCCAAATCTCCATTTTTCTCTCCTGGGTCCCCAGTATCTCAGACTCTTCCATCTTAGCTTCCAACTCTGGAACTCCTGAAGCCTCAGATGAGATTTCTTGGGTTTTCAGTATTTCAGCCTCTACCTCTCTAACCTCTGTCTGTGATTTCCCAGTGCCTCCCACCTCTGTCTTCTGTGCCTCTACGATCTTAGATTCTGGTACCTCAGCCACTACTCTCAGTGCCACAGAACTCCCAGATAGCTCCTTAGCCTCTAGTGTCTCAGCTTCTTCAGCTTCTATCTCTGGAACTTCTGAAGAGCCAGCCTCGTCTTCCAAGACCCTGGCTACCTCAGTTCCTATTCCCAGCACTTTCCAAATCCCTGGTGTGCTCTCTGGTGTTCCTAAGATCTTGGCTTCTGCTGTCCCAGTATCTACCTCTAGAACCCCTAAATGTCCTTCCTCTATTTCCAAGGACCTGTCAATCTTGGATTCTGGTATCTCAGCTTCTATCAAAACTACTCCATGACTTGCTGATATCTCCTGGGTCCCCAGTATAGCATCTTCTGCTGTCTCTATCACTGAAACATCTGTCTCCTGGTCCCCTACTATTCTAGATTGCATCTGTGGGGGTCTTGAGCCCTCAAATACTATTTTGTGGATCCCCAATGTCTCAGTTCCTGCTGTTTCAGTCTCTATTCTTGGAATCCTACAAATCCCCACCACTGTCTCCTGCATCCCCAATTTATCAGACTCTGCCATCTCCTCCTCCACCGCTGGGGCCTTCAAACCTTCAGCTGCTACCTTCTGGGACTCCAGTATTCCAGACTCTGCTTCCCCAGCCTCTGTCTTCTGGGTTCCCAATGTCTCAGCCTGGACCTTCAGCACACTAGCCCCACCATCTGCTACCCCTTGGGATTCTAAAACTTTAGTTTCTGCTGTCACTGTTTTTGTATCTGGAACTGTAGAACCCCCAACTTCTGTTTTCTGGATTGCAAATTCCCTAGGCTCCCTTATCTCAGCCCCTGTCCTCAGCATCTCCAGAACCACAATCTCTTTATCCTGGGTCCTCAACACCTCAGACTCTGCTGTTCCAGTAGCCTCTGAATCCAGGACTTCTGATCTTGCTGCTTCTGACTCTTGGGCCTCGAATAATTCAGGTTCTGCTGTGCCCATCTCCATATCTGGAGACTCTGGCATCCCAGTGTCTGTCTTTGGTGTCCCCATGACCTCCCAAGGCACCCACTTAGCCTCTGTTTCTAAAACCCTTGGTTCCCCAACTTCTGCTTCCTGGGCCCTCTGACCTCTAGATACCACCCCCTGGCCAACTGCTGGGACTCCCTGAAAGCAGCTCACCTGGGGCCCAGCACTTGGTGCTCCAGCAGAGGGGCCCTGCTCCAGGCCTGTCCTCCCAGTAGCAGGGACTTTACCCCTCACCTCTGTGCTTGCTTTCTCCTGGCCTGCAGGCCTGGCATCCCTGAGGTCCCCTAGATGCTCTTCAGGCTCAACTGGAGGTGGGTTCAGGTCACTGGGAGCCTCTTCTTGGGTCCTAGCCCCCGTCCTCCTCTGAGCACTCCTAGGAGGGGCCTCAGGAGTTTCCCCGAGTCTTCCCTTGGGCGTCACCCCTGCAGCCTCTGTTCCCTCTGTGGCTCTGTGTTGTGCCTTTGACTTCTGCTCTGCATCTACTTGATGAAGTTTTGAGCTCTCTCCAGCCTCGCCAGCTGTGCTGTGTAACCTCTCAGTGTTCTTCTCTCTATTTCCTGCCCCGCTAGCCCCTGGCCTGTCCCCTGGCCTGTCCTCAGTGTCCCCCTCTTCAACTCTGGATCTTTCTCTTCCCGGAGCATCTTTGGAGCCTCTGACCTCAATGTTTGGTTCTGGCCTGGCTCCATGGGCCTCTGTCCCTTCCTGAGAGCTTATCTGAGCCTGAGTCTCCCCAGAAGAACCCATTCCTGTTCGAGAATTCTCTGAGGTATTGGGGACCTCATCTCCGCCACAAGGAACTGGGGACAAGGGTGCATCAGAGCCTTTCCGGAGCCGAGGGGCTGGGGTGGGGACCATGTTCTGGCCTGGCTGCCCAGTGGACCTGAGGAAAGAGCAGAAACAAATGTTGCAGGCTTTCCTTTTAGGACCCACGCTCAGCCCTACACCACCTTTTAGAATGTCATAGCAGTAGAGAGAAGGGTGGAGACTGGGATGTGTGTATCTGCTTCTAACAGCAATGGAGCTGATTCCTTACCTTGTCTCTGGTGGGGATGGTGGGGGCCTTGGGGTTTCAGGCCCCACCTGGCCCCCGGCTATAGCAGCTGGTTCTGATCCCTGGCCCCGGAAGGCCCTGGCCGGGGGCTCAGGGGCACTCACAGGGGCAGGGCTGGTGTCTTCAGCACTAGAGGGTCTGGCAGCTAGGGGAAAAGGGAGAGGACACTGAGGACTGCATTGTGACATAGGTCCAGTCCCCAAACCCAGTCCCAGGCCAAGTCTCACCTGCCTGCTGGGGCTGTATGTGGCCTTCATTATCTTCTTCACAAAGTGTCTTCAGCTCTCTAGACAGATCTGAAAGAGGGATCCATTGGAGGGGTATAATCAGGTCAAGGCAGGACTCTACAGTTTGGCCCCACCCTGACCCCAACTAGAGTTCAAGGCCTACCTGGGAAACGCCCCAGTCTCAGGGCACAGCCCCGGCCTTGAAGAAGAGGCAGGCCCACAGATGCAGAAAGAGAAAGAGTGAGAAAGAACCACAAAAATGAAGGACAAAAGGCTTTAAGGAGGAGAGGGAAGGGACAGCAGAGGGGAGGAAGGCAGACTAGGCAGGGGTAGGAGACCAGACAAGAGCCCACGTCATGTGACCCAGCTTCTCAGGCCTGGTAGAGACCAAAAGAGCATCCACCTAGAGATGAGATGGCCAGGAACATGGGGTGACATTGTGGACCCATACTGCAGGATTCTGTTTAAGACTGATGTACCCACAGGACCAGGACCAAGCTGGGACAATCAGAGCTGCCGAGCAGTACAGAGCACCTGTCGCTGGGCATGTGCAAGCTAGCCCTGCCCCAGAGCAACCAGCACTTGGGACCCAGGAATGCTACATCTATCTTGGGTCCTGGTAGTCTCAGCCCATAGGTGACTGTGAGCCCACCTGACTGGGGGCCTCGAGTCCGGACTTCATGAGCCCCAGGGCCATTAGCTTCCTCCTCATCACTCTCAGCAAAGTCATCCAAGTTTCCCACATCACTAGGCTTCACACTCATGAGGCTGGCCAGACTCTGCATGTCATCATCCCTGTGAGTTTGAGATCAGGAGTGAAGGCTGGGGTCAGAGATCACAAGCCAGGGAGGACCAGGGAGGACAGATGGACACTCACGTGGCACGGCCTTCACGCAGCAGCACCCCAGAGAGGGTGAGGCTCAGCTCAGCATGCAGCACCTTCACAGACTTGGGCTTCAGTCGCAGTCGAAGTGGAACCTGAGCAGGCACGGGCCCTGCATGGTGGGCCAGGTTCACATCAACTGTGGCCAGTACCTTCCGCTGTCCTTTGGACTCCTATGGGCAGGGGCAGGGAGAGTGGGAAGATAGAGGAAGAGTCATCAGTTGCTGTTCCGAGGCCCCTGAGATCACAGGTCCAACCTACCTAGATACTCACATTTTCAATAATAAAGGTCCATTCTTTGGTTTCATACTGGTCCACATGAGGGTCCTGGAGAGGGGGGTAACCGTGAGCACAGGGTTTCTCCTTTGTTTGTTTGTTTGTTTTGTTTTGTTTTGTTTTGTTTTGTTTTTTGAGACAGGGTTTTTCTGTGTAGCCCTGGCTGTCCTGGAACTCACTTGATAGACCAGGCTGGCCTCGAACTCAGAAATCTGCCTGCCTCTGCCTCCCAAGTGCTGAGATTAAAGGCGTGTGCCACCACCGCCCCGGCAAGCATAGGGTTTCAAGGAGAGCAGCACCAGAAGGACACTCTGCACTGGCTGGGGTTGGGGCGTGGCATCATACCTACTGTTCCCTCCTGGGATGCACTCTGGCCTCTCTCTTTTTTCTCTCTCTCTTTCCTTCCTCTCTCTCTATCTATCTCTCTATCTCTCTATCTCTCTCTCTGTATGTGTGTGTATGGTACTAGATTGAACCCAAAACATATTCTCTGCCATCAAGCCACATCTCCAGCCAGCCCTGTACTCTGTCTCCTTTTTCTTCTTTTTAAAATAGGTATTTACTTTTCTTTTATGTGTATGGGTGTTTTGCCGGCATGTGTGACTGTGAACCACATTTGTGCATTGCCCCTAAAGGACAGAAGAGGGTGCTGGATCTCCCCTGGAACTGGAGTCACAGATGGTTATTAGCTGCCATGTGGGTACTAGGAATGGAACCTAGATTCTTTGGAAGAGGAACCAGGACTCTTAACTGCTAAGCCATCTCTCCAGTCCTCGTACTCTGGCTTCTGATCCCGTGACTTTCTTACTACAGATTGGGTAAATAATGCCCCCTCAAGACCACTTCAGCCACTTGCAATAACCTCACAAAATCATTTGGTTCTCTCTTATGGGTGAACAACCCTCCAGGGTGCCTCATGGCTACCCAGCATCATCACGCCCTGCCTACACCTGTCCATGTCTGAGGGGTGTCCCATGGCTACCCAGCATCAGCACTGCCTATGCCTGTCCGTGTCTGAAGGGTGTCCATGGCTACCTAGCATCATCACTCTCCCTCCATGGCACCCCATGGCTACCCAGCATCACTATTCTCCCTCCAGGGCACCCCATGGCTACCCAGCATCACTATTCTCCCTCCAGGGCACCCCATGGCTACCCAGCATCACTATTCTCCCTCCAGGGCACCCCATGGGTACCCAACATCATCACTCTCCCTCCAAGGCACCCCATGGCTACCTAGCATCACCATGGCTACCCAGCATCATCACGTTCTGCCTACGCCTGTCCATGTCTGCACTCCAGGAACTCACCCTGTACAAGGTCACCGAGATGTCCACGTTCTCAGGAACCATCCACACCACGGTGCCACGGTATGGGTTCTGGATGCCAGGCTGCCAGCTGTGGGCCTGCAAGAGGCAGTAGAGCCCTCCCCTGAGTCTAACTCCTCCCTAGCACCACCATGTCCTTATCTTCTTTCCCCTCATCTTCCTTTCTCCCTGTAGACACCAATATGGCTTGAACCCGATTACACTCCCCATCACCTCCCATCTACCTTCTCCTTGGCCCGTCTTTGACTCCATCCCAACCTGAATGCCCAGTTGCCAATCTTTCTCACCTTGGAGCAGATACGTCGGTTCCGCCGAGTCCATACCACCACCAGCTTGTCGGGCTGCCTGCAGGATAGGGAAGCACCGCTTAGCCAGGCGCAATCCAGCTTCCCCATCTTCCCTTCCTCTTTTCTCTAGCTCCCTGGGGACAGGGGGTCTCCCCTAGTCCTCTTCCCACGGAGAGGACATGGGCAGCTTCTTATCTAGGGCCGCAGGGTGTAGGTGGAGCTGCTCATGTTGGGTGGGGCAGAAACCAAAGGGCAAAGGCCTGGACAGTGGAGATTGGAACAGCATGGCCCAGTGGGGCCTATGAAAAAGACAGTGACAGAAAGGGACAGCCACATGCACACATGTGCACACACAGAAACATGAGACAAAGTCTCAGTGGTAAAGAAGTCCATTTGTTCAGAAATACTGTGGTGAGCTTCTAGAAGCTCAGCCCTGTTGTGAGGGTAAAGCAAAGAAGAAGAATGACTCAGAGCTTGAGGGCAAGGAAGGTAGAAGAAAAGTATCGGCAAGAAGGAAATAAGTCCGTCCGCTGGTTGGTGCGGATCTTTAATCCTAGCACTTGGGAGGCAGATAAAGGCAGGTCTTTGAGTTCAAGGGCAGCCTGGTCTATATAGCAAATTCCACGACTGCCAGGGCTATATGGTAAAACCCTGTCATAAAACAAAACAAAACAGAAATGAACAAACATGCTGGAGAGACAGCTCACTGGTTAAGAGCACTGGCTGCTCTTCCAGAGGTCCTGAGTTTAATTCCCAGCAACCACATAGTGGCTCACAACCATCTGTAATGGGATTTGATGCCCTCTTCTGGTGTATCTGAAGACAGTGACAGTGTAATCACATATATAAAATATATAAATGTTTTTAAAAAATGTGTGTGTGTGTGTGTATGTGTGTGTGTGTGTGTGTTTAGGGGGCTGTAAAAGAGTCTGCCTGGGATCTCTTTGAGGCTGGGTATCTGAGCAGAGGCAGGAGTGGAGGAGGTGGCTTTGTGTGCAGGCTCCAGATGGAGGAACCGTTCAAGTGCAAGGATCTGAGGGTATGGGAGTGGCAGAGACAGACTGACAATAAAAGGAGGAGTGAGGCCAGAGAAGTGAAGGGCCAGCTTGCCATCAGACAATCCTCATCCACAGAGTGTCCGGTAGCCAGCCCTTCGCTGCACTCAGTGGCTCCAAGCAGGGTCCAGCAGGGTCCTGCTTCCTCATCCAGGACCTCTGAGCACTCCAGAGGGGTGATGGCAGTGGGGCCCCAGGAGAGTCTGAAGAGACTGCTAGGCAGTGACAGTTGAGCATCCAGGATGTGCTGCAGAGACTTGGGGCAGGTAGACGTGTGGCAGAGATGTACAAGGGGAGAGCTGCACAGGGCTGGGCCCTGACGAGCACTGACCCGTGCTGGGCCCTGAGGACAGGGCCTCTCTGGGTTAGTGTCTGACATCTGCCCAGGAAGGTAGGCAAGGAAAGGATCAGGCAAAGGCAGCATGAAAGAGTCCCTGCCTGTTTCCAGCCCCACAGCTGGATGCTTAGGTCTACCCAACTCACTACCATGCTAGAGGCTGAGGCAGGACAAGTGGCTTACTGCTGTTAACCCTTGAGGTTTCTGAGACACAGAGAAGTAGGCTAGACAAGGTCACACAGCTGAGTCTAGAGTCCTCTGACCCAGAAGTAAGCAACCCCAGGCTCCAAAACCACAGGCAATGGTCCAGCAAAGCCTTCCCAGAAAAGGGAAACAGCAAGGGTGCCTAGGGAGGGTGTGGCCTGGTTGGGCAGCCTGACTCAGGCCGGCACGCCTTCTTGGGAAGCCATGACCTAGGCAGGGGCCAGCTTCCTGTCCTGGACTCCCAGCTAAGAAACCCAGCAGGCCTTACCCATGTTGCTTGTGACTCAGCCCACTAACACTGTCTGTACAGTCTGTCTGCTCACGAGAACCATGGCCAGAGTCCCTCTGGCCTCACCCAGAATGCTGGGGCAGGAGCCAGAGGCCAGAGTTCAAGTGCCAGCTCTGCTGTTACCCCAATAGTTCTTATTCTCCCTCACCCCTAACTGTATAAAGGGCCTCCCAGTATGCTCAACATGTTCAAGGCCAGAGATTAATGGTGACTACCCCAAAGACCCCAGCCTTTGCCCCTCTGCCTCCCTTTAGACCCCATGGTTCCGGTCTACCCCAGCTCTTCCCCCTTGGGAGTCTATATTTAGCCCCGCCTGGCCTGTGAGGCCCCCACAGCTGTGCCCTAATCCAGCCAAGGGAAGCTGACACCAGTGAGCACATATATTTAGGGTGTGACGCAGGGGCCTGGGCAGCTGCCCAGTGGGGGCATGTGAGCCAGATGCCCCCAGGGCCCTTTGACAGTCCAAGACAAGACCTGTACTCTCTTGCGTGTTGTCCCCTCACCCAACTCTCTTTCCCTCCACAGACCCTCTCCCGAACCCACCACCTCCTAGGACCTCAGGCCCCTTTAAGTCTCTCTCCGCCTCCCTCTTCACCCTCCAAGCTCAGTTTCCCCTTTTAAGGACATTGTGGAGACATCACCAGCCTCTGGGGCCCACTCTGGCTGAAGGGGGAGGGGCAGAAAAAGAGAAGGCCACATCTTCACCCTGAACTGGACTGAGAACCATCAAGTCTTTTCCAGCCAAAGCCACCTGGAAACCTAAAAACTTGCTCCATTTCCCACTGCCACCCTGGACCACTGTTCTTGGCTTGAGAGCTTCTCCCTCAGTCCCAACCACAGCTGATTTAAATTCAGGCACAGGCATAGATTCTCCTGCAGCCTCTGAGTCTTGCCCCCCACAAGTCCCCCAATCTGCAAGGCGTTTCAGTGCCCGGACTACCTAGGATGGATACCCCTTTAACCGTTAGACTTGAGGAGATTTTTTTTTTAAGGTTCACATGGGTCAAGCTAAGTCGAGTCCCGCATCAGTCTTAGGGGACTCCCTCAGGCCCCGCTTCTACTCACCATTTCTTGGTGCACTCCAACACCAGTTCATGGTAACACGCCACAAATTGGAACTTGGCGGCCCGCTTGCCCACCCGCTGCAGACGCTTCCACACTGAAGTCATAGTCCGAGCAGCTCTCCCCGACCTCTTCTCAGGCTCGGGACTCCAGCTTGCCCACCACTGCTGGCTCAGTCAGGGTCCCCATGGTCTCTGGACTTCTTTGTCGCCCGATCTGTCCGCCCCGTCCGTGTAGATATGTCTGAGGTTCGGACCTAGGCTGTGCTTGCTGGGGTGGCCGCTGGGGTCCGCCTGGTGGGCTGGCTGAGTCTGCGGGGCTGTCGCGGCGCGTCGAGCTGGTCGGAGCTCCGAGTTGTGAGCGCGCCGTTTCCTGGAGCCGCACCCCCACCCCCACCCCTACCCCCCCCCCCCCGCGTCCGAAGGCGGGCGGGGCTGCAGCACGGGGCGGAGCGACCCTGCTTCCGGGACCTAGCGTCCGGACTGGGACACCCGGGTACCCGGTTTGGGGGTGGTGGAGGGAATGAGTTCCGATCGCAAAGCGGGTTTGGTGGGCGCCCGCGAGCCGGATGGGGTTGTGGGGACGTGTGAGCTCCAAGAGGTGACAGCCCTCAACTTGGTGCCGCCCTCCAAAAGAGCAGCCTTGGCCGGCTCCCTTCCTGCCTGCAAGCTTGTGGTACTGGTTGGTACCCCATTTCCCAAGCTTGTAGAGACCTAGAAAGGAAAAGAACCATCCAAATGAGCCAGAGTTAACGGTCTGTAGCTCTGGGATGGGAGATTCTTGTTAACACCCATGTCTTAACCGGAGAAGAAAAATGCAGAGTCCCGGAACCAGCCTTGGTGTCTCCAAACCTGACTTCTCATATGACGCAAGGGAAAACAATCCTCACTTCTCACAAGCGGTGAAAAGTTCAAATACTAGTTTTTAATAAAGAGTGCCACAGTGAACAAAACACTAACACTTTGAGCCTCAGTTTTGAAGTCTGTCAAATGGGGACAATTACAGTTCTACCTTTTATGGTCACTGAAGTTTTAAGCCTGAGAAAGTGGTTAGCTTAGGGCTGGGCTGATTTTGCTATGTCTCATTAAATGCAATCCGTTATCAGAATTAGAGAAAATATGTACATGGGTGTTTTCCCTCCTCCCCTGGGAAGTCCCTGGGGCGTTAGCTGTTGTGTTAACGCCTAGATTAGACTCCTTATCAACCACCCATCCAATTCGCACTGTAATGAGCCTAGCAAGGTGTTTTCTATGCAGTTAGAGAGATGGCCTGGAGCAACACATCAATGTGTTCTCTCCCTGCCCAGTGCCTGGTTTGGTTAGGACGTCTGGTCTTCAGGAGTGCTAGCCTGTCAGCATCTTCAACAGGCAAGTGACTGTGATAGGGAGGCGATGATGATGCCCAGGAGCAGCTTTGAGAATGTGCAGGCTTCTTCCTGTGGGCTGGACACCAGGTTTTGTCTATCCTATCGGTGTGGTCCTCTGCTTCCTCTGTAAGGAAGCACTTTATGTACAAGCCACAGGTCCTTCGTGCTGAAGTCTGGGGGCGGGGGTACTGCGTGGTCTGAGACTGCAGCAGAAGTGCCCGAGCCCCTGAGTCTTTAGAAACAATGCTCTGCTTGGAGCCCTGCTGCCATTTCCCTTCCTTCCAAGGCTTGTCTACAAACTGAAACTTTACTCCTTTCGGCCTCCACACCTCTCCTTCCCACCAGCCCCTACAACTCATTGGGCACGCACTCCAAGGCTCTTCTTGGCCCTTTCCCTATTCATGGGGATAGGCCCCTGGGTCAGCCAGCTCCGGCCCACCCATTTCCTGTGCCAACTCCGCCCAGCACTGGAGGTGGAAAGTTTCTCTCCTCAAGATGGGCGGCTCCTTCCTTCCCAGAAGGCTTAAAGCAAGGCAGAAGGGCAAGCTGGGTTCTAAAACTTAGAACCCAAGGGGAAGAGACTTGACCCCCTTCATATTGCTGCAGGGCCAGGCTCCGGCGAACTGGAATGCTTCCAACCTTGGCCCCAAGAGGGAAGATTCGCATCCCGTGCCCGCTAAGCCTTTCGCTAGGGGGTCTTGGGCGCCACCTGCCGGCAGAACGCAGACTACACTTGCCAGAAAACTACTCCAACCCAGTCAGTACCAATTAACCAGGCAATCAGAATACAATGCTGAAATTATTTATTTATTTATTTCCCCGCCCAGGAACTGGCCGCTAAACTTAAATATCCAGCATAAAGACCTTAACCTTTCTGGTCGTGGATGGCTACAGAGGTGGGCTCTGGAGCCCTTGTCCCAAGCAGCAAAACCCTGGGGCCATAGGTAGGGATGCCCCTGAGCCAGCAGCTCCAAGAGGCAGCAAAAGACGAAAAAGAGATGGAAGTTAGGCACTCATCCCAGTCTCAGAGATGCAAACGGGTGTGCAAGACGCTTTGAGCCCAACGGTCATACTACGGGCTGGCCAAGCTAGGGTGCACACATGTGGGAGAAGTGGACGCCCAGTACACTGGGCAGAGGCTGCAATTTTGACTGCTTTGCCTGGTGGGTATAATGCCTTGCCCTCCTGAAGTGAGGTGAGGTGGTACCGGTAAAAGAGCAGGCACTGTCGACTAAGGACTTGCTGAACCGCAAGTTTTGAGCCTTTTGTATTGTATGGACGCTTTCCTATTCACCTCAGCTTTTCAAAGGCTGATTTGGAAGGCATCCTGCAACCACTGGTCACGGGCATTGTGAGTCTGGGGCACGGTGAGGGGTGGAGGGTCTGGGGGCAGGCTGGCATCAGGAGGCTCATCATCATCAGACAGGCCGGCATCAGGTGGGTAGGAGCTGTCCGAGTGCAGAGAGGATGACAGGTCCTGGCACAAGCTCAGGTCTTGGCACAGATGCTTGTAGTCCTGGATCGACTCATACAGGCCCCACAGCTGGCACAGCAGAGACATATCCAGCTGTCGTAGCCCCACCTGCAGACAACTGACAGTGGGCTGGAGTTGGGGGTCCAGGCCACCCCCAGAATCCCCACCGTGGGCGACAACCCTACCCAATCTTCCTGCACCTTCTTAAATGAAAGTTCTGAGAACAGATGGTATCTGCCAACTGTGAAACCTTTCAGCCAGTCCTTGGCCCTCATTCATACAATAGGGTAACATTGTCCAGCAGGATGAAATCGGGCAAGTTTTTTAAAATGCAACAATTGCTACACATTACTATCAGAGCTGTCCTGAAGCCTCGTGACCAGATGCTTCCTGCTGGACCTGAGATGAGGAAACGGATCCCAGACTTATCTCTGCCCTCTCTTCAGAGCCACTACCCTGGCGGGGCGCCCACCTACTCACCATCTCCTTGCGCAGCGCGGCTAGTGCAGAGTCGAGGTTAACCGGGCGGCGCGGGCCCGCTGCAGAGCCTGAGTTGGCAGATCCCGCGGCGTGGCGAGGACCATCCGGGGCGCGGGCGGCACGACTCAGTTCGTCGTGGATGCGGCTCCGTTGGCTGTAGACACGTTCCAGCTCCCTCCACGAGCCCCCACTAGCGTTAAGAAGGCCGCTGAGGCCGCGCGGTAGCGGCGGGAGCCCGGCCAGAGCGCAGCCCGCGCCACCCGGGGCCTCAGTTGAGGGCAGCCCGTTCATAGCCAGGCTAGCGCGGACCGCGATGCCGCCTGCAACGCTCTCACGCTTTCCGCGGGCTGCTGCCCAGAGGACCAGCTCTCGGTGGCCCGGCCTCCAGAGAGCCCAGCCGCCGCCCGCAGGCCGTGCTTTGTTCCGTCCCAGACTCTTCAGACTCCGCCTATGCTCCACCCCCTCTGCATGGGCGGGGCCTCTCTTAACGCGGCGACAACCGGAGCCGAAGGGAAAAAAAAAAAAAAAAAACCATCAAAGAAATGAATGGTCTGAGTTCGAGGCCAGCCTGGTCTACAGAGTGAGTTCCAGGACAGCCAGGGCTACACAGAGAAACCCTGTCTCGAAAAACCAAAAAAAAAAAAAAAAAAAAGAATGGGAGGGGTGAGGGCGAAAGGGTCAGAAATGGTTCTTTGGCTACTCTTTGCTGCCTCATTCCTACCCAATATGATTCCTCTCCCAAGCGACCGATTCTAAAAGCACGGGGACGCGGGAGGCCGGAGTCTGGGGTAAGGCTGGGCCTGGCTCTTTAAGAGCATCATTGCCCTCCCCACAATTTGTCAATATACCAGTGGCCATGGGATAAAGTAAGATGATAGAATCAGGATGGTCAAAGGGGGATAGGAAGCCACCCAGGGGACTCAAACTTTAAATGGCACTCAGGTCCAGAAGGTGGAGGAGGGGGGTATTGGATCAGAGACAATGATAGTGGCCCCAGCCTTTGAGGAGACTGAGGTCACTCCTTGGAATAAGGTGTCACTTAATTCCTCTGCCAATTACTCCTTGTCCTGAATGCAAAACCTCATCATTCAGATAGAAAAGGCCATGGAAAGGTGAGATGCCAAAACAAAGAATAACATCAAGTAGAGCCGGGGCTTGCATGCACACTCAGAACCAAGAAAGAACAAATCACACGGAGGAAAAACTTTTTCTCAAGGGTTTTTCTCAGGGGAACAGGGATCAGGGTAGAGGTCTCAGTGCTCCAGCTGCTTCAGGCTGCCCAGGGCCTCAGCACAAGCCCGGATAAGCCCACAGAGCTGGATACTAGTCTCCAAGGAAGCGCTAGAGCCCAGCTCAACTGACGCCCAGGTTAGCTTCTGCAGGAGGGCTGTCTGTGTGGAAGCCACCACATCTGCATTTGGAGGTGCAGCTGGAAGAGGAGGCCCCTGGGCTGCCTTGAGCCCTGCTGCAGCTCCCTCACAGTGCTCTGGACGGGGTACGGGTGGCTGGGATGGGGGCCGAGAGCTTGAGGCAGGCTCTGTCGTAGAGGCCAGCTGGTGTTCCCGAACTTGAGAGAGGGCTGCTTGTGCATTCAGAGCTAAAACAAGAAAAGAGGTGGAATCGTCAGGATGCCAGGTCCACCTCTCCCCTGAGTCATTTGCTCTTTACTGATACTCCTGTGCTTCTGATGTTTTCTGTCTGTGCCAATCCGTCTCTCATCTCTACTCTTCTTTCTCCTTACACACGCTTATCAAACACTGCCCCCACGATTTACATTTGAGTTCCAGTTGCTTATCACTTGCCCTGGCCTCATTTATGCATCAAGTCTGTGCCTGTAAACTGGGACCTGGACTTCAGTGGTAAAGTGCTTGTCTGACATGCACAAGGACCCGGGTTGCATATCCACTCTACTCGTGGTGATGACTATATAGCTCGGACTCTTCCCACAGTGTCAGAAAAAAATGGTTGACTGTTTTTCTTGAATTAAACACCTTAATGCCACAGCACGCAGGAATTTCCACTGTCACCTCCCAGGCTCACAGTTCCTGGGTAGCTATCACCACATTCTTCTCCCCATAGGGCACACTCGAACCCTCACCCGGATTATCTTTATCCACGTCTGAGTCGAGCTCCTGACAAGCCACGCAGTAGATTTTCCGCTGTTTATCTTGCAGGAGGATCGTCTGGGAACCAGAAAGTACATGGACATAGATGAGCCTGAGAGACAGGGTCCACAGAAGAGAGGTGAGGAAAGGTCGTGCGGCTTAGTCCGCGGCCTCAACCTCATCACTGGCCTCACCCCGCAGTCCGCGCACGTGTCGCCCAGCATGCGGTAACCACGGAGCAGGTAATCGCCCATGAGACGAGAGATGCGATCCTGCCGCTCCCGTCGCGCCTGCAGCACCTTGGTCTCAGCTTCAGTCGGAGGCTCCCAGGTAAAATCGTCGACATCTAGGGGAAACAGGAACAAGGAGATGGAGAGAACTGCCTCCCGCACCCCACGGCCACTGCTCAAGCATCCCAAGTACTTACCTGCACCGTTCAAGGCCATGTTGCCGTGGTCACTGCTGGGCTCACCGGAAGTGATGCAAACAAGACGCGCCCCCACTACGGCTCCGCCTCCCACATGTGATAGGCTGAAGGCGGAAGTGACGTTTACATGGTCTTCCTGGCGCTTTGCTCAAAGGGGGGCGTGTCTGCTGCACATTTGACCCTGACTTATAGGCTCTGATGTTAGCCAGAACTAGCGATGGGTACCGCCGTCTCCCTGGTAACACTTTAGTACTCGGGTGTGGCTTTTCAGAATCTCCATTTCTACTTGCCGCAGTTAGAGTGGCTCTTTGGTCTGTGAAATACCTGATTCCTTTGGGGTTGTCTTTCCACACAGGTGGAGCAGGCAGGATCACGACATCTGCCCAACAGTCACTGCAATAAAAAGTTGTCTGCGAGAGCACAGAGACTTTTTAAGTCTTTTGAACTAGGCTGGCTACACAGAGGACTGTGATCGTTTCCTACCTATTTGAACACTCCTATCTGTCTGCATGTTAGATGTCATCTGTCCACCTTCTACCAATAACTACAACTGATGTAAAGCCTGCTGTCTTAGTTAGGGCTACTATTGCTGGGATTAACACCATGACTAAAAATAATTTGGGGAGGAAAAGGTTTATTTCCCTCACAGTTCCATATAACATGTTCATCTAAAGCGGCGAGGTCAGCAACTCAAGCAGGGCAGGAACCTGGAGGCAGGAGCTGATGCAGAGGTCATGGAGGAGTGCTGCTTACTGGCTTGTTCCTCATGGCTTGCTCAGCCTGCTTTGTTACAGAACCCAAGAGCACAAGCCCAAGGATGACCCCACCTAAAATGGACCTGACCTTCTCCCATTGCTCACTGGTTAGAAAATGCTCTCCAGGGGGCCCACTGGATCTTAAGGATGCATTTTCTCAATCAAGATTTCCTCTTCTCAGATGACTATAGGGCCTGCTGATGAAAACGGCCTATACTGGTGTTTTGAGTGGGTTACAAATAAATTACCAGTGCTCCTCAGAATCCTTT
The DNA here is from genome assembly GCA_030674055.1 of Rhabdomys pumilio. NCBI lineage: Eukaryota > Metazoa > Chordata > Mammalia > Rodentia > Muridae > Rhabdomys > Rhabdomys pumilio. The sequence goes on from JANHMN010000003.1 coordinate 134,691,151, forward strand.
AAGGTTCTTTGCAAGAGCAATAAGTAATTAAAAGAAGAATGGCTGGAGAGATGGCTCAGTAGTTAAGAGCACTGACTGCTCTTCCAGAGGTTCAATTCCCAGGAACCACATGGTGGCTCACAACCATCTGTAATGGGATCTGATACCCTCTTCTGGTGTGTTTGAGAACAGTTATAGCATGCTCATATGCATAAAATAAATAGGAGAAGGAAGAAGAAAGAGGACAGAAAGATGTCTCAGCTCCTAAGAGCACTAATGGCTCTTGCAGAGGACATGGTTTCAGTGCCCAGATTCCACATGATGTCTCACATCCATGTAGAACTGCAGTTCCAAGGGCTCACACTCTGTCTTATGACCTCTAAGAACATCAGACATGCACATACTGTACAGGTTTGTATGCAGCAAAACATGCACAAACATAAAAATAAGTATAGCTAGGCATGGTGGTGCATGTCTTTAATCTCGTTGCTCAGGAGCCAGAGGCAGATGAGTTTCTGTGAGAACAAAGAAAAATGGCACAGGGTCCTATCTGAGCCATACAGTTTTGCAGCGTGATATAGAGAACTCAATAGCAGAGCCCTTCCAACAGTGTTTTACGCTACCCAGGAATTGCATATCACTTAAGCAGATACTCATTCTCTGAGGAGGCTGCACAGGGCTTCTGATCTTAATTCACTGTTGTTGGCTCTTCTGGGATTGTCTCCATTTCTGCCTGATCTGTCACTGTAGCAAACAGAAAACATTATCAATTATCGCACTGTGAACATAAAATATACTAAGCCTCTGGTGCCCAGGCTACCACAAGTCCAGCTTGTGACGTTTCCCAGAAGTTGATATTGTGATGAGGGAGCCACAGTATACCTTGCATTGCCCCTGCTCACTACAGAGATATTTAAAGGCACAGTACTTCAGGTCCCATTGACAGGCTATGGTACTAACTCACAGTACTGCGGTGGAGTGGTTTTATTTCGGCACAGTTTGCCAACTCTAACGATACCACTGTAGTTCTCAAGATGAATCTGTGTCACTGAACATGCTCTTTACAACTCACAGTGGCAGGTTTTACCCCCAAATCAACTCAACAGTAGCTGATAGCCTAGGTGTTCAGTCTGTCATTGCACTGTGGCACTGTATTGCTGAGTGCTGAAATTACTTTCTCAAATCAACTCAAAGAGATTTATGGGGGCTGGAGAGATGGCTCAGTAGTTAAGAGTACTGACTGCTCTTCCAAAGGTCCTGAGTTCAAGGACCTCTGGTCGTTCTTGGTTCCAGCAACCACATGGCCGCTCATAACCATTTTGAATGGTATCTGATGCCCTCTTCTGACATGCACTGAATATACACACAAAACACGCATACATAAACAGTGAAGCAGCCTCACCATTACGTCTAACTGTGCCAAGGAAAGGATTCCTCTTGGCCACATCCTTTGTAATGATCTTACTGAGAACTGTGTAGATTGAGCTGGAGCAATTTGGAAAATTCCAGGCTTCACACTCACCATTCCAGGACATAACACGTCACACTCAGTGTGGTCGCTGGCCAGTCTCAGGAGTTTGATTAACAAGTGAGTGCCTTGGAGATTTGAGCTTAGTGCTGATCCAGATCATTAGGACTCCCTATTGGACCAACATGGGCTCTGAACTATGAGTATAACGGCTGTGCTGAGTTTTGTACTCTTCTCTCTTTGATTCCCTCAACTGTGGAGAGTCTAATAAAAATGCCCATATCACTCTCCTACCTGACTCTTCCAGTTGAAATGTGTGGGGTGGAGGTGCTTGGGTTAAAGGTGAAATATATGAGCCAGAGGAAGTTGGATGACTACGAGTTTAAAGCTAGTGAGATCCAGGCTAGCTTGAGCTACATAGTAAGATGCTGTTTCAAGGGGAAAAAAAGAAAGTAATTCATGGGTTTTGTGAGGAGAACAAGGAAAGCAGCAACCTTGTCACCAAGAAAGGGATGCCTCAGACCTTGAGTGGTATGTAAGGCAAGACATCGATGAGCTCTTCTCCCTAACCCCTTCCCCCTGGATCCTTCCTTACCAACTGCTCCTAAAATTGTCAGAAATTCAATAGATTTAACCAATTTCTGGGTCTGCTGTTCATCACTAGATAGTTGATTGGCTGCTATTCTCAGAAACCTTCCAGGGAGGTGAGAAGCAGCCGTTTTCCACACAAGAGTCATCAGGTCAGCTCCAGATCACTGTCCAGGGAAGGGATGCTGCTCTGGGTCTGAGTTCTCAGCAGTAGACTTTTCCTGCGTGTGAGGAGTGAGAAGAGTGCAGAGACTCTGGTGCATCGAGTGTGGAGAGGGCTGGGGATGTGACTCAGCTGCAGAGAGCTTGCCCAGGATGCTGAGGCTCTGGGTCCAATCCACAGGAAGGATAGGCGTGCGAATGAAGTTCATTTAAGTTCACCTAACCCTGTCAGCGCTCATCATTGTAGGCGCCACAGTGTCACAGCTGAGCTAGCCATGGTGGCATGCATCTGTAGTCACAGCATTCAGGAGGCCAAGGCAGGTAGGTGGACCACTTTCAGTTCAAAGCCAGGCAGATACATTGTGAAACTCTAGCTCAGAATATAAAAACTGGCTGGGAATGTGACTTATTGGTAGTCTGCTTCCTATTGTGTTCCAGAGCCTGGGTTAGACCTAGGCATTACCAAAGCTTATCACCAATAGAAAGTACCAGAGACATTCAGTGCACTGTCTTTGGAGAGAGACTTTCAGGGTATAGTTGTCCTGTGACACCATCCTTATCTTTAGACTTGATGAGCAGCCAGGAATGATGGCACATGCCTTTAATCCAGCATGCAGAAAGCAGAGGCAAGGGAACTACTGCATTCCAGGACAGCCAGGACTACATAGTGAGATCCTCTTTCTCTCTCTCTCTCTCAAAAAAAAAAAATGACCTGCTGAGCAATCCCCTTCTCTGTCACCTACGTACCATCCCAGAACCAAGTCTTTCTAGAGAGTCTAGAAGCTTGGCAGAGACAGTCAGTCCTATTGAATGGTCCAAGTACCACCCAGTTCATTGTAGCTCCTAGACCCAGATAGAAATGTACAGAGCTAACATGGACCCAGTTCTGACTGACAGAGGGTGTTTTGTAAATATCAATTTGTTGATCCCTGTTGAAAACCAAGGAAGTGATGGTTTGGTGGTGTACACCTTTAGTCCCAGCACTCAGGATGCAGAGGCAGGCAAATCTTTGAGTTTGAGGTCAGCCTGGTCTACAGAGTGAGTTTCAGGACAGCCAGGGCTACACAGAGAAATCCAGTCTCAAAAAACTGGAACCTGGCCCATAGTGCAGCCAGGATAATCAGTGCTGAACCTCCGTGATGTACTTTCCTTGAACTCACCTTCCATGACCTCTCTCTAGCCAGTTCCTTTCATGGCATCGGGAGCCAAGGGTTCTAGTCGTGTCTCCACCATTGGCAGGCTGTGTGACCTTAGGCAAGTGCCTTCTCTGAGCCTCGAGAAGTTGAGCAATCCCCACATTCTCTGAACCTGGACTCTGTTCTTTTCTGTCTTGTTGGCCCACTCACCTACCTTCAGGACATCTGTGGGGTCTCCAACCTCACTCCTCATTCTAGGAGCATGCATAGCCTCAATCAACATCAGACAGGCTGTGGATTGGTCTGGTTTGGTCTTTGCAGCTAACTCACTAGAGAACCAGAGTCGAATTGTTTCATTTCTTAGAGCTTTGGATTTCCGAATGGATGAAATGACATAACCTTGTAAACATTGTAAATGACAGATATTCTTATTACTCTTCATGGAATCAATAACAAATAGCCGCGTTCCTGATTATCTGCCATTGCTCTGGGATCTGAGATAAAACAGTGCCTTCCTGAGAGGGTAGTGAGACAGACAATAAACATGTGAACAGAGCAGGAGAAGGTTTCCTGGCTGGGGATAGAGCTCGGCTAGCAGTGGTGCACATGCCTGGCGTGCAAGCTCAGCCCTGTGGAGGTAGAGATAGGGGGGATGCCATCCTCAGCTACACCTGGAGTTTGAGGCCATAGATTCTGTCTAAAAACAGGAGGTAGGTGGGCAGTGGTGGTACACACCTTTAGCCCCAGGACTCAGGAGGCAGATGCATACAGATCTTGGAGTTCAAAGACAGCCAAAACTACACAAAGAAGCCCCATCTTAAAAAATAAAAGAGGAGGGAAAACAACACTTGCTTCTCTTGCAGATGACCCAGGTTCAATTCCCAGCACCCACCCAGCAACTCACATCCTTCTGAAGTACCAGTGGTTCAGGAGAGCCAATGACTGCTTCTGTCCTCTGAAAGTACCCGGTATGCACAACATGCACTCATAAAATAAACAAATATGCCAAAGCATGAAGGTCTGTGCCTTTAATCAGAGCACTTGGAAGGCAGAGACAGGTGGATCTCTGTGAGTTCAAGACCAGCCAGGACTACATAATGAGACTCTGTGTCAAAATAAATTGTTTGTTTGTTTTGAGACATGGTTTCTGATGTAATAGCCTCAGCTTTCCTGGAACTCGTTCTGTACACCAGGCTGGCCTCAAACTCATGGAGATCCTCCTGCCTCTGCCTCTGGGATTAAAGGCATATATCATCATGCCCAACTCTCAATTTTTAAAAATAATTTTTTAAATAATTTAATTAAAAATATTTTATGTGTACTAGTGTTTTATTTGCAAGTATGTCTGTGCACTCCGTGCATGCAGCACCCACAGAGGCCAGAGATGAACATCTAATCACTTGGGACTGAGGTTAAAGACAGTTGTGAGCTGCGATGTGGGTGCTGGGAATCGAGCCAGCAGCTCTTAACTTCTGAGCCATGTCTCCAGTGCCTGAAAGAAATATTTCTAAACAAAAACCTGAAGTTGATCTCTGGTCTCCACTGGCAAGTGAATACACACATACTCCCCCCATACACAAGTCCCCCTCCCATATACAGAAGTACACAGACATATACACACAAAATAAATAAAAGATGGCTCTGACAGCAAATGGAGAGGACACTCCAGGGGAAGGACAGGCGTTGGGGAAGACCTGCCTTAATGGTCTGGGATGGCCATGTTCTCCTGGGCCTTACAGGAGAATCTGCCTTCTAGGAAGATGGTGGCTATGGATGGTGAGGAGGCTAGAAAAGGCAGTGGAGCATCGTGGCCGGGTGTACTCAACTGACTCAGTTTACCCTGCATATCCACTCCACCTCCCTGTAGCACATTGGGTGATCACACTCTTGCACCACCAGGATCAGCAAAACTGGAAACAGAGATCAGAGATAGTGTCCATTGCTTGGGCTCTTTCTGACAAACTACAGGGGCTCAGGTGTCTGTTGAGGGTCCGAAGCTTCAGCTCCAGGGTTCTCTTCAGTTAGCCTGGGATGTAAAGGCTTATCTCATAGTCTCCTCGGTGGTGATAAGGTCTTCCCTCTGATATTAGTCTTTGAGTGCAGCGGGAGGGGGTGTCTTTCCTAGGCAGTCCCACCACCGGCCTGAAGGGAACCAGCTGCTCCTTGCTGAGGCCCTGAGAGCCTAAGGAGTCTACCAGAAATCACATCTGTGGACTGTCACTGCCAGACGGTCTAAGCTGGTCTCATTGTGCCCCTTCCTGTTCCTGAGTCCCTGCAGCAGACCAGGATAAGGGTTGTCTCCATTCCCACTCACAGCAACATGTGCTACTGGTTACGTACTCCTTCTAGAACATTCCCTTTGGCTTTTCCACACCAAGTTCTTTTCATATCACTCTGATGCCCCTTCTGGGTCTCTGAGATAACTCTACTTACCTGTTTCTATGGGCACCTTTCCCACAGTGCAACTGTTCCCTGCGTGCTGAGGAATAAGCCTATGTCCCCAGTCTGTCGTAGACTCTAGTGTCTATGCTCAGAAGACTTGAAGGGGACTTCCACAGTGGTTCCCTCTCCTGTTTTTATTTTTTATTTTTTGTTTTTGTTTTTTCTCTCATCCTGCCAGGGCATGAGGCCAAATCCTGGGACCCATTCATAGTACCTGCTTCTCCATACCTTCTACTTCACAAGGGAGCTACATTCCACAGCCCTAAATCAAGCAGCTGCATCCCTCCCAGGGGTGAGGGCAGCAGCTCCTCATTGGCCCTGAGAGATGCCCACAGATCCAAAATTCCTGACAGTGACTTACATACCCACTCTCAGACCCCCAGCCCCACTGCCCTCTCCCCTTCCCACCCCATGGCTCACCTAGCTTTTCCTCTGACTTGGAAAGGACAGAATTTTTGGTTTTGGGTTTTTTCTCCCCATTCTTTCCTCTGCATGACTCTTGGCGGTCTTTTTCATCTTTCTCTGGCTTTCCAGCATTTCCCCTAGACTCCCCTCATTATTTCCCTTCAGTATGGAAAAGCCTGTTTGAAAGAAGTTGTCCCGGACCCCTACAGGGCACCACTGCTTTTTGCTTTGTTTCACAGTTGAGTGACTAGATCTCATTTCATGGACAAGAAATCCAAGGTTTGGAGCGCTCAAGATTTCAAGCCTGGACTGCTTGACTGAGCTGTGTTCCAAGGTGAGCCACTGCCTACTCTGGGCAGGAGAGAGTCCGGCTTACACGAGTTCGAAGGAAAAACATGAATGTAAAACCGTTCAGCACCGCTCCCGCCAGGTGTAAGTATTCAGTGTTACTGATGCAGCAGAGGGTCCCTAGAACAGGGGGAGGGGCTCCCCTCACAAGCCCTCTAGATTCTAGCAGCAAGGAGTCCTCTAGGGACACAGAGGTCACCCCCTCAGCTCTGCAGCCGAAGGCTGTACCGAACAGCGCCTGAGCTACTGAACAATTCAAACAGAAATCGTCAAATGGCCTCCCTCAGTCCCTCCGAATCTACCCAAATAAACTCAGCCTTAAAGTAAAAACCATTAGCTCTTCGGAAAGGTGTGCCTAAAGCCAAGCCCAACCCCCATCAGATCACCACCCCCTGTTTCCCAGGGGGAGAGTCTGCCATGAACCAGACTTGGCATGGTCCTGACCATGGTCACCCCTAGCCTTACTAAGTTCTTTGAGTCAGACACTGGATCCTGGGGCTTCCTGGCATGTACTCAGATCGGGGCCCCACAACCTCTCCTTTCAGACCAGTGAGTAAGCTAGTTCTCCTCCAGCCTTAAGAAAACTCAAGACCCTTCCTCAGCCCCTGTCAACCCCTACCCCAGGGCCCGGCTGGGCTTCTCCTCAGCCCCCTGAGCACTCAAGTAGCACTCCCCTTCTCCGGCTGTTAGCCTGGGAAGGGGGCCAGGCCCTGAGCTCAGACCTTGGCGATTCCAGAGTGTCTGAGGCCCAGAGCCAGCACCGCCAGCCAGGCCAGACGAGGGGAAGGGGGGAGGTGGCAGGGTGGGCACCAGGAAGCCCTCTAAAGGGGCGGGGTGGGCAGCATTGGCAGGGAAGCAAGGTTTCTAGCTTTGTTCTTTCTGCTCTTCTTCTGGATCCTACAGGCTTCCTTTCAGGACCTCAGTGAACCCTGGCCAGAAGGTGCTCTCTCCTGCTTAAATCCTTTCCTTCAAGAAAAGACAGGACCAGGAATAAGGGCTTTAAGGGGCCAAGACTTTAGGGCTTCGAGGATCCCTACATGTACAAAGGCCAATAGACAAAAGCTAACAGATCTCTGATCCTTCAAATAAGGCCTATCTGCCTCGGTTTCCCCATTTTAACCCGGTGGGAAAGTGTATAGCAGGGAGGTGTGCACAGGCCTCTGCACCCCGCCCGGAGGAATCTGGCGGGGCAGGACCACGAGTCCCCAGGTGAGGATTCTTCTGGAAAGGACTCAGCCCGGTTCCTGCGCGGGGCGGGCACCTGGGGGACTACCCCCATTCCAACCGGCGCCCTCCCTGACGCACATCGCCGGCCACTTCTCCGGGCAGCAGAGAAAGACGCTTGAACCAGAAGAAAAAAGAGAGAGGGAGGAAAAAAAATTGTCTCCCTGGCCCGGGGCCAGCGTCCCAGCCCCCCTCGCCGCCGGCGCGCTCCAGCCAGGGAAAACAACTGCTCACTTCTCCCTGCGTCCTCCTCGCGCGCTCCCTGCTTCCCGGCGGCCGCGGGAGAGGAGCCCGGCCAGGGGGAGGCGCGGAGCGGGCTGGCCGCCCGGCCTTCCTCTCCCCTCGCTCCTCCTCTCCGCCTCCACTTGCTCCGGCCTCCTCGCTCCGGCCTCAGTTCGGGGCCTGGCTGGGTTTCTCCCGGCCAGGGAAGTTTCTTCGCTCTACCCCCAGTACAGCTTCCATCGCTCTCCCTCGCAACGGGGATCCCGGCCGCTACTGCTGTCCCCTCCCTGCCCTTGGCTTCTCACCCCGCTCTGCCCTCTGCAGCCCTCTCCCGGGCTCCCAACACTCGATCCTCTGCTCGGGCTCGACCTCTGATCTCCAAGGGTCGTGCGGCCCCGGATGCCCGGGCCCCGAGGGGCTGCCCGCGGCCTGGCCCCTGAGATGCGCCAGGCCGGGGCATCGGGGCTGCTGGCGCTACTGCTGCTGGCGCTGCTGGGCCCTGGCGGCGGGGCGGAGGGGGGGCCGGCCGGCGAGCGGGGCACAGGCGGGGGCGGGGCGCTGGCCCGCGAACGCTTCAAGGTGGTCTTTGCGCCGGTGATCTGCAAGCGGACCTGTCTGAAGGGCCAGTGTCGGGATAGCTGTCAGCAGGGCTCCAACATGACGCTCATCGGAGAGAACGGCCACAGCACCGACACGCTCACCGGTTCTGGCTTCCGCGTGGGTGAGGGCCAGGGGTCTCTGGCTGGGGACATAGGGAAGGGCAGGCAACAGCACCAGGCAGGAAACAGAGTGGAGCATTGGGTTTATGAGATGGGGAGCTGGGGTACAGCGATCACAGATCTGGGGGCCAGGGGTCTTGAGAGGCTGCAGTCCTTGAAAGACAGAGTGAGGGGCTGTATGGAAGCCTAGACTTTTAAGTATTGGATAAGGGTTGAGGTTTAAGCCTAGGTCCCGGATAACACAGGAGATGCTCGGTTATAAGAGGGAGGGAGTATACAAGGGGTTGGAGAGATGGGAGCGAGGGTAGGAAGTCGCGCAGAAGGGGGTAAATATCCCCCCCCCACACACACACACACAGAAATCTTTTTAAACTGTCTCAAGTTAGGCCTGGTGGAAGGAGACACCTGTGTTCTCAGGAAGGCGGAGCTAGGGTCAGGACTGGAATGAGGGAGTTAGCTATTGGCAAAATCTGAGGGGAGAAGGCTTTGAGGCCTAAGAAGTAGGGTACTAAATAGTGGTACGGGCCTGATGGTGGTGGTGGGGTCATTTTGGGTCCTCAATCAGCTAGTCTGTTTCTTATATCACTCATAAGTTCCAAACATCAGAAAGGCCCTCAGAGCTGCCTCCACCCTAAGCCTGAGGGCCTCCTGGTCAACCTAGAACCCACCCCTTCCTTTAGCATCTCTCTAAAGAGAAGGCCTGGTGCTCAAGACTCCTCCCCTGGGGCCCTGTGGGCTAGGCAGGGGGGAGGTGTCCCAGTGGTAATTACCCTACTGAACAGGGTAATTAGGCCGTGCCCAGGATGGTACCAGGAAAACAGCCCCTCTCACACATTCTTAGGTTCACTCACAGCTCCAGACCCAAGGAGTCCTACAGTCCTACTTGTGTGCTTCCCAGTTCTCATGAGGGCTCTGTGTGTGTGTGTGTGTGTGTGTGTGTGTGTGTGTGCGTATATGCACAGACTTTGGCATGGCACAATGTGATTACTTCGAGTTCTGCGTGTCTCGGGTGTGTGTCTACAGTCACTGTCTGGGAGTGTTTACACAGTGAGCCCATAGTATTTGTGTCGGGATGAGTCTGTGTGTCTGACAGGATGACTGTGCATGTGAGTGTATGCATGCCCGGCCATCCTGTGCAGGCTGCTGTCTCTGTTCATGCTGCCCACATCCCCCAGGCTCAGTGCCCGGGCCACAGTGGGAGGATGTCACTGAGAGGTCACACTCTTACCACGATGGGTGACTCACTGGAAAGCAGGAAGAAGAGGATCCTGCCTCCTCTGGCCCGGGACACACCTCTGTTGCCATTGAGGCCTGGTCTCCAGAGACTAGACAAGATGAAATAGGCTAGCCTGGGATGCATTTAGCCCACCCCAACGATCAGAAATGAGTTAGGGCTGCCCCTGTGAATGTCCAGGAAAACAGCACAGCTACCTTTCCTCCCCAGAAAGTTGAGTGGCCTTAGAACAGGCAGGAGAGGAGCTGTAGTTGGACCTCAGGGACCTCCTTTGGGACACAGAACTGAGGACCACCAGGCTCTGCCTTCCAAAAATACCTTTTATAGTGGGAGAGGCAAATATGACTACAACTCAGGGAAGTGCCGGCCAAGCTGGGCAGAGGGTGCAGAGTGGGAAAACCTCCTTTCTGGGAGAGACACTGGGCATGAAGCAACTGGCAAGAACTCTGGAATATAGGAATAGATAGAGATGCAACCATGAGAACACTAGCACACTAGGAAGAAGTAGGTAGGTACGTAGGTCCTGGGCCACAGGTGTGCAGAGGATGAACAGAGGGAGTTAGAGTCACAGAAGGTTCTGGAACATGGCCTCAGATGTTCAGACAAGGAGTAGAACAATAAGATGGCTGGGCAGTGGTGGTGCACGTCTTTAATCCCAGCATTTGGGAGGCAGAGGCAGGTGGATTTCTGAGTTTGAGGCCAGCCTGGTCTACAGAGTGAGTTCCAGGACAGCCAGGACTACACATAGAAACCCTGTCTCGAACCCCCCCCACCCCCCAAAAAAGAACAATAAGATGAGTGGAGGGGTGGGGCTCTTTCCAGCTAGAACTTTGCCTGAGGCAGGTTTCTCTAGTCACGCTGGGATCGTGGACAGGTGGGCAAAGGCCCTGAAGAAAACCAGAGATGGGTTTCGGAGACACTGTAGCAACTGCAATTGGGATGCTAGAGTCTGTTACAGTGGGTGAACAGTCAAGAATCCTCAGGGGTAAGCCCACATAGGTAGAGGTCCTGAGTTCTGTTGGTATCCTGGGCCAGATCCTGGTGAGACTAGACATGGTGTGTCATGGCAGCCGTGTGAGCTGGGGTAGGTAGCAAGATGGAGGGAGAAGATGAGGATGAGCTAGGGGAGAAACTTGAGACCTGAAGTAAGGGAAGAGCTTTGGTTGTCACTTCTGTACACTGGGGCAAGCATCTGTACAGACACTGCTCACTCAAGGGATCATTACCACCGCAGATGAGGCCCAGACACAAGGGCAGGGGAAGTAAGTTCTCAGAGACATTAGGGCATGTGGCCAGGAGTTAAGCCTAGAATTTACGATTCCACAATGGAGAGGGAGGTTTGGAGGACATACAGAAGGCCATTTTCATGTGTGTGACTTGTTATCAAAGTCAGGTTCCCAATTAGGGCAGAGCTAATGGGTGTCATGTAAGTCCAAACAGTGAGCCAGGACCTGGGTGATGGTGGCCTGAAGAGAAACCAGGCCCTGACCCCTCTCTTCTCCCCAGTGGTGTGCCCTCTACCCTGCATGAACGGTGGCCAGTGCTCCTCCCGAAACCAGTGCCTGTGTCCCCCGGATTTCACGGGGCGCTTCTGCCAGGTGCCTGCCGCAGGAACTGGAGCCGGCACCGGCAACTCAGGCCCCGGACTGGCCCGGACCGGAGCCATGTCCACAGGCCCGCTGCCACCCCTTGCCCCAGAAGGAGAGTCTGTGGCTAGCAAACACGCCATTTACGCGGTGCAGGTGATCGCAGATCCTCCCGGGCCGGGGGAGGGTCCTCCTGCACAGCATGCAGCCTTCTTGGTGCCCCTGGGGCCAGGACAAATCTCCGCAGAAGGTACTGGGAGACGGGCAACCCCGGGATGCTTAAATGGGCGGGCAATAAGGGTAGTCGGATCAGGGCGTGGGCCAGGCCCTGGAGGAGCTTAGCGTCGCGACCCTCCAGGAGCGGGACAGCCCTGAGGCCACCGCGCCCCGCCCCCCAGTGCAGGCTCCGCCCCCCGTGGTGAACGTGCGTGTCCATCACCCTCCTGAAGCTTCCGTTCAGGTGCACCGCATCGAGGGGCCGAATGCTGAAGGCCCAGCCTCTTCCCAGCACTTGTTGCCGCATCCCAAGACCCCGCACCCGAGGCCACCCACCCAGAAGCCACTGGGTCGCTGCTTCCAGGACACACTACCCAAGCAGCCTGTGAGTGAAACCACAATTCCAAAAAGAATAGTCATTCTATTTCAGGGTCACCTGAGTCACATCATGACCGCATACAACTGAGTATCACAGGTTGGGGCTGGAAAAAGGAGAGGGGCCTCAGGAGGGAGGCAAGTGGGGGCAGGGCACTCAGTGATTCCTCTCACCATCCCTTCCTCTAGTGTGGCAGCAACCCTTTGCCTGGCCTCACCAAGCAGGAAGATTGCTGCGGTAGCATCGGTACTGCCTGGGGACAGAGCAAGTGTCACAAGTGCCCACAGCTTCAGTGTGAGTGCCTGGCTCAGTGTAGTATGCCCCACAGGGTGACCCAGCTAGCTTTCTCCCATCCCTGCTATGGGAATCTCCTGCCCCCACCCCACTGTAGGCTCCGCCCCCAAATTTGGTGGGGAACCCACCAAATTCTCTCCTCCCCAGAGCTCTCATTTCTCTCCTGAAGAACCCCAGTGTTTTCTCCCATCTTGTTGCTATTGTGTCTGTCCTTTCTCTGCAGATACAGGGGTACAGAAGCCAGGACCTGTACGTGGGGAGGTGGGTGCTGACTGCCCCCAGGGCTACAAGAGACTCAACAGCACCCACTGCCAGGGTATGGTCAGCTGGAGAGTCTATGGACTGTAGGGTGGGCCAGTGGTCATGGGTATGTCCCAAGGTGGGAAAGAAAGTGTCTGAGGAAGGCAGAACCCTCAAGTGTGTGGAGCAGCTTGCTGTCACCTTATGGTTCGAGCTACAAGAATCAAAC
>JANHMN010000003.1:134704028-134747410 GCA_030674055.1 Rhabdomys pumilio
GGGGCAGAGCTTCAAGCAGAGTCAAGAGGTCGCTAGAGGTCAGGGTGGGTTAAGGGTTGATAGCAGAAAGGACAAGACTCAGAGCAGATAGATTCAGTGATGAGTCACATGACATGAGGTCAGAGATCTTGGAGGTCAGAGGAAGTCAGGGTCCTGTACATCACTGGTTCGGTGAGAAGAAAAAACAAAATTCAGAGCAACTCTAATCAGGAGTCAGTGGTCACAGAGGTTTCAGGGAGTTTCATGAAGTCAGGGCCACATATGGATCAAAAGTTGACAGAACAGAGAAGCAGCGTCTGAGGCAACTGAACAAAGGGCCATGGCAATGCTCAGGTCCTGCCCTCCACTACCTGCAGCGGACAAACCAGAGGAGAAAAGCCTGTGTTTCCGCCTTGTGAGCACTGAACACCAGTGCCAGCATCCTCTGACCACACGCCTCACCCGCCAGCTCTGCTGCTGCAGTGTGGGTAAAGCCTGGGGTGCCCGGTGCCAGCGCTGCCCGGCAGATGGTACAGGTGAGGCCGAGGCACGGAGTGGATGGTGGGGGATGGGAAGGCGAGCTGCATACCTGTTCAAGAGTTCACTTGTGTGGTGTCTACATCTTGACCACAGCAGCCTTCAAGGAGATCTGCCCGGCTGGGAAGGGGTACCATATCCTCACCTCCCACCAGACGCTCACCATCCAGGGTGAAAGTGACTTCTCCCTTTTCCTGCACCCCGATGGGCCACCCAAACCCCAGCAGCTTCCTGGAAGCCCCAGCCGAGCACCACCACTCGAGGACACAGAGGAAGAGAGAGGTCTGGCTTGATCCAATGACTCCAGATCCAGATAAGACTCATGGGCTAACCTTCTAAGGCAGTGGTTCTCAACCTGTGGGTCCCGACCCCTCTGGGGCTCACATATCGGACATCCTGCCTATCAGATATTTACATTAGGACTCATAACAGTAGCAAGATTACAGTTATGAAGTAGCAATTAGGTAATTTTATGGCTGGGGGTCACCACAACATGAGAAACTGTAATAAAGGGTGACAGCATTGGGAAGGTTGGGAACCACTGCTCTGACATTTAAATCCCTAGCCCGAACCACTGACACCCTCGTCCCCCAGGCATTACTCACTTACCCTCACCCCCATCTGACTTGAGCTATCGCCTCCTAGGCTGGCGCTGTACAGATCAAGCTTACCCACTGTGCTCTAGGCAATGGCTACTAAGCAAACGTACCCTAATCCCAGGATCTAAGCTTTGACCCTTGACCCAAAGGCATGGCTTTAGAACTCTTGAGACCTAACCTAGTTATACACGTTGATCCTTGACCTCCTATTCTGACATAAATAATATTCCACCTTCTCTTGTAGGAGTGACCATGGACCCAGTGAGTATAGAAGCCCAGGTGGAGGGGTGGGAAGAGAGAGGAGCCAAGGAGGGCTTATGTTACTATAACCACAGCTAGTGATCGAGGAGCGATCGGTGCAGCAGAGCCACCCCACTACCACCACCTCACCTGCCCGGCCTTACCCAGGTGAGCGAGGCACTGCAAGTGGGGGCTCAACCACTGGGAGGTGTGAGCTTGTGGCGGGTGCTAAGGGAGGATGGAGTGGCAAAGCTTGGGTGTAGCCTGCAGGAGGTAGGAGCCTCACTTTCTGAAAAGCCCCTGCTTCTGCCCGCAGAGCTGATCTCTCGCCCCTCCCCACCCACCTTCCACCGGTTCCTGCCAGACTTGCCCCCATCCCGAAGTGCAGTGGAGATCGCCCCTACTCAGGTCACAGGTAAGGCCTGCCAGCAGGGCCACATCTTGAATAGGCTACACAGCCAGCTTAGTTTTCCTCCTTCTAACACTCCTTAGGCTAACAGGCTAGCACTTGCCCAGAACTTGGAGCTGGGGAAGATCCAGTGAGCAGGAGAGGTGTTGCTTTGCTTTCCAGTGGGCCTGTTAGTATGATGGCCAGTTCAATCTGAGAGTCTTCATTGTGCAATTTATATTTATTGAGCACCTACTATGTACTTCCCAAATAAACCCCAACCAAAGCAAACCACAGGCTCGCACCTGTAATCACAATACACAGGAAGTAAAGGCAGAAGAATTGCCTAGGGTTTAAGGTCAGCCTGGGCTATAGTGTGAGACCCGCAAAGTAGAGCAATGATTAAAGTCTAGCATGTCTCATAAATGCTACGAAAAGGTAAGTCAGAAAGACAGGAAATCTAAAGATTGCAGTAGTAGGTAGCAACTAGAGGTTGTGGTGTGTGTGTGTGTGTGTGTGTGTGTGTGTGTAGTGTTTAAAAGATTGCTAGACAGTCAAGAGAAGTGGGGAGGAGAGGGACATGCAGATTCCGAAAAAGAACATTCCAGGGAGGGTAAGTCTGGGCAAAGGTGTAAGAAGTATGAATCATTGGTGGAGGAGGGAAAAACCACAGGGAAGCAGGGGGAAGCCAGTTCACGGAGCCGCCATAACAGGCTCGGGGTTGATGCCAAAGGCTGTGAGAAGCGTCTGCAAGGACTTGAGCATAGGAGTGATTGCCAGCACAGACTGAGCAGTCTGTCTGTCAGGCTCTGTGTGAAGAGCTCCACAGAATAATCATGAGTTTGCTCTCTCTAACTCTGAAGGGAAAATGCTTGCCTCATTTTCCAAATGAAAAAGGCCCAGGTTCAGAGAGGTTTAGCAATTTGTCCCAGGTCACAGAGAAGCCAGATAGAGCCTATGTTGTAGAGACTCCAAGGCCACAGTCATTGACCCTGACTGAAACTCTGAGCCTAGATGAGAGGCTCAGGTGGAAGGTGACTACCCCTGGAGATTGTGGGAATGTGGAGGACAAGCTGCCCGGGAGGGGAGCAAGGAAGCCTACTCACAGGTACACCAGGCAGAGAGCAGCATGCAGAGGCCCACTAGCCAGTGTATTTTAGCAAAGGTGAGTTTAGCATCACTCTGGGCTTCATGGAAAAGGTGGGGCCAACGGGGGAGAGGAGGAAATGGAGCTTATGAACGAGAGGACGAGCAGAGCCCTCAATTTGACCATCTGGACACAGTTCTGGCCCAAGTTGGGTTCCTAGGAACTGACTGTTATCTATCTTAGGAGGGGAGACAATCAACCATTGGAAAACGGAGGACCTGGGTCCTTGGAGCAAGGGGTGTTGAAGTCACTGGCTAGAAGATAGTAACAAACTTGAAACCACGGGGTTTAAACTACTGAGGGGACTGGGAAGAACGTTGTCTCAAGACTCTTGAGGAAGAGTATTAAGAACATAAGGCACTTAGCCATTGTGGTTTGATTTGAGGTGACAGGAGCCAGGCTCTTAGGATGCTAGGTAGGCATGGAAGTAAGGAAAGTGGCAGGGATGACAAGGACATGGGAGTCCTATTTGGAGACTTTCTGTAACAATAGCATTAGTATTACTTGCAATAATGTCTAGGAACTCCTAGGATTTAAATACCCATGTGCAGAAGCCAGAGGTCACTGTGTGACTAAGCTCTCCTAGTCAGTAGGGCTGGCGTGTCCGTATCTGTCTCTGGGGTGAGGCAGAAAACACATATTCCCTATCAGTCCCTTGACCGGATCCCCTCATGCCACAGAGACCGATGAGTGCGGGTTGAACCAGAACATCTGTGGCCATGGACAGTGTGTGCCTGGGCCCTCGGATTACTCCTGCCACTGCAATCCAGGCTACCGGTCACATCCACAGCACCGCTACTGTGTTGGTGAGGTGGGGGATGGACAGGGATTGGCTGGGGAGGAGCCCGAGAGCCTCCGTGGCTCACAATTTGCCTTTGATGTCTCCTCGCCTGCCTGCTGATGCTTCCAGATGTGAATGAGTGCGAGGCAGAGCCCTGCGGCCCCGGGAGAGGCATCTGCATGAACACTGGTGGCTCCTACAACTGTCACTGCAACCGAGGCTACCGCCTCCACGTGGGTGCAGGGGGCCGCTCGTGCGTGGGTGAGCGCCACCAGCCCCTGGCTAATCCGGGTATACTGGGTGGGACCAGCTCCTACTGCCCGCCCCACGCCCCATCGCACCCTGTCTTTGTTCAGACCTGAACGAGTGCGCCAAGCCTCACCTGTGTGGTGACGGTGGCTTCTGCATCAACTTCCCTGGTCACTACAAATGCAACTGCTATCCTGGCTACCGGCTCAAGACCTCCCGACCACCCGTTTGCGAAGGTGGGTTACCCTCGAGACCAAAGCGGGCATCACAACCGTCCCTCGACTTAGAATGGGAGCAAGAGGCCTGTACCCATCTCTGATCCTCTCAGGTTGGGGTCAGGGAAGCTAAAACTGGTCCACTTTGCCTTGATTTGTGACGGAGGGAGACTGTCGAGGACTATGGGTACCTGACCAGCTATGTTTTCCCCAGACCTGTTCTCTTCCTTTTCCCTTCCATGCAGACATCGACGAGTGTCGCGACCCTAGCACCTGCCCTGATGGCAAATGTGAAAACAAACCTGGCAGCTTCAAGTGCATCGCCTGCCAGCCTGGCTACCGCAGCCAGGGGGGCGGGGCCTGCCGTGGTGAGGGCGGATCTGGCTCCACGTGGGAGGCGGGCCTCCTGAGAGTAGAGTTCCGCCGCTTGCCCTGGGGAGAGGTGTCTCATCCCAGCAGTTTGTAAGTAAGGCACAGTATGACACCAGCGGTCTTCCCTGCAGATGTCAACGAATGCTCCGAGGGTAGCCCCTGCTCTCCTGGATGGTGTGAGAATCTTCCGGGCTCTTACCGTTGTACTTGTGCCCAGGGATACGAGCCTGCACCGGACGGCCTCAGTTGCATAGGTGAGCTCCAGAATGCTGGGCAGGCCAGATACGCTCATTCACAGAAGTTAGAGAGTGGGTCACTCTGTAAAACTGGTGGTTGGGGGGGGAGGTACTAATTCTTCCGTTACTGAGACTTATGTTTTCACGAAGCAGCTGGACCTTGGAGAGTGAATTTTTGTTTTTAAGTGTATGGATGTTTTGCCCGAATGCACGCATATGTACCACGTACATACCTAGTGTCTTCAGAAACCAAAAAAAAGGACCAGATCTTCTGGAACTGGGGTTACCGACCTCAGTGAACTCCCAAGTGGGTGTGTCCTGTGTAAGAGCAATAGATACCCTTAACTATTGAACCAGCTCTTGTCTCTTAAGGGATGAGACTTGAAACTTTAGTTTTGGAAGCTTAACAATTTGAAGGAAAAGAAGATGTCAGACTGGGGGAATCATTTCATCCTCTTCCTTGTGGTAGTGTTTAAGTTCCAAAAAGTAGACCAGAGACTAGATTTCAGACAAACGGGGAAACTTGACAAATTTGTTGACTAGCAGAGACAGAGGCCTGAAGGCTTGTGTTTCTCTAAAAGACTGTAGGAGTGAGCTAAGCAAAGAATGAGAGAGCAGCGTGCTTTGTGGATGGATGGGTTGAGGGCCGTGGCCTGGGATGGCCATGAGATGCTCTAATATTAGAACAAATTGGCCGGGTGTCAAGGTCAGGGGAAGGGGAGTCTGATTTGGTGACTCCGTGTGTTGCTGTTCACTGGGATAGGATCCCTGGAATTGGGCCCCTTTAAAATGGAAGTTGGGGAGCCTATCCATGTTGGATAAGCTCAGTAGGAAGGTCCATTTGGGTCTCTCAGTCAGAAATGCCAGAAGCTGAGGAATGCAGGTTAGGAGTCTTGAACCAGACACGTCTCTATGGAACTATGTTTTGTGGACCATGGTGGCTATGGAAAGTTGAGGTGAGTCTGCTTATGCAAGGAGATAGAGTTGGATAGAAGAACATCCAGCAGAGCCCCTTGGTACCAACACTAGGGAAAGCGGACTAGATGAAAGGGCTTCAGGAGATGGGAGTGAAGGCATGGTAAGGCTGATGGAAGGTGGCTGGGCTTTCAGAGCACCACCTGAGAAGCTAAAGAACCCTAAGTAGTTAGGAAGAGAGGTGCCTCTTGTCTGATGAGTGTGGGTGAAGGGTGGGAAGACATGAGCTCTTTAACATCAAGTAAAACCATGGAATCCTGTTTGGACAGCCATGCATGGTTTTTATGTGGGAGCAGGGTGGAGGCCCCCTAGGCCTCAGCTTTTTGCTCCAGACAAATGGGCAGCAGTGGGGAGACAGTAACAGAAGCCTGGAACCAATTCCAACCTGGTCCCCTGACACTCTCTGTGCCCTGCAGATGTGGATGAGTGCGAGGCCGGGAACATGTGCCAAGATGGCATCTGCACAAACACACCAGGCTCCTTCCAGTGTCAGTGCCTCTCTGGCTATCATCTGTCAAGGGACCGGAGCCACTGTGAGGGTGAGGGGTTCTAGAGCCTGGGCGCTGGCCTGTCCCTACCTACCCCAGGATCTCTACTGCCCAGGTCCAGTCCCCATCCAGATCTCAGTTGTGACTTGAGGGTGTGGGAGTGACCCAGGACTCTCGGAATAGAGAACTCAGATAATTCAAGGCTGTGTATGGGGTCAACCCATGAAATTCGCCAAATCCTAATCTCCTACAGACATTGATGAATGTGACTTCCCTGCGGCCTGCATCGGGGGTGACTGCATCAACACCAATGGTTCCTACAGATGTCTTTGTCCCCAGGGCCATCGGCTGGTGGGCGGCAGGAAGTGCCAAGGTATGAGGAGTTGGTAGAGGGCTCCTGAAAGGCGAGGCAGGGCAGTGTGATCTATTTGACACACATAGTGTGATCTATTTGACACACATAGTGTGATCTATTTGACACACAGCAGTGTGATCTATTTGACACACATAGTGTGATCTATTTGACACACAGCAGTGTGATCTATTTGACACACTGTAGTGTAATCTATTTGACACACTGTAGCTCTTCTGAAGTCTTTGTATCCATCTGTTCTTCTTGAATCCATCTAACTCATCTAACCATCTAACCAGTGCATCTGTTCTCCAACAAGGGTCAGCCTGCTGGCCTCAGTGTTTCTGTGTTGCTTATTTTTACTTTTTGTGCATGTGCGTTTGCTTGAATCATGTCCGTGAGCCACATGCATACATCCCTGTGGAGGCCAGAAGAGGGCATCAGAGCTACGGACGGTTGTGAGTGGACATGTGGGTGCTGGGTCATCTGGAAGAGCAGCCAGTGTTCATAATTGCAGAGCCATCTCTCTAGCCCCTCTGCTCGGCCCCTTACAGATCTGATAGTCTGACCCATCAACTGACTGACCTTATGTTCATTCGCCACCATGTGATACCTACAAACCCCTGTTTGTCAGGAGGTGTACTAGGCATTTCAGCAATGGACTGGGGCTCCTAGATTGGAAGGGGGCGTGAAAATGAGCCTCAGGTTCAGGGTGAGGGTACCCAGAAGTTAAATAAAGGGAGGTGACTGTAGAGTTGAGATTTGAAGCATAAGGGGCCTTTCAGCAGGGGCTCTGGGAGGGAAGGGGTCTCTCAGTAAGGAACTCTGGGTGGGAGGGGATCTCTAAGTAGGGGGCTCTGGGTAGGAGGGGGTCTCTAAGTAGGGGGCTCTGGGTGAGAAGAGTCTCTCAGCAGGGGCTCTGGGTGGGAAGGGTCCCTCTGGGTGGGGTTCTACCCCCATGAACAGCAGTTATAAAATACTCAGTGTGTCTTTTAGAGGGGTAGGGACAACTCTACCTTGAACAAAAGTTTGGGAGAAATGGAATGCGGAGCCAAGTTTGATGACATGTATCTGCCATCCCAGATATACAGGAGGCTGAGGCAGGAGGATATCAAGCAGCAGACATTCCTTCAAGGAATAGCAAAACTGAAAGGTAGTGGGAGATGAGCAGGAATGTCTCCAAATGTCAGCGGAGGGTCAGGAGCTCATTCCAGTGCCAGGAGGACCTACGGGTTTACAAAGGCTGACAGCAGCACGAACCTACCCATGCAGACAGACAGACAGACAGACAGGCCCAAGGAGACTTCTGTTGTATGCACTTTGAAACAAAAGCAGAAACTCAGGTTCTGAGCCTGTGGGCACACCCCAGGGAAAGAGGGGCTAAGTTTCTCCACAGCTAAGCTTGCCCTTGCTTCCTGGTCTCCTTGTCCCTCCTAGACATAGATGAGTGCAGCCAGGACCCAGGCCTGTGCCTACCCCATGGGGCCTGCGAGAACCTCCAGGGCTCTTATGTCTGTGTCTGCGATGAGGGATTCACACTCACCCAGGACCAGCATGGCTGTGAGGGTGAGTACCCTCCCTTCTCTCAGACTGGTAACCTTTGGAGCTACAACTGGCTTAGAGATGTGCCCCAAACCGGGCGGTGGTGGCGCACACCTTTAATCCCAGTACTTGGGAGGCATTGGGAGGCAGAGGCAGGCGGATTTCTGAGTTCGAGGCCAGCCTGGTCTACAGAGTGAGTGCCAGGACAGCCAGGGCTACACAGAGAACCCTGTCTCAAAAAAAAAAAAAAAAAAAAAAAAAAAAAAGAGAGAGAGAGAGAGAGAGAGAGATGTGCCCCAGTTCCACCGTTTTGAATTCCTGGAACAGGAAGGAGATTCTCTTTGCCTGGGAGAAGTGGGTGGAGCTAGACCTCTTTGCCTGGGAGAAGTGGGTGGAGCTAGACCTCTCACCAGGTCACTAGGAGAGCCAGAGCAGTTGAAGGTCAGAGTGGGTACAGTTTTGGGGATCAGTAGACAGGACCAAAGCTACTCTCTCCTTGAACTTGAACTGTCACCCTCTCTCCAGAGGTGGAGCAGCCCCACCACAAAAAGGAGTGCTACCTTAACTTCGATGACACAGTGTTCTGTGACAGTGTATTGGCTACCAATGTCACCCAGCAGGAGTGCTGTTGCTCGCTGGGGGCTGGCTGGGGAGACCACTGCGAAATCTATCCCTGTCCAGTCTACAGCTCAGGTAAGAGGGACACCCCCCCTACTCCCAGAGCTCCCTTTTGTTCATCGGGGAACCAAAGGGCTTTCCCTCTGAGTGGATGAGAGGGAAAGGAGGAGAAAGCAGATGTGTGGCAAGTGCCTACTCAGCCCTGATTTTCCTGCCCTCTCTCATCCTTCAGCTGAATTTCACAGCCTCTGTCCTGATGGGAAGGGCTACACTCAGGACAACAACATTGTGAACTATGGCATTCCAGCCCACCGTGGTAAGCTCCAACCTGGCACCTCCTCCCTTCTTCCCATTACAGTTTGGTTGGGTCGGCCACTTGCTGGGTAAGCTCCACCCCTTACACCAGTTTGGCCCCAATAATTCCAACCAAAAACCCTGCTTTGGGTTCAAGTCTCCCAATAAGCCCCGCCCATGAGTCTCAGCCAAGGGGCCCAAACCTCTAGGTAAAGGAGAGGCCATTGAGCATTCACGTTCCTCTTGGTCACACAGACATCGACGAATGCATATTGTTTGGGGCAGAGATCTGCAAGGAGGGCAAGTGCGTGAACACTCAGCCCGGCTATGAGTGCTACTGCAAGCAGGGCTTCTACTACGATGGCAACTTGCTGGAGTGCGTGGGTGAGCACAGCTGCAGGTGGTGTTCTTGGGGAAGCAGCCTAATCCAGGCCTGCTCCTGTACACCCTTCTTTCTCTCCGCAGATGTGGATGAGTGCTTGGATGAGTCTAACTGCAGGAACGGGGTGTGTGAGAACACACGCGGCGGTTACCGCTGTGCCTGCACGCCACCCGCAGAGTACAGCCCGGCACAGCGCCAGTGTCTGAGCCCGGAGGAGATGGGTGAGGCCCGGGGAATCAGTGCGGGGAGCAGAAGGGACCAGAGCCCGGGCTGAATTGTGATTACCACCTCCACCAACCCCCTCGATGTCCCATAGACGTGGATGAGTGCCAGGATCCGGCTGCTTGCCGCCCTGGCCGCTGCGTCAACCTCCCGGGCTCCTACCGCTGCGAATGTCACCCGCCCTGGGTGCCCGGGCCCTCCGGCCGCGACTGCCAGCTCCCCGAGAGCCAGGCGGGTGAGGGCGACATTCGTCCTGGGCCGATTTTGAGTCCTGTCAGGGTGGAGTCCCCGGGCCACAGCCCACAGCTGGGATGGGACCGGAGTCCCTGCCTCCCTCCTGTTGATGTGGGTCATGTTCCACAGAGCACGCCCCGGAGCGACGTGAAGTATGCTGGGGCCAACGAGGAGAGGATGGCATGTGTATGGGGCCCCTGGCGGGACCTGCCCTCACTTTCGATGACTGTTGCTGCCGCCAGGGCCGTGGCTGGGGTACCCAGTGCCGACCGTGCCCACCACGTGGCACTGGTGAGCTTACCCGAGGGGCTAGAGGTAGGGACAGGAGTACAGCAGTGTTGCTGACTCTGTACCCACTTCCAGGGTCCCAGTGCCTGACTTCACAGAGTGAGAGCAACTCTTTCTGGGACACAAGCCCCCTGCTACTAGGGAAGTCTCCGCGAGGTGAGGCCAAGGGAGCAGAGGTGTGGATCAGAGGCCATCGGTGGGAGCCCATGCTGATATCTGTATTCCTCCGGCACATATAGATGAGGACAGCTCGGAGGAGGATTCAGATGAGTGCCGCTGTGTGAGCGGCCGCTGTGTGCCACGGCCAGGCGGGGCGGTATGCGAGTGTCCTGGTGGCTTTCAGCTGGACGCCTCCCGTGCCCGCTGCGTGGGTGAGCAAGATGTTAGGGACAGAAGGGCAGCGTCAGCGGGGGTCACATTGCACCACAGTGGGACTTAACCCAAGCCTGTGTCTGTTATGCCACCTTGCAGACATTGATGAGTGCCGGGAGCTGAACCAGCGTGGACTGCTGTGCAAGAGTGAGCGGTGCGTGAACACCAGCGGTTCATTCCGCTGCGTCTGCAAAGCTGGCTTCACGCGAAGCCGCCCTCATGGGGCCTGTGTGCCTCAGCGCCGACGCTGATGCAGTCCTAGCCCACACCTCGGTGATCATCGAGGGTATTTTCCGCTGAAAGTGGAGACAAGTACATCCTTTGCTCCTGACTAAATGAACACATGGACCCAAGGATCCTCCGGGGCCCATAGATCTCCTTACACCCCAACACCCAAGGGTGCTCCTGTCTGCAGAGCGCTGTTGCTGTCTGCTTTCCTCCCTGAGGATGATTCCTAGAAACTTCAAAGTCAGATCTGCCCCTTTAATTTACTCTTGGCTTTCAAGGCAAACTGATATTCACATCCAAAGCTGGTTGGGATAGCAGCACCAAGACTTACTGCTTGGGCAGGTTAGGCTGAGCTGGAACCCAGGATGTGAAATAGAATTTATTGTGGCTCTGATTATGTACACTAGATGTGCCTGGTCTTCTGACCAGGCTCACATGGTTTGTACAATAAATACACCCGCCGGGACTGCTCTCCAATGGTTGGAAAAGCCCAGGGGTTTGGGGGTGGGGATGTCAGTCCAGCTTCCGGGCTCCCAGCTTCATGGGCCCCTTGGTGGCCTTTTTCTCTGCCCGCTTGGCTTCCATTTCTCTTTTCCTTTCCTCTCGCTTTTTCCGGGCCAGCTCTGCCTTCACCTGTCCTGAGATCAGGACAAAAAGAAGTGGATGAGCAGTCTTAGCCCTCTGATCCCACGCCTGCCCTACCCAGGCCCGTCGGCCCCTCATGAGAAACACTCACTGCTCTCAGCCTCCAAGCCTTCCCAGTTGTCTTCACCCCAGGAGTCTGGGTCCAGCTTGGGCTGAAAAAGAAATCAGGCTGCAGTAGGAGTCAATGCCCAGCACAGTCCGCTCCAAGCCATGCTCCAGCGAGCCAGTACCTGAGTGCTGGGACGAACAGACAGGGCAGCAAAGGGGTCACCCTTGTCACTGGGCTCTGCACCACCCCAGTTATACTCGCTAGCTAGCCGGGTGCCTTCTGGGGGTGGCTCCACAGAGCTGGGTTCCTGCCAGCCCTGGTCCCAGGAGCCCTCAACTTCCCAGCTGCTCCAGTGTGATTCCAGAGATTTGTTATCTGGGTGGCTGCCCTGTGAGTAAACAATGGGAAAGACAGGTAGGCCAGGTAGGGTAAATGACCAAACAGTGCTCCATATAGACCCCTGCTGACCCAGCCCACCCATCCAAACAACAGACCCCTGCTCGACCCAGCCCACCTGTCCAGCTCGACTCCCTTGGTCCTTGGCACTCCAGTCATCCTGCTGTGCCAACACAGAGTCAGCTTCCTGCTGCAGGGTAAGGAGAAATGCGTGACCAGCACTATTCTCAACCCCAAGAGGGCAAGTGCAGTGAACCCTCCTAGCCATGATTCTGACCTTTGGGATTTTTATCGGTTTTGAGGCCTAGCAGCCCTCTCTTCTCTGACCCAGCTCTAACCCTCGAGTTGAATAGGGGCTCAGTGGCTGTTGCTGGCCTATCACGACCAATCCATAAAGCTCCCCTACCAGGATCACCTGCAGATGCCCAATCTGGTCTGCACACTCCTCTGAAGGATAGCCTGTGCCTTGAGCTGGGGTCGCTGGTGAGGCCTCCTCAGCCCTGCTCACCTCCAAGCTTCCCCAGTCCTCATCGTCCCATCTGTCAGCAATGGCACTGTCTTCGGCAATGTTCTTGTCTTCTTCCTGTGTCTCCCAGTTTACTGAGGTCGCAGGGGTGGCAGGGGCAAGGGCAGGGGCTGGAGCAGGGTTTCCTAGGAAACAAGGACTTCTTGAGGTAAAGTGGCTAAGAGGAAAGGGGCAAAAGGAGAAGGGGTATCCTGGAGGCCCAAAGAGTGACTAGACAATGCCCCATGCCTTATGTCCCTGTCACTGCACAGGGGAGCCTAACAATAGCTCTCAGCCCTTAGGCACTGATGTGGTGATTCTGGGACTCACCCTCTGGCACTGGTCTCTGGGGCACAGTGGTCTCAGATGGCACAGGTGTGGGGTGTGCTCGGATCAGCTTGGAGGTGAGTGAGGATACCCCAGTCACAGCCCAGCCGGCCCAGCTAGCTGCAGCTCCTCCTGCTCCAGGACTGGATGCTGCATGGACATCCTTCTCTGGACAAAGAGATTGGCAGGTATATATATAGGCTTCATGTTGAGATGACTGACAGGCCAGCTCTGTAACACAGTGATGCGCAGCAAACCCCCTCTTCCCTAGGCCCAGTCCTCTGATCTACGGAATCTATGGCGACCAACTGGGGGTTTCCAGCTTTCAGATGCTCCCATGGGTTAGGACATGCTAGGGGATAGTAAAAGACACAGCAAAGTGAAAGAGAGCATGAGTGTGGGTCACTCACCTACTTCTGCCAGCTGGGTGGGGTCCTCTGACACAGACTCTAACTTGGACAGGAAGCTTCGAATAGTCTTAAAGGCCTGTGGAGGAGCCGGAGGCCAAGCTGAGTGCTCCAGCATTCCCAAGGTGTGGCCAGGCCTCTGGGACAAACAGTGGATATCCCCAAGCCCAGCCCCCAGGTCTGCCCTGGCTGCCTTACCTGGTCCCGCACAGATTTCTCAGGGTCCACAGTAAGGCCGCAGAGCACAGGCAGGATCTTATGGGCACAGTCATCCATCGAGTAGAGATTGTGTGTAGCGGCAAAGCCTAGGACACCCGCAACCCGGGATGGTGCAAATGGGTCCTTGGTGGCCCGGCTGAAGGCGGAGGTGAGAACCCTGTGTCTAGTCTGAGAGCCCAGATGGATAGGAAAAGGATGCTTGAATACACAGAAGCAACATTAGCAGCCGCAAGCTACCAGACCTCACTTCCCAGGTCAGGGGCATCCACTGGACCCAAGGTCTGAAAATGTGAACCTATCATTCTCAACTTAAAGAATTTATGTTGGGCACAGGTGGTGCATGCCTTTAATCCCAGCAACTCATGAGACAGAGAAAGGTGGATCTATGTGAGTTTGAGGCCAGCCTGATCTACAGAGCTGGTCCTAGGACAGTGAGGGCTGCTACACAGAAAAACCTATCTCAAAAAACCAAAACCCTAAAACAAAAAAGGAAGAGAACTTAGCTACAATGTGGACCCAGGCTCCTCCTGAACCACTGGGTTCCACACTGCCTCACTGCGTGCAGCCACCCCAAGCCTGAGTGCGCCTCCCTTGTTCCCCACTGCTGGTCCTATTCAGCCATTTAGATTTGTTTTTGTTTTTGAGACAGTCTCCCTATATAGTTCTGGCTGTCCTCAAACTGACTCGGGAGACCAGGCTGGCCTCAAACTCAGAGATCCACTTGTCTCTGCCTCCCAAGTGCTGGGACTAGAGGCATGTGCCGCCATGCCCAACTTTCATTCAGTCTTATTAACTGCCCAGGCCTGGCAGAAATTCAAGTGTTGGGTAAAGACATGGAGTCAAGCAGACCTGGCTCCAAACCCAGATCTATTCTCTTGACGGCTGTGATCTGACCTACAGCTAACTCTACCTCAAGAAGCCCAACATTAGGCCTAGTGCTGCTCAGACTGAGGATGACGCTCTGGGACAATGAGGACCCAAGCCCACAGGCTCTGCAGCCCAAGAGGAGGCTGCCAACCTCCCGCAGCTCTACAGGACACTCACACTAGCACTGAGGTAGGAGCCGATTTTGCCCAAGCAGACTGTGGTGTTGCAGCGGATGGGACCCTGGTCGTCCTTGGCTTGCAGCCTTGCGAAGTGCTTCATCAGCTCCACGTTGAGATTGGCCTCATTCAGCTTTGGGGCCAAGAGCAGCATGGACTGTAAAGTAGAGGGGATAGAGGGACTGTGAGTCAGTGCAAGGATGGACACTGAGAGAATGCCACTAGCAGGCTGTCAGATCAGTCTAGCCCAGTCCCGTCCCAATTAGCATATTAAAACAGGGAGTCCCGTACTTCCAGCTCCCTTTTATGGCTAGACCCCAGAAGCTTGCCTCCATTCTGCCCTGTTCAGACTTACATACCAACGCACTCTGACACCCACGCTACCGGACCAGTTCATTCAGGTTGAGGTCACTGGTGACCTCCAATTTGCTAAATGTGATTTTCAATTTAACTTTGCTTTGCCCAGGCTATCCTTGAACTTGAATCCTCCTGCCTCAACCTCCTCAACGGTAGGATTAGAGGCATGCACCACCATGCCTAGACGCAGTCAGTAAATTGATTTACTGATTTTCCAAACTGCTAAATGTAAAGGCTGTTAGGTTCCTTCTGCCGCTGTGATGAACACTTTAGCCAAAGCTAAAGGAAAGAGTTTGACTCAGCTTACAGCCACCAGGTTATAATCCAGCACTGACAGAAATCACAACAAGAATACAAGACAAGAACCTGAGGGCAGAGGCCAGGCATGGAAATCAAGCTTTTAATCCCAGCACTCAGGAGGCAGAGGGAGGTTTATGTCGGTCGGTGAGTTCAAGTCCAACCTGGTCTATAAATGAGTTCCAAGACAGCCAGTGCTGTATAAAAAGATCCCATCTTAGAAAGCAGAGCCAGGAGAGGGGCAGAGTTTTTTCCTCCAGCTCATGCTTCCAACTCATTCAGAGATGGCAGGGCCATTTTGCATAAATGAGAAATAAATAGCCCCCCACAGACACGCCCAAAGCCACTCTGACCTAGGCAGTCCACATGTTGACCTTTCCTCTCTCTAGATGACTCCAGGCTGACAACAAAATGAGCCAGAACAAGGGCCCGTTTTCTCACCCCACTACCCCTGACCCTAAGGAGTTTTGAGACCCCCCAAGTTCTTCCTACACTTTTAAGCTTCTGTTTGGTTCTACCTCAACCTAGGTGACTGCTCGTCTTACTAGATCTGGGTGTTCAGAAACCTCCAAGTGCACACTCTTCAGCCTCTTTAGTATCTAAGACTCCTGCCTCCCAGCTCTCTCCCTGTGTGCTTGCTTGTCCTGATGTTTGGATTCTCAGTGCTCACATGAGGGCTCGGGAATGGGGCTTCAGGGCAATGACCGAGTGCTCTGGCCTCACCAGTGGTAATCCACTGCTGGGTTCAGAATTTGCTGGTTGTTGGGAGATGATGGAGGGTATGGAAGTGAACCTCGTTCAAGGCAGTGGATCCTTGGGGGTGTGCCCTTAGGAGTTACCACTTGCCAGCCCCTCTTCTCCGTCTTTCTGTCCATCTATGAGAAAAGTACTTCTGCTTTCACTCCATGGCCCCCACTAGCATGCCCTAGTTCCCCAGGGGCCCAGATGCAACAGAGCTGAGAGCCCTGACCCTGACCCCAGAAGTGACAGATCTTTCCCCTTTAGGTCATTTCAGGTATTTTGTCACAGTGCAGTAAGCTGAGCGCACAGTCCCCGGGTGCCATTCCTAAGACTTCTTCCTGTACTTCACATGTGCATGGTCAGTGCCAGCTCAACACCTCCACCTGACGGTCAAACAGCTGCCCAATGGAAGTCCAGCTGTTCCCAGTCTGCTCCTCAGTGCCCTCAGCTCACCTCACCTTCAGATGCTCCCTGTACCTTAGCCTAGAGGGTGCAGGATCATCCTTAGCACTCAGAAAAGACCGTCAGCACCCATTTCAGAAGGTCCCATTCTCCGAGTGGCTGTCATTACCCCAGCACGGGACAACCCCTAACAGCTTCCACCCTGCCTGACAGTGAGGCTCAAAAAGAGTACAATCTGTGTAGCCCTGGCTGTCCTAGAACTCGCTTTGTAGACCAGGCTGGCCTTGAACTCACAGAGATCTACTTGCCTTGCCTCCTGAGTGCTGGAATTAGAGGTGTGCAGTGCACTGCCATGCCCAGTGATGCACCAAGTGACCTTTAAAGCAAGTCTGACCCTGCCACTGCCCAACCCGAGTGCAGCTCCAGCCTCACTTCAGTGAGTGTGTCAGGTGCTCCAAGGACTGTCACCAGTCTGGCTGCACCTTCCATAACCACACCCCTGCAGCATGCTAAGCCCCTTCTTTGCTACATGTACATTACTAGAGATCCCCCAGCCCCAGAGCCTTTGCAAGTGCTGATCCTTCTACAAGGAGCACGTTTCTTCCAGGGCCTCTAGCAGACTAGATGAAGGCAGTTCCTCCTGTGTACATGCCCCTTCCCTTTTTCTGAGGCTCTTCATATAGCCTGGGCTGGCCTTGAATTTATGATCCTCGTGACTCTGCCTCCCTTATACTGGGACTACAAGAGCATCAACATCTGGCTAAAGCAGTCTTTTTGAAACATTTCTGAAACACCCTATGTAGACCAGGCTGGCCTAGAACTCACAGCCATTCTCCTGTCTGTGCCTCTAGAGTGCTAGTATTACAGGTATGTGCCTCCATGCTAGGCAGATAGGTAGTCCTGTACTGACAATTCCAAACTCTCCTTTCACTTTCTGATGAAATACACATCTTCTGTTTATTGTCTGCTAGGCCCATTGTCTGTCCCACGCACATACAGAGGAACTAGTTGCCGGGTGTGTGCTGTGTCCCAGTATGGGGCCAGGCAGGTACTGGGAGCTGCTTAGTGTCAGCAGAAAATACTGCAGGCTGAGTCCCCCAAATCCCTCCCATTTTCAGGGCTGCACCCAGGCACTGGATTGGCAGCATGCATACATATGGACCACACCTTTAGCCTTAAACCAAAGTCTGTGTTCCAGAGAGAACCGCTTCCCTGTCTTGGGGACAAGGGGGCCATGGCAGACCTGATGACACTCACCTTGACTGTCTGCTCCCGGATGGCGGGGTTGGTGTCTAGGAAGCCGTGTGTGACATGGGGGAAGATCTGGGTGTTGACTGTCGGCTCATCAAGGTATTGGATGAACTGCTCCATCTGTGGCCCAGGGTAGGGCATGAGAAGTTAGCTGCACCCCCATCAAAGTCATGGGGCCACTCTGGCTTTGTCTATTCCAGTACAGACACTGGCCACTAGGTAGCCTCCTGAGGAAGCCTAGCTTGTGTGCGTGCGTGCGTGTGTGTGTGTGTGTGTGCGTGTCCTCAGGAGGGAAGTGCTTTTGACAGTTGGACAGGAATTGGCTCCTGGTACCTGGGAGTCACTAGTTCTTTCTGGCTCATAAGGACCCTCTAACCTAGAGGCCAACAATCTGTAGCTCCAGCTGTCTTGGGACTGACAGGAGACATTGTGTCCTACTCTAAAGAACCTAAGTGATGAAGGCTGGAGAATCCCAAGGCTGCAAGGAGCCCTGGGACCACCTCCACCTCCTGAGAGCTTTCCTGGTCCTTCACCTGTGTGGTGGCCATGGTAGAGGTTTCTAGGGACCCTGGGTAGCAAAGCACAGGCTCTGGCCACCTGCCTAAGGCTGGGGGTGATCAGAGTCTGGACAAGGCCTGGGAGGGAGACCTGGCAGAGACTGGGTGAGGTGTCTACCTGCTGGAGGAGACGGATACGCATGGCACGATCAGTGGATGAGAACATTTTAACCACCACGGGGATGATCTTCTGCTGGTACTCTTCAGCACTGAGGAATTTTCCCACCTGAGGAAAAACAGCAAGAGAGCTTGGCCACACCCACAGGGCTAGGGCAACCTTATAGGGGTCCCCTCAACTTGCTTGGGCTCACTGCTGGCTCCCCAGGGAAGGAATGAGTAGAAGGTGGAGACAGCATTTCCTCAGTAGGACCTCAGCCCACACTCTGCCCAGGAAACTGCTTTTAACCTTCCTCTGTGTTTCAGGAGGCAGTGGAGAACTCAGTGCCCCACCCCCATAAAGTGGCGCCCACACGACACATGCACATAGCATTCTGCCTACAATTTCTGAGGTTCCAATTAAATAGAACTTAATAGCTGCCTTTTAAACTCTTCCAGCAAGTCCCTTCAGGGATAAAGAGTCCCCTGGGATGGGAAGGAGCCTATGTAAGCACTGGCTGGCTAGAGCTGGAGGCAGAGGGCAAGATCAAGCCGCTGGGAGTCAGAGAGCTGAGTGCGG
Organism: Rhabdomys pumilio; assembly: GCA_030674055.1. NCBI lineage: Eukaryota > Metazoa > Chordata > Mammalia > Rodentia > Muridae > Rhabdomys > Rhabdomys pumilio. Next base: position 134,722,639 of record JANHMN010000003.1, read on the forward strand.
AGAGGAGTGGGTTGGCGTGTGAACAGACTCCTGGGCCCTGGAAACCAGGGTGCATAGGTCAGACCAGTGGGGCTTGAAGAAATGGAAGAAAGGGTCTGAAGGAAGGGACTGTAAGCAAAAGAATTTGGAGTCACAGAGACTGCCCTTCCCTAGGCTGAGGTCCCCCAGCGGGCAGCCCCTGCCTGCTAAGTCCTGAGGACACTGGGTATGAGTCTACCCGGAGTATGCTTCTCCCCCAAGTCTGTATCCACCCAGGTCTCTGGACCCCACAGCTCCTGGCCCCATTTACCTTGAAGAGAGGTGTGAGGACCACGGCCCCGGCATTGCCAAACTCAAAGGCAGTCAGTAGCTGGGGCAGCACCTTGTGTCGACAAAAATCTTCGGGAAACGAGTCTAGACTCTTGCTCAGCTCTTGGAAGAACTTCTGCTTCTCAGCTGGCTCTTTGATCTGGGGGTAGCATAGACAGGGTTCAGGGGGAAACCAGCCACATCACGTACACGGGTGAGGGCAGGGGCCACCCCAACTGAAGGAAGAGGAGCAACGCTATGGAGCCTCTCTACCTCGGAGTGAGCACAGGCAGACTCTTCCTCTGTAAAATGGCACATTAGCTCTACTGCCACTCTGAGGGTTCAACCAGAAAATGCTCATAAAAGCTGCCAGTGAGCCAGGTCTGACCACACACACCGTGGCCAGCACTAAGGAGGTGAAGGCAGGAAGATCTAGAGCTGGAGACCAGCCTAGGCAACATAGTGAGATCAAAGCCAGCCTGGGCTGTAGAGTTAGTCTTCTAGTGACCGTCCTTGCTATATCCCTATCACTTAACCTAATCAGTCACTAAGAGATCAAACCCCTTCATCTGCATGTCCTCTACTATTCACAAAAACCCAAACGAGGAAACTGAAGCTCAAAGCAGGAAGGCTCTTTCTTGGCTCCTTGCCCTGGCCTGGTGGCCTCCTTGCCCACACAGGGTAGGGTTTCTGGAGAGCCATAGAAAAAGTCAGGAAATAGGCACACAGTCTTCCACCAGACCTGGGTCAAACCAGGCTTGACAGTCATAGTCTTTCTAATACTCCCACCCTGAGGCTGTAACACCCACAACACAAATTTGGTGAGCACAGTCTGAAAACTAAAACATCCACACATAGTATCTCAAATAACCCTCTTCACAATGTAGGAAGGAACCACCAGCCAAGCTGTAGTACAGGCAGAAAGGAAGCTTGTTTAAAGACATACAGTTAACAAATAACCAGCACACCTCTGTGACTTTGCACACTGCAGAAAGATGCTACCACTGGGCCATTTACAAAAGACAACGAGGGTTAAGGGTCCCGTGGCTGGAAGCTGGTCATGGCGGCACATGCCTTCCATGCATTGGGGAGACCAAGGCAGGATGGAGGGTTCAAGGCCATCCTGGGATGCATAGTGAGGCCTTGCCTTGGGGAGAAGAAAATCAAGTATCTGGGTGGTCATTACCCAAAGCCCCATGTCCCATTTTACTGCCACCCTCAGGAGCAGCTTGGTCCAGAAGCAGTAACCCTGGCTGAGGTACCAAATGCCAAGGTGGCATGGAGCTGTGTAGTCCAGTGTGGGAAGCAAGCTGACCCCAGAGCCAGGAGGTGACAAGTAAGGTTCAAAATGCGAATCACAGCCAAGGCTGCCCTTCCAGAAAGTCACGGAGGGCTCTCTTTACTCCCACGTTCTCCTGGGGGTTAGCCAGAAACTGCCCATTTTCTATGGAGCACATTTTCAGGGGACAGGCAGCCTGGCAGAGTCAGCCATGTGAGGAGAACTCCATGTAACAACCCCAATGCCCCCACACTGGCCAGGAGACACCAGGGCTCAGCAATCTCAGCTGTTGCTTCAAGATATAAAAAGTTTGGTACCAGGCATGGTGAATCATGTCTTTAATCCCAATACTCAGGGAGACAGAGGCAGGAGAATCTCTGCAAGTTTGAGGCCAGCCTGGTCTACATAGTGAGTCTCAGGACAGTCAGGGATACATAGTGATACCCTGCCTCAAAAACAAAACATACTGGCCTTCCTGATTCATCCCAACAATGCACTCTGCTCCTTTGAGGTCTGCCACCCTCCTGCCTAGCTCCTGATTCTGTGTTCCCTACATCTAGCTGGGTCAGAGCAGAGCCTCAGTCCTTTGTCACTATGCTGCTAAGAGCAGCTGGATGCTGTTGACTGTCTCTCCCTTGCACTGCCATGGATGCTGAGATCCAGAGGTAAGTAGAGGGCAGCCCCTTCCCTGTGCTCTTCTGTCTCTCAGTACCATCTTTCCCGAGTCACCTTCCAGATGGCTCCCACCTTTGAGTCTCAGACACTTGGTCATTTTCCTTCCAGCACTTCCTCGGGGAGCACAAGTTTCTCAGTACATTTCCTGTGTCTCCTGAAATGAGAGCTCCCAAAGGTGAGGAGCTGTTTGTTTGCTCCTTGCTGGGTCCTCGAGGGCAGGCCTGACTCTCCTTCCTCCCCAGCACTCTGTGTGGGACCCAAGAGGAACAGAGCAGCAATGCAAGTGTGAAGTGACTGGTAGCTGCTGAGTGACAGGGGAGTCAGCACCTGCTGTGTGCTCAACTGTACACAGCAGCCCTCACTATCTGTCTCCACCCGAGAGCAAGAGTATCAGGAAAGAAAGCACTACCTGCACCACATAGGTACAGCCTACTTTTTCTTGCCATAGTTTACCCAAATATCACAATATAGTAACTATACAAAATGTATATTATCTAAGGAGCTAGTAAGTTAGTTACAGATAACTTAAAGAATACAGGAAGGGGTGGGGTAATGGCTCAGTGGGTTAAAGTACTTGCTGTACAAACATGAGGAACTGAGTTCAAATCCCCAGGACCCATGTAAAAAGCTGAGCACAGCCTAACACACCTATATAACCCAAGGGCTACGGAGATGGAGACAGAAGAAATGACTGGCTTCAGCCTGAGTGAGACCCTATGTAATGTGGATCAGGCTGCAAGGGATAGAGCAGGACACCTGATACCCGCCTCTGGCCTCTGCACATCTGCACACAGGCAAGTCACACACACACACACACACACACACACACACACACACACACACACACACGAGATTATGGAAGGATATAAATTATATGCAACTACTATGCCATTTTACATTGAGGATCAGAACACCTGCCAACTCTCAGGAGTCCTGGAGCCAATTCCCCACTGCTGGTTAGTTCTGACATCTGGGAAGAGGGACTCTCAACTGAGAAAGTGCCTCTGTCAGACTGCCTATAGCCAAATCTGTTGGGGACATTTTCATGACTCCTGATGCATGTGGGAGGGTCCAGCCTATTGTGGGCAGTACCGCTCTTAGGCAGGTAGTTCTAGGTTGTATAAAAAAGCAAACTGGAAAAAGCCAGTGAGCCGGGCGGTAGTGGCGCACGCCTTTAATTCCAGCACTTGGGAGGCAGAGGCAGGTGGATTTCTGAGTTCGAAGCCAGCCTGGTCTACAGAGTGAGTTCCAGGACAGCCAGGCTTACACAGAGAAACCCTGTCTCGGGAAAAAAAAAAAAATCGAGAGAAAACCAGTGAGCAGCATGCTTGTCTCCACACAATCCAAATATGAGATGCCAAAACATAGGGGAGAGGTCCTGGCAAGGAATCGTAGCATGGAATGGGGGTTCACCTGAATCTCCTCCAGGAAGAGATTGGTCTCAACAAAACGGTTGCTCATGAAGCCACCAGGTGCCCGGCAGTTCTGCAGGAAGCGGGCCGGGTTGGGCCTTACTTTGGGGTTAGCTCCTACCAGCTCACAGTAATGGGTCACCAGGGATTTGGGGATCTGTAAAAGAAGGTTCCGTGTTAAGGAAAGAGTAATGAGTGGGTGGCAAGAAAGAAGGGCCTGGGACAGATGAGGCAGACAGAGGCTGGACACTTACCTTCCCGGGGTTGCGCAGGGCAGCTGCCCGAGGTAGAGACCCATTGAAAACTTCCCAGATGAGACAGCCCAAGCGCCACATGTCTGCCGACCTGTGGCAGTAACCCAGAGCTGTTCAGGGCTCCCCAGCATACACCAGTGCTGCCTCCAACCCGCTTTAGGTCCCAAGTACCTGCTGCATCACAGGCCTTGGCTGCACTGAGCCCCCTCGGCCCCAAGTAGTTTGTTTCACTAGCCCCACTTAACAAAGACACCAAAACACAGGGAAGCATAGACACATGGCTCCAACACACAGCTTTCAAATTCAGAAGCACTGAACACCTAAACTATGTCCCTCCTAACCAACCACCCTCCTCCTGAGACCCTGTGTCCCTTCCCAGGCAGGCAGCAAGGGCCAGGGGTTTTCTGGCTAGTCTAGGGGTTCCAAGGCTGCAGGGGCCTCCAGCGCAGGGCAGATCAAGGTACAGTGACCTCAGGCACCCACCACTTCTCTTTGACTGCTCTGCTACTGTTATCAGCCAACTCCGGGGGGTCATACTGCTCAAGCTCAGGGATCCCCTTGCTGGGTGGTCCCCCGCCGTTGCCCTGCGCTGAGTACATGTAGTCCAGACCCCCAAGTTTCCATTCGCCAGCCCTGTCCACAAACACAGCAGCCATGCAGACATTATTGTGGATGAGGTTGCAGTCGTTGACCAGGAAGCTGAGGGCTTTCACGATCTGGTGTAACCCCCATGACAGCTCCTGCTCCTTCAGGCCACCTGCTTCTGCTCGTGCCTTGAGGTATGTTCCCAGTGGGGTCACAGCCTCTGTCACGATGTGGAGGCACTTTTCTGTCTGAGTAAGAAAAAGGCTATCAGGGCATGGTTCCAGAAGAGGAAGGGAAGATGAGGGATGTGACAGGGAAAGAGGTAGTGGAGAAGATACCAAATCTGAAGGTGCTGAAGCACTTGGGTACAAACTGAGGGCCTGAGGAGAGTAAGATGGGCAGATCGGGCGACAGGTACCTCCAACCCATCGATATAGGCCAGGATGTTGGGGTGTCGGAGAGTTTTGAGGCGTTTGAAGGCAGCTTTGGCCACCTGGGTCTGTTCTTCGGCTCCGGGTTTCACATCATACACGAAGATGGACACTGCGCTGCCTGTGGCCTGGTGGAGGACACAGCAACCTGAGAGGCGCGGGCCAGGTGATCACTCCAACCTGCCTGGACTACAGCAGCTCCGAGTCCGCCTCCAGAACAGAAGGGAAGGGACTCTAGCCAGTCTCGCCCCAGGACAGCCCTTAAGGATCTAGCCAGGCCCACGTGACCCCCGTCCGGTTTGCTTGACGGTCCCTCGGTCCTTCCGCCCGCCACGTCGTCACTGCTCGCCCCACTCCCCAGCCCGTTGCCGGGATCCTTGGTCGCCGCCACGTCAGGCCCGGCGCGACACAGCGAAGCCGGCATACAGACTAGGAAAGGCCGAGGACCGCTGCGGCCTGCGGAGCAGCGAAGTACCTCACCTTTTTTCGGCCTCGGTGCAGGATCCAGGGCCCAGGCGGCCCGCCTTCGGGGGGCTCAGGGCTCAGCTCGAACGGGAAGTCCCGGACCGGGTCCCGGGCAAAGAACCACATCGTCGCCGCCGCCACGGGCTCGGGAGCCTCCACTCCGGGTCCTCCGGCTGCCCGAGCCGGGGCGGGGCGGGCCGAGGGCGGAGCCAATCTGTTCTGTGGGTGGGGCTGTGCGTTGGGCGGGTCTTTGGGTGGGGCCTTGCAGGACGGAGGCGGAGCTGAAGGCAGGACTCCCCGGGCGGGGCTGAGTGTGGAGGGAGGGGTGAGCCTAGATGGTCATCCAAATGCTCCAACTTGTAGCCTTGTATAGATAGAGAAATTGAGTGTGATGTAGTGAATGCAGCAGTTGTAGGATGAGGAGGGGGCCGGATCACAAAGTGAGCGTGACAATAGAGCCTATCTAAACCTGGTTGGGGGGTCAGGGGTGAAGAGAGATGGGGAGATAAAAAAGAAAGGCTACTACTGGCAGTAGATGGGAAAGTAAGAGTAGTGGGGAGAACGGTTATATGTAAGCCAGAAGCTCCTTTGCCAGAAAGTGGGAAGATTCGGGGCTCAGCGAGGAGATTGTGACATGAGCAATTAGTTACTACAGTAAAGGTACTTGAGACCTTGAGAGTGGGGTTGAGGTTGAGGTGGACAAGGAGGATGCAAATATCCTGAGAGATCTGGGAAACTGTTACTAAAGAAGTATGTCCAGAAACACTGTATCTCCAAAGTGGACATGGGTGCTGGCCAGAGTCCTGCAGGAGCTTAGAGCTGGGAATGATGTCCTGGGCACTGAATTGAGTTGGCAGGAGGAACATGGCAAAGCCAGGATAAACCTTTTCTTCCAGACATGTCTCTCGTCACCCTTTGCTGGCCCACAACTTCCTGTAAGTCCAGTTTTAGGGACTCCAACACCCCCTGTGATGGTTTGTATATGCTTGGCCCAGGGAGTAGCACTATTAGGAGGTGTAACCTTGTTGCAGTAGGTGTGTCACTGTGGGCGTAGGCTTAAAACCCTCATCCTTGCTGCCTGGAAGTCAGTCCTCCACTAGCAGCCTTCAGACAAGGATGTAGAACTCTCAGCTCTGCCTGCACCATGCCTGCCTGGATGCTGCCGTGTTCCTGCCTTGATGATAATGGGCTGAACCTCTGAACCTATAAACCAGCCACAATTAAATATTGTCTTTTATAAGACTTGCATTGGTCATGGTGTCTGTTCACAGCAGTAAAACCCTAAGACACCCCCTACTAGCAGGAAGCCTTAGCTCTTCTTTCACACAGCCAAATATTTGCAGTTATCCTATGTCAAATATTCACTGCAAATAAAATACAGCATGGTTGGAGGGTTATTTTTTAATATTACTTATTTATTTTTATTTATAAGAATACATTGTTGCTGTCTTCAGACACACACCAGAAGAGTGCATCAGATCCCATTACAGATGGTTGTGAGCCACCATGTGTTTGCTGAAAATTGAACTCAGGACTTCTGAAAGAGTAGTCAATGCTCTTAACTGCTGAGCCATCTCTCCAGCCTGGGGTGGAGGGTTATTACCAGGTTAATTCATTGTTAAAACTGGAAGCCAAAATGACTGGATTTGATTTCCAGGTTTACTAAGTACGAGCTGTATGTCTTTATGTGTGTTTTCTCGGCTGTAAAATGGATAGAATAATAGAACCTACCCCATAAGGTTAGTAGGCTAAAAAACTCTACTCAAGATGTTGCCATCGAGCCGGGCGGGCGGTGGTGGCACACACCTTTAATCCCAGCACTTGGGAGGCAGAGGCAGGTGGATTTCTGAGTTCGAGGCCAGCCTGGTCTACAGAATGAGTTCCAGGACAGCCAGGGCTACACAGAAAAACCCTGTCTCAAAAAAAAAAAAAAAAAAGGAAAAAAAAAAAGAAAGAAAGTCTGTAGGAGCTGAAGAGATGACTCAGGGGTTAAGATGACCCAGGTTTAATTCCTAGCACCCACATGGCAGCTCACAACTCTCTGTAACTCCAGTTTCAGACAATCTGGTACCCTCGTACAGACATACATGGAGGCAAAACATCAATGCACATAAAAATAAATAAATCTTTTTAAAAAGAAAAGGCTGTACATAGGCCTATAAAGCATCTTAATTAGCAACTGAAGGAGGAGACACAGTTCATTTTCTTAATCAGTGTTTGATGGAAAAGGGTCAGCCCAGTCCATAGTAGGTACCCCTAGGTGGTGGTACTGGTTCTATAAGAAAACAGGCTGAGCAAGGCATGAGGAACAAGCCAGTAAGCAGCACCCCTCCATGGCCTCTGTGTCAGCTCCTGCCTCCAGGTTCCTACCTGGTTTGAGTCCTGCCTTGGCTTTCTTCAGTGGACTATGACTTGGGATGTGTAAGCCAGATAAACCCTGCTCCTCAGGTTGCTTTTGGTCATGATGTTTCATCATAGCAACATAACCCTAAGACAGAATGTATGTCTAGAAGCCCTCCGTGTCCCCAAGGTGAGCATGGGTACTGGCCACAGTGTCCTGCAGGAGCTTGGAGCTGGAAGATGCCCTGGTCACTGAACTGAGCTAGCAGGAGGAAAATGGCAAAGCCAGGAACTAAGCCATTTCTTCCAGAAATGTTTCTCATGGCCCTCTGATAGCCAAACTTAACATTCTAGTATGTGATGAAAAAAAAGCTTGGTTTTGAGACAGTCTCAAGAACCTGAGGCTGACCTCAAGCACAGCATATGCCTGAGGATGGCGCTGAACCTCTTTTAACATTGCTATTACATTCATGTATTTATCCTGAGCACGTGCCCGTGTGCATCTTGTGTACATGTTTGGGTTCGTGTGTCTCACACCATGTCTGTAGAGATCAGAAGACAACTTGCAGGAGTGGACTCTCTTGTTCCATACATAAGGTCCAAGGACCAAATTAAAGTGATCAGGGTTGGCAGCAAATACCTCTCCCCCTCCACCCCAACCCCCCATGGAGCCATCTTGCCCAGCCAGTCTTCTGATCCTATTACCTGAGTAATCACCTGCTGGGGTTACAGGCATGCACCAACAAGCCTGGTTTATTTGATGCTGGGGATTAAATGTAGGTCTTCCATAAATCCTCTACCACCTGAACCACACCCCTAGCCCATGGAGGTCTTTAAAAATAAAAGATAGAAATGCCAGGCAATGGTGGGGCAAATCTTTAGTGTGAGCACTTGGGAGGCAGAGGCAGGCAAATCTCTGAGTTCGAGGCCAATACCAGGACAGCCAGGGCTATACAGAAAATTTCTATCTTGAAAAACAAAACATAAAGGGCTGGAGAGATGGCTCAGTGGTTAAAAACACTGACTATTCTTCCAAAGGTCCTGAGTTCAATTCCCAGCATCCACATAGTGGCTCACAACCATCTGCAATGGAATATGAATTCCTTTTCTGGTCTGTCTGAAGACAGCTACAGTGTGCTCACATACATTTAAAACAAACAAAACAATCAACATAGGAAAATATTCTTTTCAAATGCATATGGACAGTCCTGAGAATGGTCTGTTATCTATGCACAGAAATTAGCCTAGGTAGTAGGGAGATGGGTGTAGTAGTGGAGACAAGGATTAGGAATTCTAGGTCATCTATCCACAGCCACAGAGTGAGTTCACTTAAACTGTGTTATGGGAGACCTTGTCTCAAAACACCAAATAAATGCGTAAAGAAAAAGAGCAGCCGGGCAGTGGTGGTGCATGCCTTTAGTCCCAGTACTTGGGAGGCGGAGGCAGGCGGATTTCTGAGCTCGATGCCAGCCTGGTCTACAGAGTGGGTTCCAGGACAGCCAAGGCTATACAGAGAAACCCTGTTAAAAAAAAAACAAAGAAAAGAAATCACCGTAGACCTACTGTTATGTGTGTTGTTCAAAGGCTGTAGAGTTGAACTAGAGACATAATAGGAGACTAGGAACTCACATGTAAACCCAACTCTGAAGCGGCTGAGACTGGAGGATCCCTGGGGCTTAGTGGCAATCCAGTTCCAGCCAAATTAGAGCATCCAGGCTTGGTGAGGGACCCCAGACGATGTTGCCCTCTGGCCTCCACAAACATGTGTACACAGGTGCATACCCATCAACACAAATCTACAATGGAAAGAAATTGGGTTTTCTTCCTCTTACTATTAGAGGCAAACTTCTGGCACTCTTTCTACTACTGTTACTCAGAGCCTGGATGTAGCCAAGCTCAAATTCTCTGATGGAGATACCCTAACAGCACACCCCAACTATGCACCAAATGAGAGGGAGACAGGTTAGCCCATCTGTCTAACCTTCCTGACCCCAGGAAGTCTCTGTAGGGGTCATCTAGGAGGCATTCTGGGGTACATGTCTGCCTCTCCGCTGGGGTAGCTGGAGTGGCCTGGGCACACTACTCAGTCCATAATGGGGGATGCTCGGCTGGTGGTTTTCCAGACAGGAAACTGGCGTCCGCAGTGGAGATTGCTGTGGTTCCCAAGCTCCTTGTGCCCGGACGCCGCTAGGATACTACTGGGAGTTGGGAATAGGGGTCCCAGGTCCAAGCTTCCCCTCTGGATGTCCATGCGCCAGGCAGGAAGCGAAAGCCAGAGCCCCTGAAGGAACACAACCCGGCTTGGTTCTGAATGAGTGTGGAGACTAGAGTAGCTGGCTGAAAGACAGATGGCCTTCTGGGAGATTTAGGCTCCGGCTCTTTACAAGGAAGGCCCTCCCCTCCCAAGACCCCTCCCTGGCCTCCTAGTTGTTGATTCTCGATGAAAAGAAAAACGATGGTCCCTGCTCATTCAAAATGCTTTATCTGATGGCCAATGTAATTGCATACACCTCACCAGGAAGGAATGCCCAGGAAAGAAGCTCATTGGCCTATCATTAGCATGGAGAACTTTAGGTTTTTATGCTACTGTGACTTTTCTCAGGTAGAAGCGAGGGGGGGGGGCTTAGAATCCCCCAGACGTGGTCAGAGAAGGAGAAAACCTACTAACAAAGGAGTCTCCCATTTTGTGCTGTGCTCAGAGGCCATCTAGTCCTGGTGGACTTTAATTATCAGAGTTTCCACACAGGAGAAAGCCATGGTGGACAATTCTGCATACAGTGTCAACATCTGGACCAAGGAAACAGTAGATGACACCCTGCATGCACTTGGATTAGCCAAAGGTGGACCACTCACCAATATACACACTCAGCCCAGGGAGGCTTTGCCATTCCTCTGAGCCTGGCCCAGGAAAGGCCTTGCATTTCCATGGGTCTGGGGCATTGGAGTCCTCTACATGGCTCATGTCAATGCCAAGCTATACACACTCAGTCAGGATTTCATCCACTCCCCATGCCAAGGGGCTGACCACCTCGGGCCTCTGTGGGCCTCTGTGGGCCTCTGTGGGCCTCTGTGGGCCTCTGTAGGCTTCTGTGGGCCTCTGTAGGCTTCTGTGGGCCTCTGTAGGTTTCTGTGGGCCTCTGTAGGCTTCTGTGGGCCTCTGTGGGCTTCTGTGGGTCTCTGTGGGCTTCTGTGGGCCTCTGTGGGCTTCTGTGGGCCTCTGTGGGCTTCTGTGGGCCTCTGTGGGCTTCTGTGGGCCTCTGTAGGCTTCTGTGGGCCTCTGTAGGCTTCTGTGGGCCTCTGGACTCACATGCACCTACCCTTACAGACCATTCAAGGCAGCCAGGACTCTCAAACCGAAACACAATAATACACTCCTGTAAAACAGCTAGCTATTTCAGAATGGTAACCTCTGCCAGTCCCCTCCCAGTTCTGCCAGTTAAGAGAGCTCTCTTAACTCTCTGCCAGTCCCCTCCCAGTTCCCAGCCCAGCTCCTTCAAACGTTTCTCCCAGCCATTCTTCCCTCAGTTCCCCAACAGTCTGCTTGAACAGTCTCTTCTTCCAGTTTTCCCAGTACCAGCAGCTCCAAACTATGAATCTGCTCAGCTAAGCTTCTCCTGGTTCAACTGTCACCAACTGTCTTCTCCCCTGGCTCTGCTAGTCCTAGTCCCCTCAGGCGGCTTCTTTATATCTCAATAAATCCAAGCATCAACCAACATCAAAAGCCATTGGATCAAGAAGCTCTAACAGCTAAGAATACTTTTTAAAAAGTATTTCTGTATGTATGTATATATGTATGTATATATGTATGTATATATATATATATTTTATGTATATGAGTACACTACAGCTGTCCAGACACACCAGAAGAGGACATCTGATTCCATTACAGATGGTTGTGGGCCACCATGTGGTTGCTGAGCCATCTCACCAGCCCCAAATCTTCAATTTTAAAAAAAGAAAGAGCCAGGGCTGGAAAGATAGCAAGCATTTCCTTGCCTTTAAAAAATAAATAAATAAAAGGAGGTAGAGAGATGGCTCAGTGGTTAGAGCACTGACTGCTGTTCCAGAGGCCCTGAGTTCAATTCCCAGCAACCACATGGTGGCTCACAACCATCTATAATGGGATCTGATGCCCTCTTCTGGTGTGTCTGAAGAGAGAGATGGTGTACTCATATACAGAAAATAAATAAATCTTTAAAAAAAAATAAAGAAAAGAAGGAAAGACTCAGGTGTGGTGGTATGCATCTTTAATCCCTCCTTTAATCAAGAGGCAACGGCAGGTAGATCTCCGTGAGTTCGAGGTCAGCCTAAATCTACACAGAACCTCCAAGCCAGACTGGTCTACATAGTCAGGCCGTGTTGCAAAACAAATACATTTTAAACTTTTTAAGTAAAAAGGAAGAAAACAAAGTGAATTACAAAGGGGCTATCTGAACGGTGTCACAACAAAGAAGTGACTGAATGTTGAACCTATTAATTACCTTAATTAATCATTGCTGAATAATACAGCCCTAGATCAGCTAGAACACCGCACCACATAAAAATGTGAAACATCAAGTAAACAAAATCAAGCCAGCGAGTGAGCGGGTATGGGTAAATACTCATGAACCAAGCCAGCCTTGGTGCAAGCCTAGCACTCAGGATTTAGTGGTAGGCAGATCTGTGAATTTAAGGCTAGCCTAGTCTACATATCAAGTTCTCAAAAAATAAAAAATACAAAATAAAACGGGGTGCTCTTGCTCTCCCCTCTTACTCCTGATTCCCCCTTTCTCCCCAGACCCCCCCTAATTCTCTCTCTCCACTTGCTCATGGCCAGCCTCTACTCCTCTTTTCTCTCTCTGCCTTTCTCTATATCTACTCTCTCAAGTCCCCTCCTCCTCATGCCCTGAATAAACTCTATTCTATACGAAAAGGGGAGTGGGGTGGGCAGGGGACTTGGGAAGTGAGGCCGGGTGGATAGCTGGTACCATGAAGAGATTGGGACGTGGCCCTAAGGACAGGTGTGGCCCTAAGGACGTGTGTGGCCCTAAGGACGTGCACTCCAGTGCTTTCATGAGCGCCCACCTCTTGTTCTCCACTGTGATGGTTTTGCCGGTCTTCTCATGTGAGTCTCTCTGAGGTATGAAGTGGAAACTTGAGGGTTCTTTAGAAAGTCAGTTGTGTTAGATGGTGTTTTTCTGGAGCAAACATGGGGAGGAATGTTTTGCTGAAGTAGACACAGGTGAAAGGATATTCTGCTAAAGCAAAACATTCCTTCATGAGTCTGCCTTAGCCTTTCACCTGCGTCTGCTTCAACGAAACGTTCCTTCACGTGTTTGCCCCAGCATAACACCATCCAACAGAACTGACTTTCCAAAGAACCCTCCAGTTTCCACTTCAGAGGTGCCTTCTGAAGAGACTCCGGCTGGCTCACAGACATTGCTCTGGCAGACCTTACCCTTCTCCACAGTCCCTCTTTCTTGCTAAAAAACCTTAGATTACATTCTTCAGATAGCCACCAAGGACTATTCCCCTATTTGGCTACTTCCTCCTCCCGAGGCTGACTACCAAGGTCAGCCATCGGAGTATTCAAGTTCAAAAATCAAAAGCCTCCTTGGGCTCACCTATTAACATGCCCAATCAAAATTAAACCTCATTCTAACTCAGGATTTTCCATTTTACCTTTATAAACCACCAGTTGCCTATGGGCCACATCTGTCTCCACTCTCTCCAGAGGCCTTCCTCCCCATACCCCAGGACAAATAACCCTTTCCTATCTCCCTTACCCCTTCCTCCTCTCCCCCTTGTTCCTTCTTCCTTGTCCTCTGTCTCCTGTCTTTGTCCCTTATCCCTACCCTTTGTCTGCCTGGGACAGATAAATTTGCTTTGTGCTGACAACCTGGTCTTGAGGTGTCCAAGGTTCCCTACACCTTCTTCTCCAGGAAGTCTCATGAGCCCACTTAGAGTCCTAAACTGACATCTAAGTACCAACTGTCATGAGCCATCACCATGCTGATGTGCTGAGAGCATCTGGGCTTATCTTACCTCCAAGAGAGCTGGTGATATCTGTCACATCCTTAGCAGAGAAGAAGTGGACTCACTGTGTGCAGGTTGGGACCTGGCCTTCATGTAGATAAAGGCCACTGTGATCTCTATCTGGCTTGGATCCAAATGGGCAGAAACAGGTCTAGCACTATGTCTATGTTTGTCTCTCATTTGCCCTGGCCCAGGGACACCTGGGATTTGGGTGGTCCATCTAAGCTTCAAGGCTAGCCTGGGAACCTGATGACTCCAAAACTTCCTTGCATCTTTTCTGGGATGGGATAAGAGGCACCCTTGTCCTATGCTCTGTTTCCACATTCTTTATTTACACTTTAGTATTTAATAAATATCTTAATATATATGTATATATTTTTAAGAATTATTTATTTATTTAATTTGTATATATTTGAGTACACTGTCATTGTCTTCAGACACACCAGAAGAGGGCATCAGATCCCATCTCCCTACTCATCCAACTACGAGTTATTTCTCTCAGGAAAAAAAAAAAAGCAAAAACAAAACAAAAACCCAAAAGACAAAAAACAACAAACCCCTCCAGCTTGGTGGAATCATTCCTTCAGAGGTTGCCTGTCTGTCTAGGGTGGGTACAGTCCCCAGGAAAAGTCATGGACACCAGGCTTGCTGGAACCCACTGCCCTGGCAGCTCAGGAGATACAGTGGGACCCAGTGTGCTCTTCCTCTCCTTTCCAACCCCTTTTCTGAGGATGTGTCAGCTGCTAGTGGGCTTTCTTTCTTGGTGAGAAAATTGAAGGCTTGGAAGAGCAAAAAGGTGGTGCAGAGAACAAAGGTGGGTAGTGGGGGGCTGGAGTATGCTCAGTGTGGAGAGAGGGGTGTCAGGGGGCTGGCTGGGCACACTGCCCATGGGCACTGGCGGTGGGCTGTGGGAAGTGAAAGGCTATCAGCAGAGGGCTTCTGAGCCAGCTTCAGGCCAAGGCAGGACCCTCCAGGCCATCTCAGACCCTAGTCTCTTCCCCATCCAACCTCCAACCCAGCTCTTCCCACTGCATGTATCTAGAACTCTCCCAAACTACATAGCTTTGCCCGTCTGTTGCTCACCAACACTTCCTCCTGTGCTCCAAGCAGGAGCATCAGTATGTGTTCTGAGACCAGTCGCCAGCCCCACCCCACCCGCCAAGCCTCTGCTCTCACTCACCTGAACATCTCCAATGATAGCCTCATTTTTACCCTCAGCAACAGCACCACAGCCAATCAGAGACACTTCCTATTTCCAAAGCAGCCCTCCAACAACCTCCATTCCATGCATAGTAATATTAACTCCTCCTGACTCCTCCTGACGACGCCTCCTCCTCTTCCCATCTCTCTCCTGGCAGGACTGCCCTGCACAGCTGAGCTCCGGCTCAGCCCAGTGTGCCCCACAATTCCATTTGTTCCAGATTGTGTTGTGTTTAGTAAGCAATGTGTTCTTGCTTGAAAACAATGTCAAAACATCGTATGCAGCAGCAAACTCATCCTGTGTGTTTCTTGGTTTTAAAAGCCACATAATGTGCCGAACTAGTTTTGCAGCCTGTTCCCTAAGTCCAAAACCATCTTTTCTTCCTTTTTTTAAAAAATCTTTTTTAAGGATTCATTTTTTTTGGGGAGGGAGGGCTGAAGAGACAGGCCAGTGGATAAAAGAACTACTTGCTCCTCTTCCAGAGTCCTGAGTTAATTCCCAGCAACCACATGTAGCTAACAAGCATTCATCATGGGGTCTGACTCATATACATAAAATATATAAATAAATCTTTAAAAAAAAAAAGGGGGGGGCTGGCAATCTTGGTGGTGTGGTACAGGTCTTTAATCTCAGCATTCCAGAGCAAAGCTAGGTGGATGCCTCAAGTCTGAGGTCAGCCTGGGCTATACAGTGAGACCCTGTCTCAAAAACAAAAAAATAAGAAAATTGGGTTGGAGAGATGGCTCAGTGGTTAGGAGCACTGACTGCTCTTCTAGAGGTCCTGAGTTCAATTCCCAGCAACCGCATGGTGGCTCACAACCATCTGTAATGGGATCCAATGCATTCTTATGTGTCTGAAGACAGCTACAGTGTACTCATATACATTAAGTAAATAATATTTTTAAAATTATATTTATTCTTGATTCATACACAGATACCACACACACACACACACACACACGCACGCACACGCACGCACACACACTCTCACCACACTCTTAATAACTTATGTGCCTTTGGCTGGTTACTCTGTGCAGAAGACTGGTAGTGACAACTCCTCGGGCATCATGCGCCCTCTGGTGGACTGCAGCAGCAATGACTACAGCTGGCCACATAGAACCTTTTGCCTCCCCGAGGCTGAAGTGCTCCTCAGGTCTGTACTCCAGAACCAACTTCAGGGAACTGAGCTTGTTGGGGAAGGCTCTGAACCCCTGACCCTCCTGTTCACTGGTTTTGGACACCCGCATATTCTGCTGAGCCTTCCTTCATCTGACTCAAACAGCCCTTGTCTATTCCCTGCTTGGTAAGGATGAAGAAAGATAGCACATGGGATGCTGATAGCCCAAGTCAATCCCACAGCTCTGTAGGGTTCTTGGTTCTCTTTCTAAGAATGTATTCCAGCTCAGGGAGAGAAGGGCTCAGGCTTCTGCTTCCATTAGGGCGATCTATGACTCTTCTGTGCTCTGATCCTGTTCTGGGAAGCTTTGTCAGCCTTGGCTCCTGAAAGGATCCCAAGAAGACGCAGGCATTTTTTGTCAGCTACTACCACTGTCGTGGTTGATTTATTCACGTTTATTTTACATGTATGGGTATGTTGTCTACTTGTGTGTCTGTGTGCCACACACAAGCAGTGCCTGAGAAGGCCAGAAGAGGCCGTTAAGTCCCTGGTTACAGATTCCTGTGAGCTCTTGGGTGCTGGGGTCTGAGCCTAGGTCCTCTCTGAAAGCAGAAGTGCTGTTAAACACTGAGCTATTTCTGCAATTGACCCCCACCCTCTGCCAAATGAAGCCTGACAGGGCATGGTTATAATCCGAGAGCTCAAAGCGGCAGGACCATAGCTAGCTAGCCTTGATGCTCCAGTTCCTAGGACTGTGATAAGTACTGGGACCAAAAGCAGACTGGGGAGGAAAGAGTTACTTGCATTTCCATGTCAGTCTGTTATGGATGGAAGTTCAGGCAGGACTGGAGGTAGGAGCTGAGGCAGAGAAGTGGAGGGTGCTTACTGGCTTGCTCTCAGTGGCTTGCTCACTTGTTTATTTTTTTTTTCTACAGTGCAGACAATCTGCTACATCAATCAACTGCCCTCACAGAGTGGCCTGGAAGCCAATCTGATGGGGATGTGGTCTCAACTGGAGTTCCCTCCTCCCATGTGTCAAATCGGCAAAAAACAAAAACCTAACCAGTACACTCAGTGAGTGAGCTCTAGGAGCCTCCCCGCCCCCAAACAAACAAAGGAATTCCTTCTAAGCATGGCGTGGGGACACCTGCTGCAATCCCAGCTGCTCAGGAAGCTGAGGTCCAAGGTTCCCTTGAACCCAAGAACTGCAGACCCGTCTGAGCAACATAATGATACCAAATCTCAAAAAATAAATAGGAAAGGGCTTGGGGAATGGCAAGGGGGGCCATTGAAAAAAGGCTTGCCTTGTAAGCTCAAGGACCTGAGTTATATACCTAGATCCCACGTTCAGGCAGTCTCAGTGCTGGGGGGCAGAGGTAGATCCTCGGAGCTCCCTTCCAGACAGCCCAGTCCAGGCCTATCTCAGAAAGTGAGTGAGCAGGTGTTCCTCGGGTACAACAAATTCATTCTCTTGCCACACACGAACATGGACACTGTGGTCTGGGATGTAGCTCAGTTAGTAGTGTTAGATTAACATGTGTTAATTAACACACACACACTGAGGCCTGGGATGTAGCTCAGTTGGTAGTGTTAGACTAATGTGCAAGGTTATTCTCAGACACTGCACAAACAAAACATGGTAGCACAGGCAGGCTTATAATCTCAAGTCTTAGGAAGAGGATGGAGAGTTTGGGGCAAGCTGGGGATGTCTCAAAAGTAATATAATAATAATAATAATAATAGTAGTAGTAGTAAGATGGGAGAGATGGCTCAGTGGATAAAGTGGTCATGGATGTGAAGACTAGAGCTTGGTTTCCCACATAGAGGACGGTGTGTTAGTCAGGGTTCTCTAAAGGAGAACATATAGAATGACTATATCCATTAAAAGGGGGTTTATTAGGTGGCTTACAGGCTATGTTATAGGAACCAGCAATGGCTGACTCCCCATGGAAAAACCAAGAATCTGGTAGTTGTTCAGTTCCTGACACAGGGTATCTCAGTGATCTCAGCCCAGTGCCGGACCCCTAGAAAATCCTAGAGTGCTGCTGGTCCTTCTCAGTGAGGATTCAGAAGAAGCAGATTCTAATACCAGTGAAGAAACGCTCCAGCAACAGGATAGATGTGCTTGGCAGTAAGACAAGCAGGCAAAAAACAAAAGCTTTCTTCTTCTATATGAGCTGTCTTGAGAAGGCTGGCCCAGATTTAGAATGGGTCTTCACACCTCAAATCCAATCAAGAAAATCTGCCAGGCAGTGGTGGTGCACGCCTTTGGTCCCAGCACTTGGGAGGCAGAGGCAAGCGGATTTCTGAGTTTGAGGACAGCCTGGTCTACAGAGTGAGTTCCAGGACAGCCAGGACTACACACAGAGAAACCCTTGGGTTTTAATTGATTCCAGATGTAGTCAAGTTGACAAGCAAGATGAGCCAGATCAGCTGAGTAGCCTTGGAAGGCTTGGAAGCTTTCAGGAGGCAGAGACAGGAGCATGCTAGGCAACTAGAGTCTCCAAAATCCTCAATAAAGTGAAATGTGATCAAAGAATACACCCAATGTCCATTCTCACACACATGAACATATACACCCACACAAATAAACTCATATATGTGCATGCACAAGTGCATTAAAGAACAAACAAAAACAAAACGGAACAAAACAAACCCCTAAGAGTCTGCAGAGTTGGCTCAATGCAGAGGAGCTGGATTCAATTCCCAGAATTCACATGTGTCTCCTATAACTATCCTTAACTCCAGTTCTAGGAATCTGACACACTCTTCTGAAATCCATAGGCACCAGCCACCTATGTGGTACATATACACACATGTAAACAAAACACTAAGAAACATGAAAAATAAATGTAAGTACTCTAAAAAGGAAACGTGGAACTTGGTGGTCGCGTCTGAACGTAGAAGACTGAGATCCTGGGTTCAAGTGACAACACAGACAGGAGGAGAAGTAAGGACACAGGAAAGGCAATGAGGGGCATCACAGTAAAAACGTCACACCCAACTGATGACATAGGTAGGGGTGTAAGCTGGGCTTAGTGGTGCACTCGGGGGGCAGAGACTGGTGAATTTCTAAGTTTGAGGTCACCCTGTTCTCAGAAAAAAAAGAAAAAAGAAAAGAAAACTGTGTGGTTGTGGGGTGGAGAGATGCTATTCTAGAGCTTTTATGGGTGTGACAAAATACCATGACCCAATAAACAAGCTGGGAAGGAAGGGGTTAATTTGGCTCACACTTCCATAGTGCCTTTCATCCTCAAAGGAAATCAGGAAAGGAACTGAAACTGGCCAGGAACCTGGAGACAGGAACTGATGTAGAGGCCATGGAGGGTGCTGTTTAATGGCTTGTTCATTGTTTGCTCAGCCTGTGTTCTTTTTTGGGGGGGAGCAGGGCGGGGGGTTTCGAGACAGGGTTACTCTGTGTAGCCTGGCTGTCCTGGAACTCACTTGAACTCAGAAATCCGCCTGCCTCTGCCTCCCAAGTGCTGGGATTAAAGGCCACCACCGCCCAGCCTCAGCCTGTGTTCTTACGGAACCCAGGACTACCGACCCAGAGATGGCGCCATCTACAATTGGCTGGGTCTTTCCCCATCAGTCACTAATTAAGAAAATGCCTGGGCTTGGTGAGATGGCTCATAAGTTAAGAACACTGGCTGCTCTTCCAGAGGTTCTGAGTTCAATTTCGAGCAACCACATGATGGTTAATGACCATTTGTAACTGGATCTGATGCCCTCTTCTGGCATGCAGACAGAGCACTCATATTAAAAAAAAAAAAGAAAAAAAAAAAAAGAAAGGAAGAAAATGCCTTATAGCCCGGTGTTGTTTTTAATTTTATGTGAGTGCTCTAACTGCATATACACCTGCATGCCAGAAGAGGGCATCAGATCCCATTACAGATAGTTGTGAGCTACCTATGTGGTTACTGGAGACCTCTGGAAGAGCAGCCAGTGCTCTCAACCCTGATCCACCTCAAAGCTGGATCTTATGGAGGCATTTTCCAAATTGAGGTTCCTTCTTTTCAGATAACTCTACTTTATGTGTCAAGCTGACATAAGACCAGCCAGCACGGATGCCTCATCATTCAATAGTTAAATGTATAGACTGATAATCCAGAGAACCCAAGTCCAGCCATACAAGTTAGCTGGCTCCTAACTGTAATTCCAGCTGCGGAGGACCTAGATTCAGGTCCTCCAGGCCTTTCCTGTCAGGCTGTCCTCAGACTCTCCATCACAAACCCTGCCTATTTGCCCTTCCTCCCATTTTTTAAAATATGCGTGAGTGTTTTGCCTCCATGTATGTAGGTGCAGCACGTGCATGTTTAGGGCATAGGAAGAGCAGAAGAGGATTTCAGAGCCCGTAGAACTGCAGTCACAGACAGTTGTAAGCCTCCATGTGTGCTCGGAACCCAAACCAGGTTCTCTGAAGGAACAAGTGCTCTTAACAGCTTAGCCATCGCTCCAGCTTCTGTTTGTCGGCTTGTTTGTTTGTTCGTTTGTTTTGCTTTTTCTTTCTTTTTTTTTTTTTTTTTCCGAGACAGGGTTTCTTTGTGTAGTCCTGGCTGTCCTGGAACTCACTCTGTAGACCAGGCTGGCCTCAAACTCAGAAATCCGCCTGCCTCTGCCTCCCAAGTGCTGGGACTAAAGGCGTGTGCCACCACCGCCCACAGCCCGGCTGTTTTGCTTTTTCAACGCAGGGTTTCTCTGTGTAGCCCTGCCTGTCCTGGAGACAGGCTGACCCAGAATTTACTAGGCCTGCCTCTGCCTCCCCGAGTGCTGGGATTAGAGGTGTATGTCACTACACCTGGCCCCCAATTTATTTTTATGTGTGAATTGTTTGCATGTATGTCTGCACAACACAAGTATGCAGTGCCCACAGAGGCCAAAAGCGAGGACATGAGATCCCCTGGAATGGATTACAAACATTTGTGAGCCATGATAGCGAGAGCTGGAAACTGTCCTCTGCGAAAGTAGTCAGTGCTCTTAACTGCTAAGCCATCTCTCCAGCCCCTATTAAAATATTTTAATATATCTTTAAGCACAAGAGTTAGAGCAAGATGTGCTCAGAAGTAAGTATGGTATCCTTGAGAGCATAGAAGCAAGCTTCTCCAAGAAGAACCACTGCTCAATGCAATATTAGTCACGTATAAGGATGATGTTGTTGTTTTGGAGTTTTCAAGACAGGGTTTGTCTGTGTAGACCTGGCTGTCCTGGAGTTTACTCTGTAGACCAGGCTGATCTCAGACTCAGAGATCTACCTGCCTCTGCCTCCTCAAGTGCTGGGATTTAAGGCATGTACCTTTGCCTGTAAAGAGTTGGTTGGTTGGTTGGTTGGTTTTGGATTTTCGGTTTTTTTTGTTGTTGTTGTTGTTGTTTTTTGTGGGTTTTTTTGGTTTTTTTGGTTTTTTTTTTTTTTTTTTTTGGTTTTTCGAGACAGGGTTTCTCTGAGTAGCCTGACTGTCCTGGAACTCACTCTATAGACCAGGCTGGCCTCGAACTCAGAAATCTGCCTGCCTCTGCCTCCCAAGTGCTTGGATTAAAGGCGTGCACCACCACCGCCCAGCTGGTTTTGGATTTTCAAGACAAGGTTTCTCTCTATAGCCCTGGCTATCCTGGACTCATTTTGTAGACCAAGCTAGGATCAAACTTAAGAGATCCTCCTGCCTCTGCCTCTGCCTCTGCCTCTGTAGGATTAAAGTTGTACACGTTTATGCCCAGCAAAAGTTTTTGTTTTGTTTTGTTTTGTTTTGTTTTGTTTTTCGAGACAGGGTTTCTCTGTGTAGCCCTGGCTGTCCTGGAACTCACTCTGTAGACCAGGCTGGCCTCAAACTCAGAAATCCGCCTGCCTCTGCCTCCCAAGTGCTGGGATTAAAGGTGTGCACCACCACTGCCCAGCAGCAAAAGTTTTAATTGTGGAAATTTGACAGTAATAGGTGAATTGATTTAAAATATATTTATGAAATGGGGACTGAAGGAATGGCTCCGCAGTTAAGAGCTTTTCCAGAGGACATAACTGATTTCCAGCATCCACATGACAGGTTTACAACAACCTGTGACTGTTAATCCCAGGGAATCCATCATCTCTTCCAGCCTCCTTTGGAACCAGGACTGTGGCACACATACGTATACTCGACAGAATACTTACACACATAAAGGTAACTTTTTTTTGTTTTTTTTGTTTTTTCTGTTTTTTTCGAGACAGGGTTTCTCTGTGTAGTCCTGGCTGTCCTGGAACTCACTCTGTAGACCAGGCTGGCCTCGAATTCAGAAATCCTCCTGCCTCTGCCTCCCAAGTGCTGGGATTAAAGGTGTGTGCCACCACTGCCTGGCAAAGGTAACTCTTACAATATTGAATATCTATCTATACACTAGAACACGATTTGTCTTTGTTACTGTTCGATTGCTGTGAAGAAACACCATGACCAAGACAGCTTTTATTTATGTATGTATTTATGTACATATATATATAATTAATTGGGCACTTGCTTACAGTTGCAGAGGGTTAGTCCATCACCTGTGGAGCAGGCGGGCATAGTGCTGCAGTGGTAGCTGAGGACTTACATCTTATAAGTTGGAGGCAGAGAGAGAGCAAGATGGCCTGGCATGAACTTTTGAAAATTCCAAACTCACCTCCAATTACATACCACCTCCAACAAGGCTATGCCTTTCAATCTTAGAGCCAAACATTCAAATAGCCTATGGGAGACATTCTTATTCAAACCACATTACTCAGAAATAAAAATACATGCTGTAGCTGGTCATGGTACACATCTTTAATCCCAGTACTCAGAAGGCAGAAGAAAGGTGATCTCTGGGAGTTCAAGGCTGGCCTGATCTACATAGTGAGATCCTGTGTTTAAAAAGCAGGAGCTGGGGCTGGTAAGATGGCTCAGACGTTAAGAGCACTGCCAGAGGTCCTGGGTTTGGTTCCTAGCTCTCACGTAGCAGCTCACAACTGTCTGTAATTTCAGTCCTAGAGGGTCCTAAGTTCTGGGATTAAGGTACATGTCACCACACCCAGTTAAAAATAAATTTTAGAAATATTTAGCTGGCCGGGCGGTGGTGGTGCACGCCTTTAATCCCAGCACTTGGGAGGCAGAGGCAGGCGGATTTCTGAGTTTGAGCCCAGCCTGGTCTACAGAGTGAGTTCCAGGACAGCCAAGGCTATACAGAGAAACCCTGTCTCGAAAAACCAAAAACAAAACAAAACAAAACAAAAACAAAAACAACAGCAACAACAAAAAAAAAAAAACTAAACAAACCACAAACCCAACAACAAAACCAGGTGTGACAAGGAAAAGAGTTCAAGGAATTTCGTCCACTACATTTGTACACTAGGTGGCAGCAAAATCCAGTCACTTCCTACTCACTTGCCTCGCCACCCTTGTCATGGCCAACTA
Organism: Rhabdomys pumilio; assembly: GCA_030674055.1. Lineage (NCBI taxonomy): Eukaryota > Metazoa > Chordata > Mammalia > Rodentia > Muridae > Rhabdomys > Rhabdomys pumilio. Next base: position 134,746,095 of record JANHMN010000003.1, read on the forward strand.
AGTACACTATCCATGTAAAGGGCTGTTGCAATGTGCGCCGGGCAGTTCTCAAGTTTGACAAGCGATCAGAGGCAGGAGCCACAACCTGATCTTCAGAGTCAACAATCCAGGTGGCCTGGCGTACTGGAGCACCGTGCAATCCCACTCAGGAGGCTGAGGCACAACTTTAAGTTGACCATCCTGGGCAACATAAGGAGTGTCTGGTGTTATCATGGCCCTACCTAAAAAGTAAAAATCACATCTTTCAAGATCTCTCCTCAAACCCTTTCTCTCCTAATTTCATGTCTTACAAGGATGCTATACTGCTGGCCCTGTACCAATCAGCTTTTGGGCCTGTGGCTGTGGCTAGACATCAAAGGCTTGTTTGGGGAAAGCTATTATTGGAGAGGGTATCATTTGATAGCTAGACAGCACAGTATAGAATCCAGTGGCTCATCACTGGAACTTCCAAAGTGGAGACCCAAACCCAGAGTCACCCTGGTCTACACAATGAAAGCTAAGGTGAAGCCTCCAGATCTAATCCTTCGGGAAATTTACAAACCTGCTTTGTGTTTCATTTTGCTCCCAATCCTGGCCCCAAAGTCTGAGTCCTAACTTCAGGGAGTGTGAGCCCTAACTTCTGCTCACTTATCTCTTGATCTCCAATGAAGTCTTTGTGCCTCACCTCGGCAAAGCCTCAGCTCTGGAAACAAGTTTCTCACATGGGCTAATTCGGAATAGGCCCTTGCTGAGGTATGTGGCAGGGTCTAGACTAGCATGAGTTGGACTGGTCTGCAGACCTGTCAGGGGCACTTCAGCTGTGAAGTGGTGGAGCTTAGAGGCACTGGCTAGGGCTGCCTTGGCAGAGACCGTTCTGCTCACCTGAGGACTTAGTTTTAGTTCTCATTATGCTGATAGTCTTTGAACTGGGGCAGATGTCAGTAAAGATGCCCTGCCCTGGGAGCCAGACCTTCATCAATCCAGGATGTCTCTGCCCAGGGTTTAAGGTGTCAGAGCAGCAGGAAGGGCACACCCAGGACGGACCACCTGGGACCTAGGGACCTGTCCTTAACAGCAGCTCTTTAAGCCTGAGAAACCTAAATGTTTGTATAGACCAGGCTTGAACCCAGAGATGTCTGCCTGATTAAAAGGTGTGCAGCACCACACCCAGCCAAACTTGATTCTGAAGGAATGGGAAGTCTTTTTCCTTAGTCTTAAGTGGTAAGAGAGCAATTTTCCCATTCTTGGGCCATGGCTGAGGACTAGCTTAATCTCTGGAAGCTCAGACCTACACACACACACACACACACACACACACACACACACACACACACACA
>JANHMN010000003.1:134747420-134766285 GCA_030674055.1 Rhabdomys pumilio
CACACACACACACACACACACACACACACACACACACACACACACACGCACGGCAGGTAATGTATTTGGGCCTTTAAACCATGTTCAACCCTCTATCTCCCTAAACTACATTCCAGCAATGTTAAAGTACACAGGAGCAGAGCACAACACCTCTGACACCCATCTTTTCCCAATTTACCCATGGACAATCCAGATGTTTTCACAGAAAAAACATTTGGATTGAGCCTGAACAGGAAGTAGAGCCTGAACAGCAGGAAAGGGCCTTATATCCTATCCCTGAGGTGCAAGAGTGTCCACCTAGGACCCACACCCAACCTTTTGAGCAGCCATCTGCATGAAAGAACCATGCAACCCAAGGAAACAGGGAAAGCATCACTATTTGGGGAAGCTAAGGCAGATCAGAAATTCAGTCTAGTAAGGCTTAGAGTAAGCCTGTGTTTTCATACACAAAGAACCACACAATGTGAGATTTTTAGTTTTTATTTCATAAAATCAAAATATTCAATAGTAGGTGTGTCAACTCAATAGAGGAATTAAGACAAAAAACAATGCAGTTATCAATAGTTACTCTGAGTTCAACACTGAGGCTGGGCAGTGTTCCAGTGAAGTCAACTCCCACATCCAGAGCCTTTTGAACCCTTCAAGAAAAATGTGAAGGCCTCATGATATTAAGAATCAAGCAAAGACACCGCAGGGACTTGAACCCCGTCCTGGAAACCAGGAGTGCCAACCACCAGCATCTTTTGCTTTTTTTTTTTTTAAAGCTAGGGAAAGGCCAAAAAGCAAAACCTGAGAAAACAAAGCTTGTTTTCTCAGGAAAAGAAAAACCTTTACAACCCTACTGAAGAATCTGCTTCTGCTAAGATGCTAGCTTGGCCAAGTCTGTTATGTCCACCTGAAAAAGTCTTAGCAGAGAATTTTGCAATCCCACCCCAACAGCTCCCTACCTTGCTTGCCTTTCTGTCAACTTCCTACATTCCCACCCAGCATTCATGTCAAACTACTATACCTTCGACTGGTTTTAGTCTGAGTACGTGCTACATATATAAAACATCTTAGCTACTTAGCTGCGGTTTTAATGTTAAATTACAGGCAAGGGAAAAAATGGCCTTTTCTGGTGCAACCCACAGGACCTTGGCACCATGGTTACCTTGAAACCGATTACGCATCATGACCTCAAGGATCCAGCTACTGCTGCATCAAGGTGAGGGGTGAAGGGTCTGTGATTAGGCCAAAGGCACAGGGTGGCGATGTGGCAGAGATCACGTGTGGGGAGACCTTCTAACAGGACTCTGGAAAAGCCAGGGAAAACTGGTTGCCCGCTTTCCCCCTTTTCCCTCCCCTGCAAGCACAATGAGGTTTGGGCTGTTAACTGCTGCTATAAAAACAGCTTTTTTCATATGTTAAAAAAAGCCCAAGGCCTCTCAAGTATTTGGATGCTTCAACTCCAACAAGGTAGGGTAGTCCTCATTGCTAATCAAAACCGACCATGATACCAATTTGGTCTCAATACTGCTCGCTTGACTCTTGCCACAGGAAGGCTCCGCTGTCCTACATTAAGCCTTCAATGCCTTTAGTGAGGGGTACCTGAAAAATCTTAAAAAGAGGCTTAGCGCCCACCTCACCCCTCCACCCCAAGGCCAACAAATACATAACATGCTCCCTGCTCCAGCATGAAGCTGAAGAGGATTCAACACTAATTACAAGTAACTAATCTTAAACAAGAAAAGGCTCGTTCACCTGTTGTCCTCATTTGTCCACTGGTGAATTCAATTCAACTGGAAGTTCCTTCTATAGTCTGAAGTACATCTGAAAGAACTAGGGCTTCCCAATCCCCACATTGAAAATGGAAATATCTGCTTCACTTATTGATTTAAGTAAATGGGCTATTTTTCCTTACTGGGTCTGTCTTCTCTGGCCCCTCGAATAGATGTCTGCTGTTTTCAATGTTCCTGCATGTAAGAATTAAGACCAAGGGAAGGGAGAGAGAGAGAGAGACCTATACAAGACAATGCACTAATGACCACGGAACTGTTAAAAACATTTCCACTTGCCAGTTAAAATTTCTTCAAGAATGTTGCTTGTCTGAATTTATTTCTTGTCAGACTTTAAGTTGAATCTGGAAGAGACTAAAGGCTTCAGTGCTCCCAACCCCCCTCACCAAAAATGAACAAAAACATTTACCTAAAGCAGCACAGCAAAGGGACTTGGCTTCAATCACAAACACGTTACTTAAAGTTGTAGAGCCATTTCCTCAACACTCAGCCTGTATTACTCATGGCTTTTCCTCCAACAATCACTACTCCAAACATTTGGGGAAACACAACTTTAATCACACTCCAGTCGCGTCACAATGCATTCTAATAGCAGCATATCGGAACAGTACTGCACATATTACTTGCCAAAGAACAGACAAAACCTGAAGTCAAGACACCTGCATTCTGTGTGGTCTGTAAAAAAAAGCTAGAACAAGTAAGCCCCATCCCCCTCCTCCCTTCCCTCCAAATTCCAAGAAAAACAAACTCACTGCAAGGTCTCACACACTCACTAGCAGAACAGAAGACAGAGGCAAGCGCTTATATGCAAAGTCCTGAGCAGCTCCATGAAGGATGAAGTGAGGCCTCTGCAAAGGAAAACTCTTTAAAAACCCACATGCCCAGCCCAACTCGTGGTTCAAGTGAAGTGACAAAAGGCTGACGTGGATGAGATGGTTGTAAGCATTTAAACTCAACATGCACATTTGAAATGTGGAAAGTATCTTACCCTAGATGTTTAGCCATGGTCAAATTAGACCCCTGACTTTCTGGAAACAAAATTATGTAGTTACCTTTTCCTCTGACCATCAACTCCCACCTGCCTAAGGTACTTAGTCCTCAGTTAGAGGGCCTCTATACCAGGCCTGCAATTAGTGCATGCGCATCACTGCATGGAGAATAAGATTTGTCTTTCCTGCCTGAAAGTTAAATTCGGTCTTCTGCTCAAGTCCTGATCTTGTCCATTTAAGTGTTCGAAGACAAAGTTTCTGAAAAGATTAGAGAAGAACATTCCCCCCAAAATTGCCCAACACTAACTACAGACAACAAACAAAACTTTATTTAAATAAGGAGACAGCCTTCTAAATACATACATTATCTAGTGAAGTATTTTATTAATGACTTTAATTTTATTATGATTTAATGATTTTAAGCACAAGTACATTGAGCACATTTAAATTTTAGCAATATGAACATCTGACTTTCAGCACATAATGAATGCTAGGTCCCTTTCATGGGGTCTTCAGATTCAAATGATAGATGCCTTAATTTTGTAAAGGATGTAATTAAAACAGGCACTAATCATGTATGAAGCTTGTGATAAAACTTAGGATGCAGGAGCCTGTTACTTTACTTACTATCCCATCATAAAAGCCCATTGGCACTAGAGTTAGAATTTTTTAAAGGCTGGATGGGAAAACTGCTCAAATCCTGGACCGCCATAAGGGGTCAGGTAAGTGACATTCAATAGCTCCATAGCTCTTATCTATGTTTAGAAAAGCACTTACTTATCCCTAACATGCAATACTGCAGATTCAAGTTAAACTTATCTGTCAACAGCAGTCTGCTGTTTCCTGCTCCGAGATGAAATGAAGCAACTCTTCTGCTTATGAAGAGAAACCTGTCTGAGGCAAACGAAAGATTGGCACACTGCACCGCCTCTCAAGCCACTCGATCCCACTCATCTCAATAAGCTCAGCTTCTTTTTACTCCAGGATTAATGTAGCATTTTCACTTCATTTTTATTCTGCTTTTGTAAAAGCAGTTTTGAGATGAATATTTGATCTTCACTGTTTTTCATCAATTCTTTACTTTTGTGGATAAAGCTTGGTAAGCCATTAACTTTTATATGGTAGATCTCCGTTATACTTTATACTGGTTGCTTTCATTTTTTCATTTGCTTAATTTTTGCACATGCAGACTTGTCATCAGTAGTAACACTCAGGCTCATTCCCCATGGAGACACGACATTATCTGTTCTGCCTTTACTTATCACACATTCACCAAGGAGCTGCTCCCTCTGCATCTAGGTCATCATACTGCCAGGCTGGTTATGACTCAGATGGTGTTATCTGAAAAAGGTCTACAGAAAAAAAAAGGTTTCCCCTCCCTCATCAACAAAAGCCCACCCTCTAAAAGACATTCAGACTGAACTATCACAATTCTTAAATTAAATTACAAATAAATACAAAGTATACAATGCACAAAAAAGTAAGCATACCTTTACATCTTGTTTAGTCACAAGGAAAATCATTCCTCCTACACTAGGAAAAAGACTTGCTTATACAAAACTGAGATGGAATCTCTTACTTGATAATACAAAAGCTATCACCAGAAGAAATCCCTTCAGGGTCATTAAAGCCACTTCCTTTGCTCTGAAGTTCCTATAGTAGTTATTAAGATACATTAAGTCACCTGAAAAAAATTTCAAAAGAGAACCACACACTACAATCTATATCCAGTAGCTTCAAAAGAATCCCCACTGTAGCTTCACATCATTCAGTGGACCAGACCAACCCCCCAAGCCCTACACACTTTCAAGGGAACAGACAACTGTTGAGATTGACTTTCCTTGCCCCCCCGAAAAAGCAAAAACTGGATTGGGAGTTACTTGCCAACTTGAAAGCTGAGATTTCCTCAGTTTTTCCAAATATTTAAGTTCTCTGGTATGATTATCTGAAATCATAAACTAAACAATTACCTAACAACCCCCACCCACCCAACAGGCCACAGCCAACTAAGTTTTGCCCTCCCCTTTAATGAAACATTGTAAGTCACGGTGCTGGAAAACTTAACTTCAACATCTGGCCTAGTCAAGCTCCTGGGTTCTCCTGAGGTGACTGTGAACCAAAGCTGCACTGTGTGCACTTCAGCGGCAACTGGGGAAACTCTTCCAAGGATAAAAGGCAGCTCCAGTCCCTGAAGGTGTCGTGCCAACAGCATAGCAGTACACGCCTTCTCTACCCCAGTGTGCCAACAGAACTATAGCATCTGTGGAAAATCTTAGAAAAAACATTTCCCCCCACCCACTCCTCCCTGTTAAGACCATTCCCAAATATTTAAGTAAAAATGTTTAAAAGATTAGGAATTTTACAAGTCTTGTTAAGGGAGGGAGGAAGAGAATAAACTACCAGCCATTCCGTCAATGGACAGACAGGTTCTCCACACTCAATGTGAAAGCTATTATTAATCCTCTAATGTCTAGAAACTGTAAACCTGTTGAGTTCTGCTTATCCTGATACTGCATTTTCATTTTCTCTGGTTCCCTTGAGTCATCTGCCTTTAGGATTCTAGACAGACCTAAGGGGAAAAGAACTCAAAATATATTTTGCCCATCCCCCCAGAATCACCTTGCCCAATTACCTCCCCTACACAGTAGTGAGACTTGCAGAAGACTGCAGTAGGTCATCTGTTCACAAACTACAACTTCTTACAAAACCGGTATATTGTGCTGGTTCTACCAATTCCCTCACAAATCGGTTAAGACAACTTGCCATCTACCATTCTTCTGGGCTTTGGCAGTCTGCCCTCAAAAGCTTCAGACAAGATGCAAGAGGACATAACCCTGAAAAAGAAAAACCTACAACACCCGCAAAGGCCTAGAGCCCCAGATAAATCTCTTAACACAGAAGCCTACAACTCCCCCGTTACTATAAAGGCAAAGAAAACAAGTTACCATCCAAGTTACAGAAAACCACCACCATGTTGCCGACCTCACGGAATGTTACCGCACCACATGCTCTCCCTGCAGCCTTTCTTGCACACTGGCATGCTGGTCTAGGAGCTGCTATCTATTCTCTCCACAATGCCTGCTCGCCTCCTCCGCGCAGTTGACAAGCCAAGCCGCCAGCTAGATTCATCACCAACTCGCACTGGCTCCACCTTCCTGGAATCCTCTTTCCTAGCTTCACCACCACATCGTTACGGCTCCTGGCTCCTTCTTCCTAGCTTCCTCCACCGAACCGCACTGTTTCCTGGGCTATCTTCACCATGCACTGCTGCTGCTGGCTCCTCAGTCCTTCCTAGCTTCACCAAACTGGCTTCGGGGCTCCTGTCTGCCGCTGTCTTCCTAGGTTCACTGAATCCAACTTCTGTGTAGACCTGGGTCAGCTGCCAATGCTAGTTGTTAGGATTTTTAAAGCACCTCAGCTCAAGTCCAACGCAAAATGCTGACAATCTTGAAATTATTGTCAAAAGTCCTTTTGTTATCAAAAGTAAGCTACAAGTTAAGGCCTTTAATATTCTTCTAACTCTTCAAATGGCATTCTGCCTTAACTTTTTAATTCAGTTCTAGTAGCTTAGATTGCTAGTTTCACTCTTGTAAAGTGGTTGTCTACAGAACTCTAAAACGCTCGCTCCATCAGAAATTTGAATTTATGGCTTTAAAAATAACTTCCTTCTGACTTTGGTATATCTTATCCAACCTTTCCGTCTCAATCTTATCTTCTTTGCCTATCTTGAACGCTGGCATCCAAAGTTGTCTGAACTTCCTTTTTTCTATCTTGCTTTTAATCTTCTAGTTTTCTTCGGCTTCCTACCTGTGCACTTAAATACCTTTTCTGTCTTCTAAAGATGCTTCGTCTTCTATTTTCCTATCTTCTCTACAGCTGGTCTCTTCACTTTCCTTATTTGTCTTCTTCATTTTCCACTTCCATTTTCTAGTCTTCTTTCTCAAATACTAACCTACCACTTTTATCTTCCCTGTTTCCAACTCAAGCCTTCGAACATAACATGCGCCATAAAAGGACTTTTTTAACAGCCTTCACATTAACCTATTTTTCAATTTTTTGAAACTACACCTCAATTTCAAACTATTGTCTACAACTTTACTGTTTAAAATGCCATTTAGAGTCTATTTAGGTAACTTTCATTTAAATGTACATCTACAAGGCTGACCTTCACACTAGACCCTTAACTCGCGAATACCTCCCTTCACAATCTTCCAAACTACTCTGGATAAACGCTTCAGGTCAGCCTCCATCATACTGTAAATATTTTTCTTCTCTTTTCCTTTTCAAATTGTTTAAGTAAGCTTTCATATTTTCTCTTAAAATATTCTTTAAATTATTAAGGCTAAGTATTATCACGATAAGCTACTCTACTAAGTTTAGAGTTCTAATTCCTTTTTATCTCTTAATCTTTTTAAATAGAAACTTATCTGTGAATTCCTCAGGCTGAATCTCCTGCCTCAACAGTCGCCTCTGCGCTCGCTGCCTGAATGCCTGACGCAGAGCCGGGAGCTCCTGTATTTATTGCGAAGGGACAAGTCACTCCACCGGAACCTAGTAACCCTCCGCCACCTTAGTGAAGGAAGAAAAATAGTTCCTCAGAGAGTTAAAAATAGAGCCTGATTTCCAAGTTTCTAGATTTTTCTTGACCGTGTGTGGGTCTCTGGACCTTGCTAATACAGAGAAATATTTAGGTTGTACCAGCAACTATAAATAGGTTTAAATTTTCTGGTCACAAGATGAAAAACACAGATACTAAAAATGGGAGCCCAAAGTTTTTCAGATGTTTCAGCAACCTTTCCCATTTTCCTGAGAGGGCAGTGAGTGCGTACTTGTTATTGCTCTTTTAAGTGTTAAGATGGGTTTTTGGACAGCTTTAATTTCCATTTTGTAACTTCCAGAGCGGCAGCCATTTCATACAAACAAAATGGAGGATTCTCCGAAAATGACCTGGCCCTGCCGAGTTGTTTCTGAGGTGCTAGCACTTTGTACTGGTTTATACGCGGGACGCTGAGATCGCCCTCCTACAGGGACAGGCTGCAGTCGCCGGCTGCCCCTGGGTATTATTCCGAGCCTGGGCTACCGAGCGTTTGGCGCTTGCATACGTCAGCCATTTTAGGCTGCCAGGCCCTCGTTCCTAAGTAGCCAAGCCCAGCAGACTTCCCTGACGGGAGGCTGTGGGCTCAGTCTAGCAAAGCGAGGGTCGCTGCTCGGGAGGACACGGTGACCTTGGCGGCCATGGCGAAGCCGGATTCGAGTTGTTTCCTAAGTTCATGCCTTTCAAAAATTACGACGTAAAGGGAAGGATGTCTTTACAAGCTACTGTTTTTCTATTTCTCCAAAATCCAGAGGACCTAAGGGAAGTGATGACCCGGCAGGAGACGCGGACCGCGCGGGGGAGGGCAGGAAGGAACCGGAGCGCGCCACGGGGGGGGGGGAAGGGCGGGGGGAGGGGAAGGGCGGGGGCGGCGGCAGGCGCAAGGATACGCAGGTCGTGAGTCGCCGCCTCCCTTTGTGAGGCGCAGAATCGCGCGCTGGCGGCCGGGCGCGGCCGGTTCTAACCGGTTCCAGCCGGTCTAGTCAAAGTTGTCGCAGAGCCTCGCTGCGCAGGCGCGCCCCGCCCCGCCCCCAAGCGCCTGGATCTGGATGCGGGAATGACTGGGATGGGGGCAGGGCGGCTGCTGGGGCTTGTGCTGCAGTTTCCTGGTCGACCCTTCACACGGCCCGCAGGGCCCACCGAGCTGGCCTCGTTTGGTCTCTGTGTCATCCATTAAGTGTTATCACACACACTTTGCTAGTACGTCTACTTTGTACTCGAGAAGACAAAGGGAAGCGAGTCTCGGGGTGATTCAGTAAGCCGGCGACTACCCGGTTTTTAGAAAAGCTATGGGAGTTCTGTGAAACAGCGCTCGGCTCGGGCCGGGCACACAGAGGTCCAGAGCCTGGAACCAGCCACACAGGCTGGCGGCACCGGCTCGCTCCCCACATCTACGTTCTAGGACCTGTAAATAGGGAGGTTTGGGCAGACGCCTCAAGAGGATAGAGCTTAGTGACCGTACTGGCCGAGATGGTCACTAATGACATAAAATTACATGAACACTCTATTCCTAAAACTAAAGGAGAGAGGCCCCCTTAGAGTGGTGTGGGGCTCTAGCAAAGCTGGCGCTGGTCTACGTTTAGACCTCCAGGCCATTGTCTCCCACCTCAAAGCCAAGACCAGTTTAAACTTTTTCTTAATTTTTATTTTATTTATTTTCTGAGACAGGGTTTCTCTGTGTAGCCCTAGCTGACCAACTCACTCTACAGACCAGGCTAGCCTCGAACTCAGGTCCTTTCCCAAGTACTGGGATTAAAGCTGTGTATTAACTGACCCTTACAAAGTTGCTCTACTTTTCTCTTTTTCTGCCTGTAAAAATCCCTAAAGAATGGAATGTTACTGAGTGCAGATGGTCCCTCTAGATGCACACTTGATGGATGCCTTTGGGGTTGGAAATTTTTTAGAATTTTACTTCTGAAAGGACAAAAACTTGAGTCACCTAAATTATAGGCGGAGATCTGAGTCTAGGGAATTTGTGATTCATCTAAAATTAGGCCGAGTTGACTAGCAGAAGGAGTTCTTCCGCGTTCATTTAACCCACCTCCCTCTCCTCCCCCGACCTTCTGTTTCTGGTTTGCCTCTGCTGGGGGGAGGGCCTAAGACAGGTTTTGGAGGCCAGGGAAGTGAAGCCAATGTTTAAAACGATAGTGCTGGGTCTCTGCAAGTTGGAGGCCTGCTGTTCTACATAGGTGAGCCAGGACAACATAGAAGACCCTGGTTTAAAAAAAAAGAAAAGAAAAGAAAGAAAGAAAATGGTTAAAACTGTATAGCCTGGCATGTTTTGTTTTGAGACAGGGTCTCCCTGCCAAGTTGTCCTGAAACTATGTATCCTTGTCTGGCCTGGAAACTCAGAGATTGTCAGTATCTGCCTTCTGAGTGCTGGGATTAAAGGCGTACTCACCTGTGGCAAAAAACTAGAGATTTGTTTGTTGTTGTTGTTGTTGTTGTTTTGGAAACACTGTAGATAGGGTAAGCTAGGCAAGCCTTCCACCCTCCCCTCCCTCAGCCTCCAAAGTGCTTGACCATAAATCCATTGTCTGATTCCTTCACATGTCGGTTCAAACTTTTCCTTGCTGTTGGAATGGCTGTGCAGCCCTGGGCAACTCCCAGGTTTGCAGAGAGAAACAAGCAGCAGGGTCACTCCAGAAACTGTCTTTAAGACATGGTTTGCAAAGGCAGAGGCAGTTCACAAAGACCATCCCATAAGAAGTTCTATTGCTCCAGAACATTCTGCCCTACTTTTTTTTTTTTTTTAAGTTGCTAGGGCCCTAATGCCTGCTGTCTTTCCCTTCTTAATTTTTACTTCACAAACAGGCTTGATAATTTCCAAACCATTCTGATCCTTGCCAAATCTTTTGTTTAATGGGTCTTTTCTGGGTATTTCTTTTTCCAGTGTTAAAGATTAAACGCAAGCCCTCACACTTGCTAGGTAGACAGCCTGTCTCTGAGCTGCGTGCCTGATCCTCTTACTTTTCTATAGAGGTCTCGATGTGCAGTCCTGGCTGGCTCATAGGGTACCAACACACAAGGAGAAGCAGCCCGAGTTAGCCAGTCACCTGCCACCCCCCTCAAAAGAGCCCAGGCCAAATCCACAAGCTCTGAGTGCCTGTTTCTGGCAGGCACGTCACTGACCTTGGGCGTGAACCCAATAACTTCTGAGTGGTAATTTCCTAATGTACAAGAAGAGAGGAGGAGAGACTGGCTGGGTGTTGCTGATTCTGTAAACAAAGGGATGGGGTGAGAACATGGAGAATTTTAGACTTCCTGGCTAAGGCCTGAGGACTCGTGACCTTGAAAGTGAGTGGAGTGACAATAATTCAGAAGACAGGGCCAGAAATCCTCAGAGACACTGAGTCCACCCACCCCTTGCAGATTACAAAGATGGATCAGGCCTCGGCAAAGGAATGGCTACTTCTCTTTCAGTTTAGTCCTGGGAGCCAGAGAGCAGGCTGGGCAAGTCCACTTGCATTCTTCCCAGACCTGTGGAATGATAGCCCATCCTGTGATTTCTATCTATAAGGCACAAGGCAGGCCAGGAGGGGAAGAGGGAGAAGGACTGGGCGCTTGGGGGGAGATTTTGTTTTCTAAAGACTGAATTTGCTGTTCCAATCCACCACACACCTTCCCAGGGCTGATTTTTTTTTTTTTTTTTTTTTAAAGATCTTTGGAACATTATGAACCTCTAAGTCGGCTGCACAGACTCGGGCTACTCCTCACTGCAGGAAAAAAACAGAGATGACAAAGCAGAGGTCAGATTAGGGGGAGAGAGCACTGATTGGGGGTGGGGCAGCTAACAAATGTATCCTGGAGAAAGAAGGGGGAAAGTCAGCCATTGAGGCCCACTTCACAGGGAGAGCCCAGGCCCAACAAAACAAGTTCCAGGCCCCAAGGTGGCTGTGTCATTGCAGTTTCCAAGATGAGGTGGGGAAGCAGCACCCTGTCCCAGAACTGAGGGAACCAGGGGAGAGAAGCAGGCACTCTTGTCTTCTGCATTTGCCTCCATTAGCCTGTAGGAAAGGGCTGACAGCCCTGAGACAGCTGAGCTGGTTAAAGGTTGCTGCTAAGCCTGGGTCTGATTTTAAGCCTTAGATCCCACAGGGAGAGAGGAGGCTGCCCTCTGACCTCCCAGCACACACAAAATAAATGTTAAAAAGTCAATTTTTAAGAATTAAGAACAATAGCTGGCTAATAGTAACAGGCAGATCTCTGAGTACCAGGCCAACCTGGTCTACAGAGTCAGTTCCAAGACAGACAGGCTACACCGAGAAACCCTGTCTCCACAAATGAAAAAGGAAAGGAAAGATTCCAAAATCACTAGAAGCCTCCTGGGGGAGGAGAAGATGTCTGGAAAAAAACCGACTGTGACCCCACCCTTAGCCTTTGGCTGTTTAGAAGCTGTGTAATTAGCTGTAGGCCCTGCAGTCTCTGTAGAGCTTTCTAGAAGGTTTGGCTGTAGAAACAGTGGTAGCACCAAGGAATAAGGGAAGAGGACTGACAATGAATGAAAAGCAAGATAGGATTCTCCAGAGGCGTGACTCTGACCCTCTGCAGCTTCAAACCCTGGCTCCACATCATCAGGTCTAGTTTCTAGGGTTTTCCCTCCAGTCTCCCCATTTTGGGCCAGTTGGTCTTGGATGAGGAGTAACTAGTCTCTCCCCTGGCTGATAGCTGCCTGGCTCCCCTCTGCTATCCCTGGAACATGCCATTTATCCAGTGTGTTCCACTTCCCTAACGCCTGGGAGCCCTATGCAAAGTGCCTCCATCCTCAATGAAGCTCTGTGAGGAAGAGGCTACTGAGAGCTCTTAGACCAAAGCACGAAGGCCCAATGTTCTGTTCCTTTGTGTCAGAAGTACCTAATACATAGTAGGGGCTCCTGTGTTCTGAGGAATGACTATGTGAATGAGCTCTCTCTGTATGTGTGTGTGTGTGTGTGTGGTGTAGCAGGAGGTGGTTAGGTGGGGTGTGTATAGCTTACTTGGTAGAACACTTGCCTAGCATGCCGGAAACCCCAGCACCATATAAACTGGGCACGGCTGCCCAGGCCTATCATCCCAGCACTTGGAAGATGGAACAGAGATCAGGAGTTCAAGGTCATCTCCCCTACTTAGGGGGTTCAACCTGAGTCAGAAATTCAGTCTCAAAATAAACTGAAATGGTAGCTCTTTTGAGATTTATAACAAACAGCCAGAGCTTGTTGTAGAAACCTGTAGTTTCCAGCCATTCCAGAGGCTGAGGCAAGAGGGTCACATGAGTCCAGGAATTTGAGACCAGTCTAGGCAACATAGCAAGAATAACCACAACATATAAATAAATACAGACGCATCCAGAACAGTAGAGAGAATGCATGCTTCCGGAAGTATGCTGTACTTGTAGCCCCGTGTGGAGGTGTCTTGTGATGAGATAATGGGCTCCCTGTCCAGAAGTGTCCCACAAGAATGGAAATGAAACCCAGTCATCGTAAGTATGCCATAGAGGATCTCCAGAGTTCATGGCTGTTGCTGAGTTCAGGGGTGAGGGTGGGGGTGTTGGGAAGAGCAAGCCACAGGAAGTAGCAGGAAGGATGAGAATGTATACTCCAGCAGAATAGGCTGGAATGGTGTTAAGCTGCCCAGTGTCTGAAGCTAACAACTCTTCTTCCTCTGGGATGCTGGAGTGGGGGAAGGACGGGGTCAGCTTTCACTCCCCAGAGTGGCTCAGCCCTTGCTGTCCTTCCACTGAATATGAGGCACCATGGGAGGGAGGCACTTGGCCAGCCCTCACCTATGCTGGGGCCTCTGGGGGCTGCTGAATGGACCTTCTAGAATGGCCTAAAGAAGTAACAAGGCTTCTGAAGTGGCTTACTTCTACATTCTTGTGTCCCTGATGTGTTCAGTCACCTGCTTAAGATCTCTGGAGGGTGTTTATGTTGGCCCAGACTGCCCAGTTCCAGCGTGATGCTCATTAATACAGCACACCTGTCCATGAGCGTGTACGCCGGGGGTTAATGAGGGCCAGAGTGGAAGGTGTCCTAGGTGGAACAGAGAAGCTCCATGCCTCACAGTTTACAGGACTGGTTTGTTGGGGGTCCAGGTGTTGGGGTGAACAAGGGAAGACAGAGTGGGGCCTGGAGTGAGGGCTTGAGGCACCAGCACAGAGAGTAAGGACACTGTTACCCAGACAGGAGGACCACCTCTGATCAGGGGAGGCCCTGGCTTAGGAACAGCACTGGGAACCATGGCCAGAAAACGTGGAGGCCTGGACTTAGAGTGATAGGTTATAGGACAGAGAGGAAAGAGGGTATGGAGACTGCTTGTGTCCTCATGTGTGGCCCCACCCAGACTCAACAAGACACATCTGCCTGGAATGATCCCTGCCCTGCCACCCCCAGCACCCAACTTCAAATAATAAAGTCATTCTTGTTACATGCTAAGTGTCACCCCTCCCAAGGACCCTTGACTGGCACCTCCAGGCATCCCTCAGCTCCACCCACAGTGTCACAGTCTCTGCACAGCACATACTTCCTGGGATGATTACGTGTCTGTTAACTTGGCTTCTGGGCTCCCCTAAGGGTCAAAGGTGATTTCTTGTCTTGCTTGCTTGCTTTGGGGAGGAAGTTGTGCCAGGAGAGCCTCAGGTTCCTGAACAGCAATGAAAGAAAGGGGGTCTGTGCTGAGGAGGACCACAGCTCTCACCTATGGACAAAGGGTAGGGACCCTCCCAACTGCATGCCATTGCATCTGTTTGGAGGCTCAGCTGCACTACCCTGAGGCCAGAGCTCATTCCAGGCTAGACTTCTGGCTACTGTGGCCAAGCAGCTGTGTCTACCCACAGATGTCACTCTTCCCGAGAAGCTTCTAGATAGATATACAAATTCCCAAAGAATGAGCACCAGCAGGATTTCTGGAGCTGGCTCATTCCAGCCCAGCATCTCATGCCCCAGGAAAGCCATGAGCAGCTGCTAGGAGGAAGGCAGTTGTCCCCATCCACCCTCAACCCCAACTCACCAAGCCTTTCAGCCTACACTAAGAACTCTAGACCCAGTGGGGCTGTGAAGGTGGGAAGACTGAACACTGAACACGGAGAAAGGAAACCCGATGGAAACTTCCTTGACTGTTCTACTCCAAGCCTTCAGCTGAGGACTAGGTGTCAACAGAGAGCCCAACCAGAAGGCCCAGGTCACAGAGAAGAGGTCACTCTTTCTCAATTCCTCCTCCTTCCTTATCCTGTCCTTCAGACAGGGCCAAACCCTCCCTCAGCTTGTGCCTTCTCTATCCAGCTCTGATGTCAGAGTGCTGGCTACAATGGGGGCCTGTCTGTCCTGCTCACCCTGATGGTGGAGCTCCCAACAGACAGTGGAGCCATCCCCACCAAGGACATCTTGAGTTAACCTGTGTTTTGTTTATATCACGGTTTGTGAGCTAACTTCACAGTTAAAAATGTCCCCGTCTTCCTGGAATCCAGCCTCAGTTGATGAGGTAATTCTGCACGAGATTCCTGTGTCATCCACATAATCATTGCTGGAGTGACCTTGACTTAGTGCTGAGGACTTTCAAAGGTTCCCTTATTCAAGCCAGCTCACCCAGTGCAAACCAGCACTGTGGCCTGAGGAAGTCAGACAGGAATATATCATTATCCAATATGACTAGTTCTATAGGCTGAATGGTGGGTACAGAGCTCCAGATAAGCCTGGGGACTTGAATGTCCTGGAGACAGTAGGAGCATCAGCTCTGTCTTCTACTCAGCCCAGATATCCCCATCTTCCTACTAGTACTTTGACAATTATCTACCCCATCCTGACTGTCACAGAAGGTTCATACAGAGTCCCCGAGAGTCCCCTACACATGGTCCCAGGCTTGTTCCTCCACATACATCCTATAGTCAGGGAATTCTGCCCTCAGAGCTCCACCTCTCTGACTCAGTTTATTCCTCACTGAAATGGGATGGAGCTATGAAGCTGTGAGCTGCTTAGCACAGACCCTGGCTCAAGGGATATGCTCCTGTAAGTGGTGGCCGTCACTACTGTCTCCAGCCACCTGCCTACCCACCCTTTTCTAGCCGTAAGCAGAGTGAGGCACACTGCTGATTACAGCAGTAGGCTATCTACTGAGTTGCATGCAGCCATGGATCACCAGTACAGGCCCAATCCCTCCTAGATCCCTAGAGCTGACTGGAGTCAGGCATGCCTCAAGAAAGGGTTATTTCAAGTTACTTTATCTCTGTCCTGGAACAGAAGGAGGTGGATGAGAGGTAAGAAGAAAATTCAGGCTAGAGGCTAGATGGAATTTTCCTGAGTTCATAAACAGGGTTGCTAAGGGAGGTTACCATGGAAACAGTCACATGTGCCTGACGTCTGGTTATTTCCAGCTTGGTGCAGGACCATCACACAGGCTCCTGGCTCTCTCATTGGCTCTCACCACTCTCACCACCAGGAGCTGACACAGAATTGGTCCAGGGCTGGGCGCACTGGAAGCTGTTATTCTGAGCTGAGGAAGATATAGATCTGCTGCCAAAGACATTGCAACTGCTTTGGTTTTTAACTCCCTTGGGAGTTGGGAGTTGCCTTCTTTGTGTTTGAAGTACTTTTCCTAGTCAGAAGATGCTGGCTAGGCCCAGCCTGCCACGACTTTGAAGGTTAACTTTTTTCCAGTTCCACAGTGCTCAACGAAAGTCCTAGTTTTGATTACCTACCTCAGGGAGCTTTGCCATCTTGCTGCCAAAAGAGATATTCATTCGAAGACTCTCACCCTTTTGGGCCTGAGAGTCTAGCTGAGACAAGCTTACAAATCCAAGTTTTCCAGTTTATAAGCTATAGGCTTCCTGCTCAGCAAACAGCACTGGTGTCAGATTAATAAGGCAGAATGGCCCTGTGAGGTGGAGAGTGGGCTTAGCTGATGTTGTCAACAAAGTGCAGAGCCCCAGGGCCTGGAAGCCCCTTAGGAGTCTCCTGCATGCCCTTGGGATGACCAGCCGCCTCCGCAGCCAACACAAACCCCGCTTTCTCTTTGGGAAAAAAAAAATGATGCCTCTGCAGTTATCTTCAGAGTCCCTTCCGGCTCTGACGTTCAATAATCCTGGTGTGACAGTGGGCATCGGTAGCACTAACTGCTGAGAGTGGGCAGGATGGTCAGCAAGAGTTGCAATGTGGCCTCTGTCTCAAACAGGAGGGCAGACATGGTGCCACACACTTTCAATTTCAGCAGAGATTGAAACAGGCAGGTGGATCTCTGAGTTTAAGACCAGCTTGGTCTACAGAGCAAGTTTCAGGGCAGTCAGGGCCACACAGAGAAACTCTGTCTCAACGAAAAAAACAAATCACATGCAGATCTTGAGTTAGTAGGTTGGTAGATTGAACAACTGATTAATTTTGTTTGTTTGTTTGTTTGTTGTTTTTGTTTTTTGACAGTGTCTCTCTGTTTAGCCCTGGCTGTTCTGGAACTCACTCTGTAGACCAGGGTGGCCTGGAACTCAGAGATCTGCCTGCCTCAGCCTCTCGAGTGCTGAAAAATAAAGGATTAAAGGCTTGGTATGACTGGTTGATTTTTGAGACAGGGTCTCATTATGTAGAAAGCTGACCTCCTGATTTAAATTTTGATCTTCCTTCCCCCACCCCCACTCCCCCCCCAACTGATGTTCTGGAAATGTGTCCCAGGGTTTCTAGGCAGGGCTCTATTATTAAGATACATCTTCAACCAATGAACCTAACTTAAACACCTGCCTGATTTCCACAGGGAATCTGTACAGAGCACAAATCTACAGTCCTTCGTAGCACGTCAAGGGCTTCCCACCAACAGGCTGTACTCACCTCTGCTAACTGTACACAGCCTTAGAAGCAAAACAGCTTCCCATGCCATAGGCAAGAGAGGCTCAGCAGGGAAGGAAAACTTGCAGACGCTTGTATGCCTTTAACCTCAACAGGCAGGTGGCCCTCTGTGAGTTTGAGGCCAACCTGGTCTACATACAGAATTTCAGGGTAGCCAGGGCTACATAGTAGAAACCCTATCTCAAAACAAAAGCAAACAAAAGAACTCAATAATTAAAAGCCTGGTGGTCTGGCATCAAGTCTGCCTGCGTAGGTATCTTTCTCAGTACCAATGGGAATTAAAATGAAAAACTCCGCAGGATAGCCCATGCTGGTGAGGATGCTGTGCAGGCCTTGGAGAAAGTTCCATCATGCCCAATCTTACCACAGTTACCTCAAGAAATCGCTAGTGCTCTCTTGGCCTCAGCTTCTCCCTCAATAGAAGAGTTAACCCAGATCTCTAACAGGGATTACTGACCCAAGAATTTTTCAGACTTGGGCATTTCTAGAAGAGAAGGCCTCATAGGCTCCACAGACTGTCTTATCCTAGAAAAAGCCAACCCTGAAGCCAAAGCCAGCCTACCCAAGGCCCGGGACATGTTCCTGCTTGCATTCTGAAGAACAGCCCATGGGAACGTGAGAAAATGAAGCACACCTGAAGACTCCCTGTTCAAAAGAGACTGAGCCTCCTGCTGCTCTGCTGTCAAAACTCTGTGTGTGTGTGTGTGTGTGTGTGTGTGTGTGTGTGTGTGTGTGTGTAGGTGGTAGATAGGTGCACAAGAGTGCAGGTGCCCACAGAGGTCAAAGGCATTGTCGCATAGCTCTGAGGATGGAATTACTGATGCTGTGAATTGCCTGGTGTAGGTGCTGGGACTGAACTCAAATCTCTTGCAAGTGCAGTACACGCCCTTAAACACTGAGCCATCTCCCCAGTTCCTGACACTATATTTTTTTAAACATGAATCTTCACATACGTGAAACATTTATAGCTAGGTTGCGTCATCAGAATGTGAATAGCATCCACAGCTCTCTCACTGACTGACGCCTCTGTCTGGGCTCTTGTGAAGAACTGGCTGGTTTGATCTTGGAATTTTCCACATAAAATATTTGCTGACACATGCCCTTTCTGTACCTCTTGAAAACCAGCAATTGTAGGAGCTTGGATCTAATTCAAGCCACCTCCTTTGAAAAATTAATATCTTCTAAAGTTGGACGTGGCAGCTCATGCCTGTAGGCCCAGCACTCAGGAAATTGAGGCAGGAGGATCAGGTCAACCTCAGCTACATAGCCAGTGCCAGGCCAGCCTAGGCTATAGAAGACCCTTTTTCAAAACCAAATAAGTGCGTGCGCACACACACACCTTAAAAATATAAATACTAGACCTAGGCTGGGTATTGAGCACACACCTTTAATCCCAGCACTTGAGAGGCAGATGCTGGTGAATCACAGTGAGTTCCAGACCAGCTACATGTCCTGGGCCACATCATAGTTCCAGAAAGCTAGGGCTGCTATAATGAGACCTTGTCTCAAAACTAAATAAATACAAGTGATAATCTGGGGTGTGACTCAGGGACAGTTTACTTAGCATAGGTGAAGCTGTGTTCCAGCCCTGTCATTGCAAACACAATAAAGCAGTCACTAGCCCTGTAAACCAAAAGCCAGGACCACATCCCCCCAACATACACACACACACACACACACACACACACACACACACACACACACACA
>JANHMN010000003.1:134766295-134868861 GCA_030674055.1 Rhabdomys pumilio
CACACACACACACACACACACACACACACACACACACACACACACACTCACACAGGCACTCACAGGCCCTCTATGCAGCCTTCCTCTGGTTCTAGCATCATCATTCGGCATAGCCAGAGCTGAGAAATCGCCTCAGGCAGCAGAGGTGCAGCCAGAGTCATCCCTGCACTGACTCAGCCCCTGGCTTCCTGCTCAGTGCTGATCTGTTGATGTCAACAAGTCCCAGCACAAAGGCTTCCTTAGGAAAGCTGCTGTCGATGATTGACAGCTGTGACTGACAGCCAGTATACCCCTACTTGACATCCGGGGGTTTCTTACTGAAACCTGCCAGAACAAATCTGACTCCTGTGGCACTGGATGAGGAGAGTCACGCCTCCACGCCCACTTTCACTGCCTGCATGTGCATGTATGTACTATGTGCATCAATTTCTGAGACAGTCAGAATAAGGTGTTTGGTCCCCTGGAACAGGACTTATAAATGTTTGTGCCCCACCCTGCGGGTGCTGGCTTCAGAACCCAGACCTTCTGCAAGAGCAACAACTGCTCTTTTTTGTTTGTTTGTTTTTCGAGACAGAGTTTCTCTGTGTAGCCCTGGCTGTCCTGGAACTCACTCTGTAGACCAGGCTGGCCTTGAATTCAGAAATCTGCCTGCCTCTGCCTCCCAAGTGCTGGGATTAAAGGCGTGCGCCACCACTGCCCAGCACAACAACTGCTCTTAACTGCTGAGCCATTTCTCTGGTCCCTGATTCAGTTCTCTCTGTGCTTCAGACAAATTGGGACGGAGCCTCATGCAAGGCACAGCTGCTAACACTAAGGCAAGAGCAGGCTAAGGCTGCTGCCTCCATGGAGCTGAGATTCCCTCTGAGGGGTGAAACAGCAACCCCAGTTAGAGACCAGCTTTGGAAGTTTTTAAAAAACACTGGAAGGGCCCTGGGGTGAGTGCTTGACAAATAAAGGTGCTGGCCTCCAAGTCTGAGTGCCTGGGTTCTGGTCCCAGGACCCACAGGGTAGAAAGAGAAAATGGATTCCTCCAAGTTGTCCTAGGATTGGCTTCCTCCACACATGCACATGACAACTGCACACATACACACACATACATGTACACGTACACACACACAAACACACACACACAATGTAATTTTTTTTGTTTGTTTTTTGTTTGTTTTTTGAGACAGGGTTTCTCTGTGTAGCCCTGGCTGTCCTGGAACTCACTCTGTAGACCAGGCTGGTCTCGAACTCAGAAATCCGCCTGCCTCTACCTCCCAAGTGCTGGGATTAAAGGCGTGTGCCACCACCGCCCGGCCACAATGTAATTCTTTAATTAAAAAAAATGATAAAATGAAGGGAACTGGAAGAGGGAATTGGTTTTCTCTAAAGAGGCAAGAACTGTAACAGTTGAAAAGAATCTACAGATGGGAAGGATCCAACACTAAAAAGGAAATTCTGACAAAACTGGAATAGACAGTCAGGGTCTGGAAGCTGGGTCACTCCAGGTAGGGTCCCAGAGATGTCCCTGTGTGGATGGGTTGCTCCTCAGGAAGGCAGAGTTATTTCTAGTTTGCCTATGTCTGTGATTCCTAGCAATAAGGCATTTGTTGGGTGCTTATGAGTTTGAAATTCTGTCTTATCCCTGCCTGTGGATTGAAGTCAGCATCAGCTGCATTGAAAACAATGCCTTGCCGGGTGGTGGTGGCACACACCTTTAATCCCAGCACTTGGGAGGCAGAGGCAGGCGGATTTCTGAGTTCGAGGCCAGCCTGGTCTACAGAGTGAGTTCCAGAACAGCCAGGGCTACACGGAGAAACCCTGTCTCAAAAAGCCAAAAAGAAAAAAAAAAAAAAAGAAAACAATGCCTTGTCTTCCTCATGAGCACCCTCCTTCTCCCCATGTGAGGGACAGTGGCCAAGATACCTAGTGAGGACTCTGGAGACTGAGGAAGCCCAGCTCCCTGCATTAGGTGCTCCTAACCCATTTCTGTTCCTTAGCTGAAGCTGTGGAAAGAGCCAGGACCAGTCCAGGCCTTAGGAAGACTCCACCTCCATTTGTCTCTAGAGAGCACAGCTGAGACCTGGGTGGGAGGGGTGTCAGAGCTCAGAGCTTCCAGGAAGAGACACTGCCTTCCACTTTGTTGTTATGAAGTCCAAGGGCTCCATTGACACAGAGGAGGAATCACACAGACTGCAGAGCTGACAATTTATTCAGGTCCCAGTCACCGTACACACTTGTAATCCCAGTTGCTGAGGCTGAATTTCAATCGAGGCCAGCCTATATAGCAACTTTGAGATCAACCAAGGAGGCTTGGGACTTACTTGGTTTTGACAAGAACAAGTCTGTATGTAACCAGTGCCCA
This sequence comes from Rhabdomys pumilio, assembly GCA_030674055.1. Classification (NCBI taxonomy): domain Eukaryota; kingdom Metazoa; phylum Chordata; class Mammalia; order Rodentia; family Muridae; genus Rhabdomys; species Rhabdomys pumilio. Next base: position 134,768,646 of record JANHMN010000003.1, read on the forward strand.
AGGCCCCTGGACACGCACAGGTGCTCAGTAGATATTTGGTTAATGAGTGAGCCAGGAAGAAGGAGTGGGTATTAAAACCTTTCTTCCAAGTGATAGGTAAAGAGGTTCCCATTGGTGACAGGAATCAAGGATCTGCTGCTGGGTTTGGATTTCCCATCCCGTGGAACAGGGATGAAGGCCTGGAGAAGCACAAATCTTTCCATTACCGGGCGACGCGAGGATAGCCTTAAAATAACCTGGGGTACAGGTTCAGGCCCAAAGCAATTCAAGTTCACTACTGCTTTGTGTTTGTTGAGCACCAAATTCCTCTGCCTCACCCTTTCGTTCACCCAGCTCAGGCCTGACAGCTTCACCGCAGTCACTCAATCCAGGGATTGGGGAGGGAGAGAGGATCCTGGTTTTTTGGCAACCCTAGTCCAGAAAGGCAGAAGGAGCGAAGCCCTAAACCTTTCCCAAGGCGCTAAAGTGACGCATTGGAGAGGAAGCAGGCAAAAAAGGGCGTGTCCTGCCACTGCAAACCTCACTGCGAAGACTCGAGCGCCCCTGTCGGGCAGCCTGGGAAGGGTTCGCAAAGGAGGAACAAGAGGCATCCACAATGAGTCTAACAAGCTGTAAGCCAAGGAGAGCTACCTGTCTTGCGTGAACAAGAAATAGCTAGGGAGAGAAGGACTTGGTGGGAGAGAGGGAGAGGAGAGGGAAGTAGGAGAGGAGGGGAGGAGGGGAGGAGGGGAGGAAGGGAGGTGGGGAAGTGGGTGGGGGGGGGTGAGCACCAAATTCCGGGGAGGGGGGGGGGGGGGAGGGGGGGAGGGGGGGGGAGCGCGCGGGGGGGGGGGAGGGGGGGCGGGGGGGGGGGAATGCGAGCGCGCGCGCGGACACGCGCGAGAGAAAGCTGAGAGTCCGTGTAAGGCACTGAGATACCACTTAAGGCACCACAAGCGTGCAGGGCTGGGCGGTGACTGGGAGGCAGGGCAGAGGCTGAGCAGTGCCGCCTGTTCTGCTCCACTGAGTCTGGAAGGCTGTTCTGTCATCTGCTAGATCTCAACAGGTAGCCAGCTATGCTGCATATCCGTCCCTCCTAGTGACTGTCCTATAAACACCCCTAGGGCCACCTGCACAAAGCCAGATACCTCCCTTCCTTGCTCAGGCCCAGGAAGAAGGAATCTACAGCCATGACCCGAATCACTCAGAGCCTGATCTTCCTAGGCTGGAGAGTCATATTGAACCCACTCCTACAGGAAATGGGATCTAAGCTAACAGAGCAAAAGAGTAGCACAAAGAATCCTGGGAAGGGAGGCATGGTGGTACACACCTGTAATCCCAGCACTTGGCAGGCAGAGGCAGGTGGACCTCTGTAAATTTGAGGCCAGCCTGACCTACAGAGTGAGTTCCAGGACAGCCAGGGCTACACAGAGAAACCCTGTCTCAAAAAAAACAACAACAACAAAAAAAACAAAACAACAACAAAAAAGACTGTCTCAAAAACAAGCGAAAGAATCCTATGAAGGTGACGCCCCTGAGAGTGGGGATGGGAGTAAGACACGGTATCCCTTAGGCTCCTCAGTCCTCTAAGGACTTGGCTGTTCTTTGGCTCCACTCTGCTGCTCTAGCCGAGAGCCAACTGAGAAGGCCATAATCGTGGGACTCAGCCTGTCCTAGGAGCAGCCCAGCACCTCCTTCAAGGTGTGAAGGATGAGGGTGCTGCCACCCACTCCTTGACCTTAGAGAGACCTGTTTGCTCTGCTCTCTGATGGGCCTCCTGTGTGAAAGGCCTAGGATATGTCCAAGTTCACTCTGCTGCCATCAGCGGTGGGGCCAGGCCAGAGTCTACCCCGCTCTGATGGGGAGCTCTCTGAAAGCCCAAGACCTAAAAGGGCACTAAAGCTTTTGAGATTAAGTACTAAAATATGAGAATAAGGGACTTGGCATGGTGGCTCACACCCTTAATCCCAGCACTGGAGAGGCAGAATCATGCAGATCTCTGTGAGTTCAAGTTCTGTTTGGTCTACACAGAGAGTTCCAAGACAGTCAGGGCTGTATAGTGAGACCCTGAGGGCGGGGAGCGGGGATGGAGGGAGAGCTGTAAGATGAATGCCAGCCTCAAGGTTAGTCAAAGGGGTCAAAGGGGATGTTTGGGACCTCAGGGAAGGCATCTCCCTGATTCATTCACCACAAGGAGTTTGGATCACCACTGTTGGAATGTGAACAGCCCTACCAATCAGAAAAGGTAGCCCAAGGTTTATCAGGGGTGACAATAGACGCTTTGGTATGTAACTTGTCTTGTTTGACTTTTATTTAGGTATATGCATTTGTATCTGGGTGTAGATTTGTGGTGTAAATACAGCACCCCCAGAGACCGGAAGAGGGCATTTGATCCCGTGTGTCTGGAGTTACATGTCCTTGTGATCTGCCTTGGGCCGCCCTCCAACCTCCAGTGATTTTTTTTATTTTTATTTCTGTGACTCCGAGCATTTGTTGCTCTAGTTCTATCTACATTAGCATCTCCACTGTGCAGGGACCTCTTGATGTGTGAACTAATCTTCAACATACCTCTATACTCATAGGGTTTGGTGGCGGTGGTGGCGATGGTGTGTAGGTGTATAGGACCTTACTATGTAGCCCTGGCTGTCCTGGAACTCACTATGCAGACCAGGCTGGCCTCAAACTCACAGAGATAAGCCTGCCTCTGCCTCCCCAAATGCTGGGAATGAAGGCATGCATGAGCCACCACCATGTACCGTTTTGTTTTGTTTTGTTTTGGAAGAGGTCTTGTCATCCAGGATGGCCTTGAACTGGCTGTGTAGCCAAGGATAACCTTAAACTCCTGATCTTCAGTTTCAACCTCCTGAGTGCTGGGACGAAGGGGATTCAACACAGAGCCTCGCCAAGAGGCGTGGCTTTAGCTTGAAACTTCTATCAAAACACATTTGGACATCATCATGCTGAGATCTCAAGTAGCGCTCAGCTTTATTAGTCTTGTTGCCTGACAGGCCTTGCATGGGCTCCTGAAAAACTCTCCCTCTCCAACCTCCAACTTCCTGGTTCAGTCCTGTGATTCATTATTGCTGTTTACTTAGAATTGACTAGGATGAGACTAGGCATAGTGGTGGTGCCTGTAATTCCTGCACTTGGCTGGGGGCGGGAGGAGGCAGGAGGATTATTTAAATTCTAAGTTAACCTAGATTTATAATGTGAGATAAGACCCTGTCTCTAAAAAAGATCCGGGCAGTGGTGGCACACACCTTTAATCCCAACACTCAGGAGGCAGAGGCCAGCTTGTTTAACAGAGCAAGTTCCAGGACAGGTAGGATTATGTACAGAGAAAGCCTGTCTCAAAAAAAAAAAAAAAAAGAAAGAAAGAAAGAAAGGAAGAAAAAAACGCCGGGCGGTGGTGGCGTACGCCTTTAATCCCAACACTCAGGAGGCAGAGGCAAGCGGATTTCTGAGGCCAGCCTGGTCTACCGAGTGAGTTCCAGGACAGCCAGGGCTACACAGAGAAACCCTGTCTCAAAAAACCAAAAAGAAAGAAAGAAAGAAAGAAAGAAAAAAAGCCAGGTGTGGTGGCTCACTCCTTTAATCCCAGCACTCAGGAGACAGGAAGCAGAGGTAGGTGGAACTCTGTGAATTCGAGGCTAGCCTGATCTACAGAGTAAGTTCCAGGGCACTGGCTGATCTTTAGAGGACATAGGTTCTCGTCCCAGCACCCACATAGCAGCTAGAATTGTCTACAACTCTAGTCCAAGGAATCCGATGCCCTCAGGATCTTGCATGCATGTGGCGCACATAAGCTTACATAGCCACATACACATAAAATATAAAAGATAAGTATTTTTTTAAAAGTAAGACTTGCCTGGCAGTGGTGGAGCACACCTTTAATCCCAGCACTTGGCAGGCGGATCTCTGTGAGTTTGATGTCAGGCTGGACTATACAGAGCAAGTTCTAAAACACCTAGGCCTACACAGAGAGACTCTGTCTCAAAACAAAAAAAATAATTTGCTATTTTAAATATAGTTGTTATGAGGGTCATGGTGGTGGCAGCTCCTTATCTCAGCTACAAAGAAACCAAGGCAGGAAGAGTTCACTTAACGTTAGGCAAGCTAGTGGGCCCGGCTCAGGGCAGGAAAAGCTGGCTTGGGAATATAACTTAGTGACCTAACATGTACAAGGCCTTGGATTGAATTTCCAATACAGCAAAAAATAAATTTAAAACAGACTTGCACTTAAAACATTGTGACAACTGGTAAATTTTATAAGTAATGAAAATGATGTCGGAGTGGGGCTCAAAGTAGAGCCACGCTGCCCAAGCGGCATGGTTTCCCAGCATCCTTCTAGAACATGCTTCTGTGGGGCAGAGGGAAGTGCTTCCTTTTCTGGAGTTAAGCACAACTATAAATATCAGTGACGCAGCTAGAGATGACTGTGGCTGAGACTCCCAAACCTGCGTCAGTGACTGTCACCAACTGTGGGTGGCTTCTGACAGCGCAAGTGTGTGGGACTCTAATTAGGTCCGGAAGGGTGAGTTTCTAGGTAAGTTAGATAGGCTATTCCAGGCAGGGGACTCTGGAGGTAGGACAGTTATTTCTAACTGGCAGGATCTTGACCAGGGTTAGACTGGGGGGCTCACACAGTGGAGAGATGCCTAAGGCTAGAAGCCAGGGTCAGAGCTTAGTCCTGTGGCTGGAATTCAGCAGCAGAAAAAAGTCCAGGCTGTGGACCACAAAACTGCTCTTTGTTGCCAGGAGAGGCACAGAGAGCATCCTGACCAGGTCTTTCCGGAAAGCTAGATCTAGGTAGGATCCCACAGGTGCAGGAGGCCAAGGTGGCTGGCACTGTGCCCACTCTGCCTTGGAGCCTCCCACCAGGCTAAGGGTAGCACTGTGCCCACTGTGCCCCGGAACCCCCACCACTGCTCAGAGCGATGCCCCCAGTCTCCCGATTCAGTAATCGACAACTGGATGTTCAGAGCCAAAGTATCCTGAGTGCACAGGTCTAAGCTGTGTTTCTAGAATTCCTTTGGGAGGCACACTGCCTCCTGAAGAGTCAGTGGGGAGCAGCAGCTGTTGTGGGGAACACACAGAGAAGACTGTTAGGACATGCATGGGTTCAGGCCAATAGGAAGTCCGTCTTAGCTGGTTGGCACCTACACAGGGTGCTCAGGATCCCAGTGTAGGCCCGAGCCTTTCTCAGGTGAGAATTTTAAGCACAAACCCCTGGGTTTCTGGGTTGATCTACTTTAGTTAACAAGATCAGTTAGCCAGGAGCAGAGCTACAGAAGCCAAAAAGCAAGGTCAGTACATTTAGAGACTTTCCCAGAACTACGGGCTTTTATAGATTAGGTCTTTGTTTTCAGTTTGGCAGGTGGTGCTTTCTGTGTGCTGAGTTTTACAGCCTGAATGGTGCTTCCATCATGGAGTCAGTTGCGCTAAGGTCTGGGGGCCTGTTACACAGGTTTACCTGTGCCCTCTGCAAAGCCAAGCTGGCAGCACTGCTTGCCTGGAAGGGAATGGCTGGGGAAGTTGGGCCTGACTGAAGCTCTTCAGAAAGAAGAGAATTGCACTGATTCCTAATCCTGCTCTCAGTGCTTGAGCCGGGTCCTCTGCCTTTCATTTCTCTCAGAAGACAGTTTGGGCTATGGCTCTGCCTGAGACTTGGCACACATGGTGAAACCCAGGCTTCACCACCATCAGTACTGAGGGTGGGGAACACAGGACAGTGCCTGAAGCTCTTTATTCTCTTGCTGTGTCACACAGTGAAACACCAGCAATGTAGCACTATGTCAAGTTTATGGTTCATGTGAAAACTGTACCCTAAAAGGACCTAGGTCAAAACAGAGGGTTCTTTCAGTTTTTTGAGAAAAAACTGGCCGGGCAGTGGTGGTGCACGCCTTTAATCCCAGCACTTGGGAGGCAGAGGCAGGCGGATTTCTGAGTTCGAGGCCAGCCTGGTCTACAGAGTGAGTTCCAGGATAGCCAAGGCTACACAGAGAAACCCTGTCTCGAAAAACAAACAAACAAAAAAAGAGATAGAACTGCTGTCTTAGGGTTACTACTGCTGTGATGACATATGACTAAAGCAGCTTGGGGAGGAAAGGGTTACATGTCCTAAGTCAGAGTCCATTGAGGAAAGCCAAGGCTTCAAATAGGTCAGGAACCTGAAGGGAGGAGCTGATGTTGAGGCCATGGAGGATGCAGTTGGTTTACTGCTGGCTTGCTCATAATGGTTTGTTCATTATAAAGTCAAGGATCACCAGCACAGGGACTGTACAAATCGGCTCCTGGACCCTCCCACATCACTGAGAAAATGACTTACTGGCTTGCCTATAGTCAGATCTTATGGAGGCATTTTCTCAATTGAGGCTCCTTCCTCTCAGATGACTCGAAGCTTGTGTCAAGTTGACAGACCAGCCAGGAGATTTGCCGTCTTTAGTCCAGATCCTCCAGGCATGACTCAGCTGGATAGGAAACTGCAAAGCCTGTCTGATTTTCTGCACAGTCAGGACTAGGTGTTCTCTACAGCTCTCTGAGGCTCTGCTATTGTCTGGCTTTGTTTCCAAATCTAGCAAACATGAATGTATCCTCAGAAGCTTCAAGGGTGTTCTGGAGGGAGGGGGCAGCTGTGCTAGCACAGGACCCTCCATTTGGAGTCCCTGGAATCTACTTAAATAGTTGTAGTGCCTACATGTCAGTAACCCTAATGCTCAGGTGCTGAGGCAGGCAAACCCCAGAGCCTGTTGGCCAGCATCTTAGACAACTGGTGAACTCCTACTTAGGCGCAGAGAGCCTGTCTCTAGAGTATCATGGCCTTTGATGGTAGAAGTGAGCCTCAGGCTCTGGCCTCATGGGGTACATGATCCCTGAAGGCATCTCAAGGATTCCAAATACTGTGTCCATCAGACAGCAGCAGCCTGGGGGGACAGACAGAGCAGAACAGTCAGCCTGGAGGGACAGCCTGGAAAGACAGAGCAGAACAGTCAGCCTGGAAGAACTAAAGAGAGATGTGACAACCAAGGAGTCCAAGGACGAGACAGAAACCACAGCTAAGATGCCAGGTGCTAAAGGTCACAGTGAACTCAGGAAACGGGTGATCTGCTGGGGCTTACGAGGGAGAGAAGGACAGTTAGATTTTGGCCCAGTTCAGCTCTAATGCCACCATGAGAAAAGCCATGACCTTGGTTTGTTCCCACACCCTGAACTAGAAGTGTAAGCTATCATGTGGTTCACAGTGGCTTCCTGCTTTTCTGAAGGGACACAGAGGCCTGGCAGAACTTGAGCAACTGCCAGCCTCTCTCCTAGGAACTGCTAAGTCCTTTGGGGGACAGAGGGCTTGGAGCCAGAGCAGGAAGGAAGCAGGGTACTGCGGGGACTCGAACCCCGGCCCGGAGCATGGGCGTGCCACCACCAGTGCCTTTTGCTTTTTCCTGTTCATGTTCTCACAGACAAAGGTGAAAAGCAAAACCTGAGCGCGGCCATAAGCCGCGATCAGGAAAAGAAACACCTGCGGCGGCTCTGTGCCCCTCCCAGGCTCACTCCTGCCTGTCCTGACACCCTTCCAAAGGCTCCAAGGGACTTAAGTCCCTCTGCCTCCAAGTGCATGTTCCTCACCATACATGAGAAGTGTATGCATGAAATCAGACCCCCCCAAAAAATGAACAAGTCACAGCCTACTTGCTCTGAGACAGGGTTAGGTGCTAAGTTCTGTAGTAGACACTTCCAGAAAGATGCTAAGCCACCTGAGGGCTGCCTCTGTGTGGCGGGGAAGGGAAGGTAGGAGAGGGAAGAGGGATGCTACTCTGGGTTTATACTTTTCCCACAGCTTCCAACTTTATGCCAATAACTCACAATCAAACAAGTCTCAGAACTAAGGGAGCTTTCAACACTTGGGCTAGCTCAAGTGTAGCGAGCAGGCTCTCCAGGTCTGCTGGGTCCTAGCCACCTATGTCACACAGATGAGCCCACCTGCCTTCCATTCTCTGAACTTGTGGTCACAGCAGGAGTCCTTTCAGAGCACTGCCTTGGTTTGGAAATGAAGTCCATCGGAAGCAGAGTGCCCACCGGCTCTCCTGTTTTGAGTTCTAGCATGCCGTCCAGGTTCCAGAAGAGAGAGTCATGAAGGTCCCAGAGCTACACGAGGCACAGAACACCCTATAAACCCAGCAGTTCTTTGAGTCATGGGAGGACTGTGGATCCCCTTCTGAGTCTAAAGAGGCTCAGGAACCCATGTTCTCCACAAGGTCCAGGTGGGAAACTGAGGATCTGAGGGCTATAACCATCCAGAGAACCTGGGTCAGGCCAGGCTGAGAAGAGGGTCCTCTCAACTCATCAACTCAGACCCAGAAATCTGAGCAGTCTGCTCTACTTTATACACACACCCACGTCACAGGTTCACACACACACATGCAAACACACAGTAACTCATATGAACACATATACAAGCACATAGTAGGTTCACACACATACATATACACACAGTAAGTTCACATACACACTTATAAACACATAGTAGGCTCATATGCACACATTTACATATAGTAGATTCACATGTACATACATATTAGGCTCACATGCACACATTTACAAATATATAGTAGGTTCACAAGCACACATTTACAAACACATAGTAGGCTCATATGCACACACAAACATATACCACAGGCTCATATACACATACAAACCCAGTAGGCACACACATGTCACATATACAAGCACACAGTAGGCACACACAGTTCACATATACAGACAGACAGTAGGCACACAAATATCACTTGTACACATTTACAAACACATGGTAGGCTCATATGTACACACATACACCACAGGCTCATATGCACATATGCAAACACACAGTAGGCACACACACACACACACACACACACACACACACACACACACACACACGCGCGCGCACACACACAAGGTTTGTGGACTGCTAGGTATGCTGGTCCCTGCAGGCCTCACCATCTCCATCCCCATCCTCTGGCTGGTACCCCTTTCTCTCCCAGCCTCCCTCCAGCTCCCCGCTGGGTGGGATGGGAACAGACTTACTCACTGCAGCAGCAGAGGGAATAGGTATGGTCATCTAAGTCCCAACCTGGAGCAGACTCATAAAGCTTGGGCTTTACAAGCCCTGGGATATAGGGGAGTCAGAACACACCCTGTAAGATGAGCAGAGGATTAATGCAACATGGTGACAACAAGACCCACAAGTGTGACTGCAGGAACCCCGAGAGTGGAGTCACATAGGGAACAAGACCCCTGGTTAAAAGGCAAGGTGTGGAATGGCTTCTAGGAATGTACTCAACCCAAATGGCGTCACATCAACTCAGTATAAGTATCTGGGCCTCCACCATAACACATGGAAAACCCCAACCAATCAGTAACCACAACTGGGAAACTTCAGTTCACTGCAATCAAGACTCTGTGTGTGTGTGTGTGTGTGTGTATGTGTGTGTGTGTGTGTGTGTGTGTGTGTGTGTATGTATGTAAGCTGTAGTGGATGGGATGGCAACTCAGACACAGATGCAGTGGCTGACAGGAAAATGCCATTCAAACCTTTCACCGCTCAAGCAGACCACCATGGATTTATTCCCAGAGCACAAGGAGGGTTATCCAATGTGACAAACACCTCTCGCCTGCCATGAAACATCTATACGCATTAGTGGCTAGTATGCTGGCATATGCCTGTGCTGTGAGCCCGGTACTTCAGAGGCCGACACATGAAGATCATGAGTTCAAAGCTGGCCTGGGCTACAAAAAAAAAAAAACCAAAAACTACCCCCGCAAAAACACTAAACTACCCCCCCCCAAAAAAATACAGCCAACAACTAAAATCAGTAGAGAGGTAGCTACCTGGGGATCAGAGGCAGGCAGATCTCTGAGTTCGAGGCCAACCTGGTCCATAGAGAGAGTTCCAGGACACTCAGAGCTACACACAGTGAGACCCTGTCCCCAAAATAAAGTAAAGCTGTACATTCTCCATGTTCTGCAGCGCAGACTCCATTCCACTCCCTCAGATCTCTGCGCAGTACAGCACACATGGACTATGGGAACGGAGAAATAACAACAGCCAAGCACTTGGAATCTGGAGGGCTAAGTTTAAATCACAGCAGAACTAAACTATGAACACAGCAGAGACAGCAAATCTACTTCTAAATATAAAAGCCCAGGGACCACAGCCAGCCCTGCTCACCTTACTATCGAGGCTGTGACAGGCTCCAGGCTCCTAGGCCCCCTGAGCTTGGGGTGGTTTTTATTCTCACCCCTGGCTGAGCTACACTCTTCTGTAGTCACCTCCTGGCTTGTGCCATCACCTTCTGGGGCCTCTTCCATGAAAACCAGGACAGGGCCAGTCACTTTGTATGTTCACGGGGCTGCTCAGTGCAGGGCAGAGGGATGCTGAAGGGACAGACGGATTTGAAACCATGGCCAACAGTTCACTGTTTTCCTTTGCTGGAAACCCCACATGTTTGCAAAACTCCTCATGGGTTTCAAGTGGCCTCCTCACCGATGCCTCACCACCAGCCACTGAATGCCGGGCCTGTAGCCAAAGGCCAGAGCCAGAGCCAGAGCCAGACTCCACTGCCACGCCTGTTTCTGTTGACAGAGTGTGTGACCTGGATGGGCATAAGTAGGTGGAGCATAACACAAAATCCAAGGAGACCAGGATGAAGAATAAATGAAACTCAGGTGGAACTAACTCTCCACATTAGCAGAGGGCTGAGGACAGAGCTGAGCAGTAGAGAGCCTGCCTTGTATGTACAAGGTTTCATCCTAGCACCAAAACAAGACAGAACCCAGAGTGAGCTGCTTGCTTCATCTAAAGCTTCTTGTTAAAGGTCAAACTGGATGTCTTCAAAGTCTATTCGAGAGAAAGAAAAACCAGGAATTAAACCAGGGGAAAGGTCATTCTTAATGAGGATGTCAAATTACATAATTATTAACAAAAAAAAGGCAACTCCCCCAAACAAAAAAACCTCTACACTAGCAACTTTCTTGGAAAATAAACTTTTTAAATATGACTTACAATGAGATAGAAATATTGAGTAGTCCAGTAAAATCAACCCTAGGACAACGACTTCCAGAGAGTAACTGAGCCTCCAGTGAGGAGCACCAAGCACCCGGGTGTCATGGGACACCATATGCTGTGTGTTCTGTAGGATGAAAAGAAGTGTCACAAAGGTGTGGCAGCCCTCCCCTGTCCCACACTGTGCCCTCAACCTCACTCTGCATTTATCCTCACTTCACTGTTGAGGAGATAACTTAGAGAATTTAAGAAATGCAGACTGGGCGTGGGGGGTGGTGGTGGTAGAGATGGAGGAGGAAGAGGAGAAAGAAGAGAAGTAGTTTAGCTGTTAAGAGTACGAACCACTCATCCAGAGGACCCAGGTTCAAATCCCAGCACCCAGATGGCAGCTCACAGTCATCAGGGGATCTGAGGCTCTCTTCTGGCCTCCAGGCTGCTGCATGCATGTGGTACACAGAAATACACACACATACCAACAATACAAAGAAATGTAGATGGGCCAACTGCACCCTGTAGTCTCAGCTACTTGGAGATTAAGGTAGGAAGATCACTTGAGACCAGTTGGTTAACACAGTGAGATTTTGTCCCTTAAAAAACAAAAACAAAACTAAACATCAAAAACTTCATAAACATCTAGAAAGCTGTGCTCAGACCAGACCTCCCAATCGGCTCTAATAATATCCTGATTTCAACCTTCTCTGGAAGTATCCTGAAGTCCATGGATTTCAAATCTATAAAAAGCAGATCACGGCAACTCACCCTGTGGACCAAACAGAACAAGGGCCTCTCAGAGAACCATGAAGTCGGATTGGCACGCAGCTCCCAGGGCCAGTGCAATCTGCTTCATCTGTTGATGAAGCCCACTGGTGGGCTGTGTGGAACATGGCTACGATGTTCATGGTTTCTTAGTGAATTAAATAGCAAATGTGAACGAAACAGGGGAGATGCAAGGGAGATGGACAGGTCCCATGGGGACATAACCAGAGACAACTGTTCCTGACTGGAAAACCTACAAGGACAGGCCTGTCTGTGTCAAGAGTGCCAAACAAGTCCAAGGTAATTAATGATTAACCCTTCTGATACTTTGGAAAGTCCAGGGAGCAAGAGAGTCGTGAAGTAACAAGAGACAGTCCAGGGTGAGGGCTGGTGTCCTGACACAGTGTTATTTTTAGCCAATATACTGTTTACCTCCCCGGTGGCCTTCATGGTGAAGCCAGTGTCTATATTTAAGACTGAGTACGGGTGGACATGTCTTTTCATGAGTTACCATCATCAGACACTGACAGAAAGCCACAACCAGTCACATGCCAAACCATGTCATTTCAAGGAACAAATCTTAAGCAGGTACAAAGCCTACAGAAGAGGCCTTGATTCTGCCCTACTAAACATGTCTGTTTGCCAAGAGATCTGGGCAGCAATGGGGGGTTGGCTGACCTTCATTTGCTGATGCGGGAGTGCTGATAAAGAAAACTCCAAGGTCCCCGTCCTATGCCTGCTCACTGGCACCAGGACCCACGAACACTGAACACACGTGAGCCGAGTCATCAGCTGCCTGTGACCTGAACAAGTTGTGTGAGTGACCACAGGTCACTGAACCCTTCAGCAGTCACACTATTGTCTGTGTAGCAGGAATTATCAGTGAAATGCACACTTGAGACAGGTATCCGTACCATGACGTATCCAAACGGAATGAAGTCAAAAGGCACTGGGATGGCCTAGGGGAAGGCAGCTCCAGCCAAACAGGCCAGAGAAATTATTTAGCTAGTAATTCATGGTGCTAAGGAAAACAGCCATTTAGAAACAACCAAATTAGATTCTTACCTCATGTCATACACCAAAGCAACTTCTGGAAGCTGAAAGGGTTGAATGTCAGAATGGATCCAGAAGACCATGTTATGTACATGACATGCTGACAGCAAAGCCCCCAGGACTGTGATGTACATGACATGCTGACAGCAAAGCCCCCCAGGACTGTTTCAGAGACCTGCTGAGACAAACTGCAAACCTAAAAACGATTCAGTAGAACAGATGGACAGGAGTGTCCACAGAGCACAGGGATAAAGATGAAGCAGAAGGCTGACATGTCGCAGATAGAACAAACTGTTCCAGATGTTACAGCTGTTGAGTCCTGGCCCCACCCTCAAACCAATTCTCTCTCTCTCTCTCTCTTTCTTCAAACCAGGAAAGAGCAAAATCAAAGACAGAACTACCTGACTGAAGAAGCTTATTTACCGTCATTTCCTGGATGGGAATGGCTGAGCCTCATCCATGGGAAACACACCTAAAAACAAGAGTTTAAGGTTTTTCCTAATGGTTCCCAAACTGGGCCAGAAGTTTCTCTTCTAAGAACTTCTCTCTGTCTTCTCCCAGCAGCAAGCCAGAACACATCCTAAGCAGGAGCAGGACCCGCAAAAGGCCCCGAGTATCTCTGAGGCAGTCACTCTTTCCCCATGAGTGGCCAGTGTGGGAACTTAAGAGAACACTTGGCTCAGCGCTCCTGCTTCTAGGCTGGGCTTGGGGAGAAATGGTGGGTTACTCTAGGGAACTGACAGGAGACCCTTACCAGGATGGGCAAACAGGAAGATAACCGACAGTCCCTCCTCAACCCTGGCAGCTCAGGAATAAACCTCCATGTCCCACACTGAACAAGGCGTTCACAGTGTCAGGCTCAAAACACTTGTTTGTGGCCTGAGAAGCTCGGCCAGTATGCAGTCCACCTTGTCCTGTGGCACTCAGTAAGTGTGTAGCCACATCAGGCCTCCTGACCCCACTCATCACACCAACTTAAGTCCAGAGAGAGCCAAAGGAGCCGGGCAAAGCATGGGTTCGCCAAATAGTCTTGAATTAGACCAAGTTTTCTGCGCTCATTATAAAATGCAGAAAGCAAAATAAACGTCAATAAACAAGTACATTTGTATATTTAAAGTACTCAACAGCAAAGTATCATAAATTATAAAAATCAGAGGACCAGATGTGCTTACAACACAAATGGCTTGTTTCCTTAATATGTAAAGAGCACCTTAAATCAGTAAACATACCAATCACAACTACAACTAAGTACCATTTTGTTCAAGGTTCTAGCAAGCATGGATCAGAAAAAGGTGGGTGAGGGTGGAACACAGCAGCCATGACGGGAACTAAAATCAGCCTCCATTTAGACACCAGGGCTAGGTGTACAGACTCTCCAGGAGGGCACCACCCTCCTGGGCAGCGCTCAGAGAGCAGTCCTCACCGTGCTTTCCCTGACTGTGACCTTGAGTACAATTCTTTTTTTGGAAAGGAAGGGTGTTGATGCTTTTTGAGACTATGCAGTCACGGAACTCACTATGTAGACCAGGCTGCCCTCAAATTCAGAGAACTACCTGGGGCCCCCAAAGCGCTGGAATTAAGGATACCCCATCATACCTGGCTCTTGGGTACAATTTACCACATCTGCGTCAGAATTTTTATCAGAATAGTGATACTGTCAATGACAAAGGCCACCAAACTGGACTCTGACAATGTGACAGCAACAAGTAACCACCAAAAATACATATTCTAAGTGCTCTGTGGGCCACTGAGATGGCTCAGCAACCGCAGGGGCAACCACAGGGGCCTGCCACCAAGTTTGATAACCTGATTCAATTCCTAACCACCACACAATAGAAGGAGAACAGACATCTGCAAGGTGTCCTTTGACCTCCACATGTGCCTCATGGAGCTTATAACTACTGCCCTCTTCCAAGGAAATGTGACTTTAAAAAAGTATTCTGTGATAGAAGTAACTGTTTTGGAAGGGATCGGGCCTGCAGGGGCAGGTTAAGACATCCAGATGTGAGTGGACTGACGCCTGGTCTGGATGTTGGTCAAGGTCCTTTAACTGTACGGGCTAACACTAATGGTCACATACTTTTTTTGTTTTTGTTTTTTGAGACAGGGTCTCTCTACATAGTCCTGGCTGTCCTGAAACTCACTCTGTACACCAGGCTGGCCATGAACTCAGAAATCTGCCTGCCTCTGCCTTGCACCACCACACCTGAGCCGGTCACACACCTTCTGATATTACAGGTCAGGGCATGGAGATGGCTAAGCACGTAAAGGTGCTGGTTGCCAAACCTGCCAGCCTCAGCTCAATCCCCAGAGCTGAGTGGAGGAAGGAGAGAACCAATCCAACAGCATTGCCCTCTGACCTTTACCCTGCGCCTGCATACACGCACAAGTGTAAGAACCATTACAGTCAGGCTAGGTTAAGCCACTACTGGAAGACGGAAGTAATAACATACCTTATCCTTGTATAGGAAGAGAGTCAAGATGCCTTAAGAAAAGTTAAATACTCACATGAATGACCAGGAAACTAGACAAGAGTTGAGTCAGGAGGTAGGACTGCCCTCACCATGGAGCAAAGGACGAGCTGCAGCAGCTGGACTCGGAACTGACACAGGAACACGCCAGCCAGTGCTTGGCAGCCGTGACTTCAGTTACACATAGCAACAAGAGGCTTCCTACACACGACACTCCTTACAAAGTCCAGATAGAACCAACAGAAATAAAAGCATGGTGTTCAAAGAATAATGTTGAATTAGACCAAGCTTTCTGAGCTCGTCATAAAATGCAGAAAAAATACCAATAAACAAGTACAACTTAAAGTCTCAATTGCAAAGTGTCGTACGTAAGTTATAAAAGTCAGAGAGAAGACCAGAAGTGTCTGCAACACAAATGTTAGTTTCCTTAAAATGTAAGGAGCATGTTCAATCAGTAAACACACCAACTGAAACTACCCTTCACTTCTCACACTGACAACCACGTTTAGGGACAAGCACTGGTGAGGGTGTGGGGAAAGGCCAGCTGGAAGCATCTTACAGAAGGCTAGCTGGTACATCCTTGTGTCCCTTGTTCCCCCAGGGGCACACTTGCCCACACACATGAAGACACATGTAAATAGGTATTTAATACTTAGTAATATGCACCCAGTGTGGCTAGAAACAGCTCAGTTGTTCTCCCAAGCAGGAGTGGCAGTTCCAATGTGGCTACAGCTCTGTTGGCCCAACAGCCCTGAATGCAAGACAAGGTGTGCGGAGTCTGCGTGCTACTGCACCATGCACTGTCTGGAAGGCAAGAGGTCACCTACACACTGCAGTTTTAACATGAACAAGTATCACTTTAAGGATTTTTTCTGTGTGTATAAGGGGCAAAAGATAGCGGGAACTCGCTGCATGGGGGGGCAGTATACTGGTCACTAGAGTGAAGAAAAGAGCCCAGTGAAACCTGATGGCAAGGAGGCTGCCAGGTGGAAGTTGGCCCCACAATCCAGTGTCTAGCTCTCTGGGATCCTGGGAGGCAAGGATGAGACAAAGGGAGCTCACGCCTGTTCTCCGGGCACTTGGTGGCCTTAGAGGACAGAGTACCCTTAATCTAGAAAGTGGTGTTATATTAAAGGAACAAGCACAAGTGTCACGGTCGCCTTCATTAAGGTTTCCTATAGCCCAGGCTGCAGAGGCTGGCCTCAAACACCTGATCCTCCTGCTTCCACTGTCCCCCTGCGCCATGACAGGTGCTTGGTTTGATTTCTGTTTTTAACCTGCTTGAAAGAACCAGAAAGTTGCCTGGGACTCAAAATCCATTATCATTACAATGAAAGTTCTGGTAGGGACATCCAGTGCAGGCACTCACCAGGCCTAACAGAACCTCATGGCTGGTGGGAGAGCAGAAGTAGTTGATTTTAACCACTGAACAAAACAGAGTCTGAGACTCAAGCGTGGAGAGTCAGTGCATTTGTGAAAGCCTGGAGCTGCAGTCAGGAGCCCTCAGCCTCCTTCAGGCCCGACTTCATTAGTGTCCCAAGGAGTAAAAACTCAGTGATCACTGCTTGCAATGACCAGAAAACCCCGGAACAGCCTGGAGGCATCGGTAGGAAAAGGGTCAAAATTACTGAGTCTATGTGACAAGACAAAATATATGGAGTTACAAAAATTGTACACATTACGTGATTCCACTTAAAAACAGATTAGTAACATTAAGTAACTTCATGAAGGAGAGATGTCTCGGGAATATAAATACTGGCAGCACACACAGGAGAGGGACGTCAGGGTAACACGCTGGAGGGTAAATATTTTACTCCCAAGTTCATGACTTCTAGAAGTTACCACAGTTATACTCTGCAGCCCTATCTACCCATTATAACATTATAGTATCCATTGTAGCCAGGCAGTGGTGGCACACGCCTCTAATCCCAGCACTTGAGAGGCAGAGGTAGGCGGATTACTGAGTTCGAGGCCAGCCTGGTCTACAGAGTGAGTTCCAGGACAGCCAAGAGTACACAGAGAAACCCTGTCTTGAAAAACTAACTAACTAACTAAATAAATAAATAAATCCATTGTAACAGTGCCTACAGAAGCGACGGCTCCTGAATCTGCAGTTTCGGACTCCTTGGAAGGGCTACTCTGATGTAAGGAGAAGCTCAGCAGTCTCAGGACAGAATGACCTAATTATACTTTTGCAAAATAATTGTTTTGTGTCTTAGACCTTGGGGTTCCATAGTTATCAAATTTATACATACATGACTAGAATCTAACATGCCCGGTAGTCTCCATGGGCCACACTGTACACGTGTGACAGAGTCAAGAAAGCAATTGGCAGAAATGTGAATCCCATGTGCAAAGTGCCTAAGACACACCAGCGTGGACACTTACACTCACGTATGCAGGCCTGCCTATCATTGTAGAGGACAACAACACAGCACTTGTCTGGCCCAGGACTGCTACCCACCCAGACACCAGGGCACAAGCGATTGCTTGAGAACATGATCTCACAGTACAGCTGTCAATCCTAACATTGGAGAGAACACACCTTCCATCACTGGCGGGAAAACTGAAATTTAGTTTGTGGCACAGCCATGTTAAGAAAGGGGCGGCTATGTGCTCACGGAGCCCCACTAAGTGGAACCATGTCATCCTGACATGAAGACATGAATAGGAGATCAGCAGGACACAGCTGATAAGCCATAACGGTTACCTCTGAATTGTGAGTACTCAGTCCCGTTCTGTTTGAGTTAAACCTCTAAAGAAGCTATAGAAGAGGTGACCTTGTCAGTCACCAGCATGGGTGTCAGAGAGTTCTGTACCTGGCAGCAGATAAATTCCATCCATTTAAAACACATGCTACAGAAGACCACCAGCAATTTAATTCTACAGAGTTACAAAGTATCTGCTTTTAAGAATTCATTGGGGAAGGATTTTAGCTCGCCATCGGCCTGACAGGCGGGCCACAGTGTGGAAGGCAGGGAGGGAACAAGCTACTTTTATTACTGCCCTGGTTTTCACATTGATAGAAGAGTCAGACATGTTGACAAATTATTAAAAATAAGGAAGCAATGAAAGAGTCACACTGTGAACCAGACTAAGATGAGTCCAGTCTGTACGTTCAAGATCCAACAAGGACAGGACACTGAATGATTCAAAGGGCCTTCCTACCAGATGCTAACCAGGACAGTCGTTAAGATCATTATTTTACTTGTGAAAACAAAAACTAGAGCCTGAAATTTCCAAGGCTTTAGACACATAGTTACAAAAGACTGGTATCTGGGAAAGCGGAGCAATAGCTTAGCATCATTTCTAGGCGCAGGAGGGATTTGCTTGCATGAGAAGACTATCTGTGTTCACAGGGCTAGCCCAGGCATGAACAGGTGAAGAAAAATGTGAAACCGGGTGGTGGTGGCGCACGCCTTTAATCCCAGCACTTAGGAGGCAGAGGCAGGCGGATTTCTGAGTTCGAGGCCAGCCTGGTCTACAGAGTGAGTTCCAGGACAGCCAGGGCTATACAGAGAAACCCTGTCTCGAAAAACAAAAAAACAAAACAAAACAAAAAAAAAGTGAAGCAACCCCAAGCAATTTATCAATTATGGTCAAATTTAGATGGTTTAAGTCCTTGCACATCATATGTATCTTGGTCTTAACAATTGAGAAAATAAGGATATGTGTATGTATGTGTGTCTCTGTATAATATCTGGTCCAAGCTAACCCAAACACTGCAGGTTTCTTATGGCCAAAGATGGAAAATACACACAGTGGGTTAAGCCATAAAACTTGTGACTAGCCAGTAGTTACAGAAATGTAGATTAAGACGAGGCACTTTTAAGGTCTGAGGATGTAACTCAGTGGTGGAGTACTTGCCTAGTGTTTTTAAAACAAAATAACAAAAAACAACAAAGGAACAGTACAGACTTTACGATACTGGATATTTCTTATGTATGACAGACACTAAAAGTGCAGACAGCAAAGACAAACACACATTAATAATGCCACAGTTTAAAACCTGGGCCGAGAAGATGGCTTAGTGGGTAAGGGCGCTGGTTGGCAAACCTGATGGACAATTCAGTCCCTCAGATCTGCAGGCTGGAAAGACTGACTCCCACAAGCTGTCCTCTGTGGAATCATGCACATACACAAAAAATAGTACATGTAACTAATTTTAAAAACCCAGCTCAGCAAGCACCTTATAGAGTGGGAGAGAATATCAGTCAGATCATATCTGATCGCAGAGTCAGTGCCCAGAACACAGCAACTCTTTCAAGTCAACAATGGTAACAAACCCATAACCTTCTAAACATGAAGACTCAAATGAGCATTTCCCCAAGAAGTCTACATGGACAATAACATACGGAAGGAGAGGCCAGTGAATGTCACCCTACACCCATCACGGTGGCTGTGCTGTATCCTAACTGAAGATGCGGTCTCAGAAAGATCTGCATCCATCATCCATCCATCCCACAGCAGGCAGGGACAGCATGACCTCGGTCATCAGCACACAGACGCTGAAAACGGTACAAAACACCAATTACTTAGCTTGTACGAAAGCAAAGAAAATCACACACAACCAAGATGCAAAATCACCAGTCAACAAGATCAGTGCTGATCACAGTGGATAAAGTTGCTGGCGGCACAAGCCTAACGGTGGAGGTGGATCCCTGGGCTCTACAGAGTGGGAGGCGAGGACCAGGACCGACTCCTGAGACTGTTCTCTGACCTCCATACACATACCTACCACCGAAAACAACTAATCTGTTAAGGACACCATGTGAGCAAATGGTATACATATACACACACAGGAAGTCTGGATCATAAAATCGCTCACTGACCAGCACTGACCAGCCACATTACTGCGAGGCCTACCACACACCAGCTTCACAGAGCACTCACTCAGAAAAATCCTTCTGGTCAGCAACTGAGCAGTATAAACCTAAAGATTTGACAGTCATTTCCTACTAGAAACTGATTTCAATATCTCCAAGGAGTAACAGAGGTTAAGAAGCTTGAGAAAAGTCAGCCACTAAACCTTCATTTCCCAAAAGGAAACCAACAGCTGAAGGCAGGCTGGGACCAGTTTCATCCCTACCCTCAGCTCACTGCCACATGTGTCCATGTGTAAATGGGATTGTTTAAACAGACAGCCATGCAGGAGAGCACTTGGCACCACCAAAAACATGCTTCAAATGTCAGGACACAGTTCTCACTGTGCATCGTGGAAAACCAATTGTAGACAGAACCGAAGCATAAGCCCACTGTTTGGATAAAGTGTACATATAGCTGATGCCCAGGGAAAGAAAAATCTGAGACATATGCCAGTAGATATTTTCCCCCATTTGCTTTTCTGCAAAACTTAGTTAAATCTTTTTTATGCTTGAGAACTCAGTAAGAAAGTATTGAGAAAAGATGTGGGAAGGACAGAGGCGGCGACAGCTGCCCTCAGCCTAGAGCAGGTGTGTGGAGGGCACCCTGTTCCAGGGGTGCTCGGGATCCCACCCGGACCTCTCATTTTGGTTTTATTCTCTTGACAATCACATTTGCATCCATATTTTGGGAAGGACACACAAATATTAACCTGTCAGAAGCACCCACATTACTTGCTTCGGCAACAGCACCTACGACATGGACGTGACCCCAGATAATGCTTCCACAGCCCCTCGGCAAAGCAGACATAAGCTCACATTAAAGGTCCTTCTGGTGGCTTAACAACCTAAGACAAACTCAGTGGCACGTGTCAGGACTGGAAATGTCAGATTCCTTTTTGTAGCAGGCCAACATCTGAATTTGCAGTGTTTTCAAACTGGGAGGAGTCCACCAATGACTGCTGTCAGGACACGTTTGTCTTTATCTCCCCTGCGCCACTGCTTTTCAGGCTTGCAGGATCAACACTGGCACTGCTGAATTCCAGCTGCTGCTGCGAGTTCAAAGAACAAACCCAATCCAGGGTTTCTGGTTGAGGAACGGTGATACTATGCCATCCAATGACCCCAGGGCAAAGAGCAGTCCTTGCAGGACATGTGGCTCATACCTGTATTCCCAACACTTGAGGCTGAGGGGAGACTACTATAAGCTCCATACCAACCTGGGCTACAGAGTAAGAACGTCTCAAAACAAGTAAATAAAGGCAAGCCCAACAGTCTTACACGTCTCCACACAGGAGAGCTCAGCCTTTGGGTTATTAGTGAGCCATTTCTAACATAGCTGGTAATGGATTCCTTACCAGCCTGTTGACACAACATGGAGAACATGGAGTATAAAAACCAAAGGGTCCTGATAAGAGAAAAAATAAAGACACAGAAACCAGGTGAGAAGCCAAGAAGAGGCTGGGATAAACCAGAGACAAAGGCAGGTAGACAGGTAGTGCAGGCCTCTGATCCCAGAAACATTTGTGAGGCAGTTAGTTACTAGTGGATCTTTGAATTCCAGGCCAGTCTGAGCTACATAGTGAGACCTTTTCTCAAATACCAAAATAAATAAAAAGTGTGGGTGGAGGGAAGCCCCCTCATCTGCTGCAGCAGCACTTAACCCTCGGAGCCCCAGAAGCCTAGACAGAAAGCTGCCGAGACACCCCATTCTGTGCAAGTGAGAGGTCACCAATAGACCGACCAGGAAAAAGAACAGTACACACTCAGGAGCTGAGACAGCAGCCAGCCTTGTGTTCTCAGGGAAGAGTAAGATGCCTCACCCTGCTTGACCAACATGCTCCAGCTCAAGACTCATCCTTGCCAAGACAACAGTTCCATACAGAGCCACAGGATAGCCTCTGCTTTTAGCAAGCAGGCTCCAGTCCTAGCAGAGGCTGGCAGACTTCTAAGCTCAACATCTGTCCAAGCCACAACACTTTCCAGCTTTAGTGACAGCCAAGTTCAGGGCAGGTTGGCTCCCATGACAATCAACTACATACCCAGGACTGTGTTTACCCACAGGCATGACCCACTCCCTGGATTCCAAGGCTTCTGACCACACCCTTCCCATGGTTAACAAAAAACCAAAAAACCTTTAGTCATCTTATACCAAAGGACAAAAGAAGCCAAGGCCCAGCTCCTTAGGCAGACAGAACAGTATGTTCAGACTGAAATCTCAAGCCCATACCAGCTTCCAAGAGTAAAAATATGAAAAGCTCATACCACATTAAGACATTTTCCCCAAACTAAAAACCATACCTTTTGGAATACAAACTGGGAATGTTCTAGATTGTGTTCAGAATGCTCCCTTACCTGCAGCACCATCTCCTACAGAACTCAGTGTCTTGTCTACAGCCACTGCCAGCTCCCAGTGAGCTGCCCCTCCCTCCCCATAGTTGACAGGCCGCTTAGAGCAGTTCTGCCAGGTGGTTACTGCTCTAACTGCTTAAATGACGGCACTGGGGCAGTGCGTCTAGGCCTAACTATAGGAAGGTAAAGTGACAGAGGTGGAGAATGTAACAGCCAGGACAATTCTAAAGGAGCTTCAATCTCAAACCTTTATTTTGCTGTAAAGGGAGAAACTCATTAGTACATTTAACACTTCAGGACAGAGACGCGGGTGCGGCGGGCCTGCTGTTACAGCTTCCTCCACATTTCCCCATTCCAACCTGACTAGCACACTGCTGTTCCAATGACAGTGATCATGCCCTGGTTACACCACTTTTAAGCACACTCACAAAACATGTATACAGGGTTTTCACAAATACACAAACAGTATTTTCAGAGCCAATTTTTACAGAGCATTTTATCGAGTAAGATGTCCCCCGTGCCCAGTTTCACTTTTATTTCCCAAACTGCTTTGACTGAGAGTTAACAGTTTCCCCTCTGCTTAGGGATTTAAGGCACCACTCAAGCCAAACCCACAATGTATTCAGTGCAGCCTTGGCAAAGTACATGGATGAGGACTTCTAAACATTATAATGATCTCATAGCAAGTGCAAGACCATGTCCCTTGTCACAATGACTGATTTGAAAGGTTAAATAAGCAAACCCTGTTGTCTTCTGGTCAAGTCCAGAAATTCAAGATATGTTTTGAAGGCATGGCTCACACATTAAATTCCTGTATGTATTGCATAAGACATGACTCATAATCAATCCCTTTAGACAACAGCATTAAAGTTCTTGATCACACAGTATGATAGAATTTGAATTAGAGCCCCAGAAGAGTCTGTCCACCTCATGTACACACATCAATGCCTTTTAGGAGCCCACTATGTGGGCATTTACAAGCCCTTCCCAGTCTTACTTCCAGGAAACCAGCTTCCCAAAGCCAGGCACACCACACCCACAGGCTGGCTGTGTTAGGACATTAACACCATCTACTGAGCAACCAAGAAAAGCTTTTCAATTTCACCCTTTCGCATTGAACAGTGCAGCAAAACAATTTTGCTTTTCCCCTTGTAGGATTTCTATTTTCCAAGCAACTGTCTCTGCATCTCAACAATTCAGTCACCCACATTAAGGATTTACCATCAGCCTTTAGATTTTCATAGGAGCTATTTAGTTCCCAAACTGTGAATCCCGTCAACCCACATTCCCAAGCACATCCATTCCCAGCACCCGACTCCTTCAATCCACCAATCTACCAGTGCCAAGCTGAGCCCTGCTCTCTCCCACAAGTCCCACATCTGGTGCCCAAAGTATTCCCAACCTTGATCCAGTAACTCAAGCTTCACCTTGGAAGGCCATGTTTTAGAAGACACCTGTCATCCTAGCAGGGCTGAGAACTTAGGCCAGCCTGGTACACACAGGCAGGCCCCAAGTCATGAAAGCTAATGAACAAAGGAGCCAGAACCACTGTCACTTGCCCACCACCCAGTACCAAATAAAAACCATGGAGAGAAATTCCCAGAGATCATTGCAGGCCCACCGTTCCCTTCTTAGTACAGACGCCATCCCAAAAGCCCAAGTTAGATATTTGTGGCTAACTTGCGCCTTCTCACACATCCCACCCATTTAACCGGCTCCATCTAAGACTCTTCCACACCAGTCATTTAAAACCCAGCAGCTTTTTCCCCAACACCCAAAAGTTTTCAGTTAATTCCTCTGGCCAATGCAGAGGCAGGCAGGCCGCAGAATCAGGGAAGGTGGGCGAGGTCACGAGGTCACTGGCTCCCGATCTACAAGGCATCAAGCTGGGCTGAAGTTAAAGTGTCCTACACCTTAACACAATCTTCTCGAGGCCAAGTTCGTAGCACAGAACTAGAAAGGCTGGAGGCTTGTTCAGAAGACGCAGCAGCTGAACACCTCTACCCCCAGGAAGGAGATGCCTGCTGGCATTCATGCATCCGGAAAGAAGATGCTCCCAGAACAAGACACACATCTTGAACATTCATAGGTGATGGCCCCTCCAACTGGAAGCACCTGCCCACCCCCTACAAGCTGGCTTAAACGATGGCCTCCTGAACACATGGCTTCCCGAGAAAGGCCTGGACACAGGGGCAGTGCAGAACCTCCTAAGCCTCTGGAATTCACTGTGTAGGCATCAACTTAGGCGGTTGTCTCCTCCAGGGTGTGCCCTCCTGTACTGCTACGACTCATACTGGCAGGGGCTCCATTTCTCCTGGTGCCATCTGCTTGCCATGGTGAACACTATAGTGATAAACCACGTCCATGAAGCATTTGGGTGACCAGGACAAAGGCTGTGAGCCCACCCAAGGATCCACATTCAAGTCCCGCCCTCTGAATCAACACCAACCCTTCCGCCCAGTCAGGGAGTCTTCAATCTTTACCAGTAATACCAGAATGCCGAGCCCAAGACTCCAACACCGACTTTACATCTTCCCCAGGCTTACCAGATGACCCAGAGGCAAGGTTTTAAGTGAACCCTTAACCTCAGAGTGAGGGGGGAGGAGTAGGGAAGAGACCACAGAAGAGGAAGCACGGGACCTAGGCAAAGTCCAGAGAGGGCACTGCCATCTGAAAAATAAAGCTGTGGTCAATGCTAACCCAAGACGCGCGCCTTCAATCTCCATGGTCCCCGCCTGGCAGACCTGTCAGTAAAAGCAACTCCTTGTCTCTGCAGCCACTCCTCAGGCCGCCACCGCACTCAGAAGTGGGTGCAGACAGGCCACACCCAGATTACATACCACCCTGAGTCAGAGCTGTCGCCCAGCGAAGCTAAGTCCACTTTCCATAGGACCAGGCCTCATCCCCAGGTGGGTTCACAACCCCTTATCTGGAAAAAAAGGGGTCTGCTGGTAATATCAAGTTCAAAGTTGGACCCCCCACTGCTCACTGCACCTAGTCCTGACCCCGCCGCCTGTCTTCTATGATTTCCAGGGCCTCAAGGGCCAGAGGCCACCTGTCTCCAACTGCTGCTCTGCCACTCAAGCTAGGACACTGGCCCCATGTAGGCTTGTGAAACTTGTGTCCTCCTGGACATCAAGTGCCCCCATGCCAGCAGACTGCTGGGATAGCCTGGTCTTGAAGGCTGCTGGCCCTGTGTGGATTGTTAAAGGCAGTTTGGAAGCTGCCTTCCACATGACCACTGTCCCCAAATCTAGTCTCCCTTATAGTTAGCCCCGCTTCTCCTCGCACCCCCATCCTAGTGGCTGCCTCTAACTCTGTCATCTCTCATCTAAGCCCTGAACTGGCCACTGCCTCCCCACCACTAGCCCCAAGCGCGAGCCCTCCTTGTCACTAACTCCTGCAGGTGGAGGGCACAACTTTTGCTTTTATAGTCTTGTGTCGCGTCACCCGGACATTGCTAAACGGAACGATTCCTCCACGCACTTAAAAAAAGTTCCTCCCTGACCTAGCCAAAGGAGCCCACGAGGGGCGGGTCATGGCCTCCATCAACGGCCACTCCCTCAGATTGCTCAATGATCCTTTTCTGCTCCTTGGCGGTGCGTCAGGGGATGAAGGACATATCTGAAGATATTTGGGAGGTGAATACCACCAGGGATAAGTCCCCTTTGTGCTGGGGTGGGCAGACCTAGCTGCTTCCAGAAGGGTTGGGTCGGCTGTTGGGGGGAGAGGGCCACACAGACTGGCAGAGCAGAAGGAAAAGTACACGGGTCGCCTCAGGTCACCACGCCCCTTGAGGCCCGAAAGTAGGGCCGGTTAGAGCGCCTGGAAAATTCCACCGGGTGGCGGAGGGATCTCTGCGGTGGCGCTTCAGGCAGTGGGGGCGGGGCGGGGCCGGGCGCGTGACTTCTCGGGCGTTGCTGGCGCCTGCTCTGCCGGTGACGTCAGTGCGGGCTGCCGCAGGGTGGGGGTGGGGAAGAACTAGCCCAGCAGCTTGGGTGGAATGCTTAATTGCGTCTGAGGTTAATAAATGCCAGAGAGATGGTTGCAAGCTACGGTAACGCAAGACTTTTGTATGACACCCATGCATATAGGATGAGTGTGTGTATGTATTGTTTATGATTGAAGAGCGCCCAGCACAGATAAGTGATTTTTAAATTATTTTGCTTTTGGGTGTGGTATGGTGAGAAAAATGATATTTTTAAGTTGCATTTCTCTGCAACAGTGTATGGTGGAGTCCAAGGAGTGGGTTTAATGAACACTAGAGGAGCCAGGCTGGCTGTCTACTTGGGGTGGGGTCCTGCCCAGGTCCAAAAGCAGACCTTGTTCACAAACAAGGGTTTAGTGAAGGTTCTGAAAAGAGAAACTGTCACCCACCGCCCATGCCAGTGAGGAGCCTGGACAGCCTGAGCTCCGGCCCCTCCCCTGCACCCCACTCCCACCCCCAAAGAAGCATCTCAGCTCTTCTGCCACCTGTCTCCACACCCCACCCACCCCACCCCCCCAAAATAAAGCTGGAAGGACAGTTTAAGTAAGCAGAATGAAAAAGGCAGCTGGCAGAATAACTACCCGGAAGTCCCCTCCCAGGCTCAACACCCACACTGCAAACAAAACCACCCTGTGACAACAGGCTCCCTTAGCAACCTGGAGAAAGAAAGGAGGGGGTTGTTCTCCTGCCTCTAGCATATGGAATCTGCAGGCGAGGCCGGGCCTACGCGGCACCCTCCCCTGTTCCCGGAAAACTGGTGACTCTTTCATCTGACCAGCAGTACAGAGGGTACTTATGTGGCAAGTCCTGGCTTCCTCACTGGTTCTTATGCCACGTAGATTCCTGCCCTCACCCTTCTCCAAGGGCTGACCTAGCAGCCTTTTATTTATCTTCCTTTTTTTAATTCCAGAAAGTGTCTCATTTTGTCCCATCCTGGCCTGTACATCTCAGCAATCCTGCCTCAACCTTTCTAGCTGGGATTACATTTACCACTATGTCTGCCTTTGTCCCCTCTGCCTTATCCTGGCATCAGTTCCCAGCGTGGGTGGTGGGTGGCGGTGACTGCCGGCAAGAACAGGGAGTTGCTTGTCAAAATGTTCTAGAAAGCCAGGAAGGAGGTGGCTACGAAACTAAGCCGGAGGGAGAGACTTCCCTAGACTGTGGAGTCTTTTCTGCCTTTGAGATGCTTGGGCAGTTGTTCAAACACCTTTGAGCTAATGCTGTTTCCTTTACCCCTGGTCTCAAAACTTCCCTTACAAATTATTCCTCCATCCCAGGAACGGCTTTTGAGACGTATTTTTTTTTTAATTAGTAGGAATAGGGTTAATTGGTAGTACACAAAGCCTAGGGCTATGTAAAGCCGGGCTGCCTGGTCACGTTTGTGGGGTCACAAGTCTGCATTGGCCCAGTGACTGTCCCCAGTTCTCAAGGGCAATATGGCAGTGTCAGAGGTTCCTGGTCTTCAAGGACACAAGTTTTCTGTGAAAACAATGTATTTGAGGGGAGAGTTGAGGAGGCCTTGGTGGCCAGGGCTGTGCCCACCCTTTGTTGGTGGACACACACAGCTTTCTTTCTCCACACACAACCTCCATGCTGCTGAAGGTCGAGGGCAGAGCAGCCATTGCCACAGCAACTTCCGAAATCAAAACAAGCTGGTCCGGGAGACTGCTGTAAACAGGGCTGTGGGTGGGGCTGAGAGGCGACGCCCGCAGAGCCTGCCCGGTTTCTGTGGCATGCCCCTTCCCAGCCTGCTATGCGACTCTGGGACAGAGGGGAGAGAGCAAAACGGGGTTCTCTTTGTGATATCTGATTCCAGGTGGGGACCCTCTCTCCAAGCTCTTTCTCAAGGATATGGCAGCCCTACTCCCCACTGGTTTGGTCATCTACTTTGGAAGTCATCTCAGCGCTGCTGTTTCCAAACACAGGCAGACTCAAGGTTTCCTACAGAAACTCCTGGAATGTGAGAAGGGACGGTGCTCCAGGTGTGCCCTAAAGGCAGGGCCGTGCCAGTATTGCTACTACCAGAGAATATTCCAGAACTGCAGCTCCCACCTTCTAAGGATCCAGTTCCTAGGCTGTAGGGTTTTTAGGTTCCCTTGGGCTTCTTCTGGTGCCAGTGGCCCCCTCAGCCTGGTCTCGATCACACTGAGCCCCGAGGCATGTGGGTCAGCAAACTGCACAGTCACTGCGCGCTGGCAGGAAGCCTTCCCATGATTCACTGCCCTTGCAGAGGCCAGAGCAGAAAAAGCCCTGCGCCCAAACTTGCTAGGCTCTTCCAGTGGGAGGAGGCACTTCTCCCACCCCTCCCCCATGAGTTCACTAATCTGGAAGCATAACTGTTTTTATGAAAACATCTCACCCAGTGGCTCCCTGTCTCCCCATGACCCTCAGCTCCTGTAGGCCAGGGCTGCAAAGTCACCTATCAAGTGAGCCTCTTGGCTCTAGCAGTCTGTCCTGTCCCTCCCCCAGCTTGATCTGTGGGGGCAGGGTTTCTGTCTAGTGTATCCTAGATCTCTGAGCCCACAGCTCTGGCAAGAGGTAGGCCCCGGTGTGCATGACTTCACAGTTTATATCTTCTAAAGGTCACTCAGAATCCTGGGAGGCTCTTGGTAAATATTTGTGGACTGACTCAAACAAGGACCTCAGCTCAGCTACAGCACATGAGCTCAGGGACTGGGGTGACTAGGGAAGAGGGGTGCTCTGAGGACCAATAAGCAGAAGGGATTTGAGGGAGAGGTCATCGGAGGTGGAGGAGTTGTGTTCTGTTGTCTAGGTTCGCAAGGCCAAGGCATCTGCTTTTTTTGCTCTTATTTTCTTGGGCCCCTCTGTTCCAAAAGCAGGAAGGAGGGGGGTGTCCTCAGACAGCAGGAGGGTGCTCAGGTGTGGGACTCTGCCTTTCCAGCACACTCGGAGGGATCTGTGGGCTCCTTATCTCAGAAGCCCTCAGCTAGCTTCCTGGGTGTGTCTGTCCTTCAGCTAAGCCTCAGGCCATGACTTGCAGAAAGTAATATAGCAGTATCAGCCCCACCGGAAGCTCCCAGGACTGTGTTCCTGACAAGTCCCCTGTACATTCCTGAGCACTTAGCCTGGCCCTGGCCTTAGGGTCTTGGGTTACAGGCTTGTCACTTCCCTTCCTGAACCTTTTCCAAGCTCACATTTCTGTCATCTTATTCTCCTTTCTCAGTCTCTAGATCTCTGGGCCCAGAGAAGCTCTGACAGGAGGTAGGAATTGACAGGCTTTGTTTTCCTGGGGTTCCAGTAAACCCCCTTGTCCACTGGTGCTTGCCCACTAACAAGGCCCAGCTTTCCTGGTCCTTGAATTGTCTTGAGTTCTTTCCCAGCCTCCTCCCTAGCAGCCAGTTCCTATAGGGCCGTCTGCTGGCGTCCTGTCATATCTCACACAGGCTTCCAAAAGCCCTTCCTTCTCCTCTGGGGCCAGCACACAGGTCACTCTTCAATGAGACCATCCTCAGCCTAGGACCTGCCTGTCACTACAAGGACCCCACACACTGGCTCACTAGGCTTCTACAACCTGGCATTGGTCTGGGTGCCAGCCATGAACAATCACAGAGGCAGGGCTTATGCCAGCTGCACAATGGATGGAGCAGCGCTCCCTTGACTTTGTATAGGAGGGCTGTGCTCATTGGCTGAGGGTGTCAGTGGTCATTACATCACCCAAATAAATGCCTGTGGCAGGTGGCAAGAAACAGAGAGGTCCTAGAGATGAACTTTAGTCTTTCTGTTGTAAATCGTATTTATGTAAAATAATTTAAACTGGGACCAAGCTTGGAGGTAGTGACCCAGGCATTTAATCCCGGGACTCAGGAGTCAGAAGCAGGCGAATCTGAGTTTGAGGCTAGCCTGGTCTGCAGAACAAGTTCTCAGACAGCAGGGGCTACAAGGAGAAACCCTGTTGTCTTTTAAGGGGTAGGGGAAATGGAGTTCTTCAGTACCAGAGTGCTTACCCAGTGGTCACAAGGCTTGGGTTTGCTCTCTGGCATTATTAAAAGGACAGATGAACCAGGCAAGACTCAGTGAGTCGGAATGAGGGCTGACTGGAAAGGGCGGCAGCTGGGAAGAGGAAGATGTGGGGTGGCAGAGGCCTGAGACAGTAGCTTCTGTGGGAACTGGGTGGAATACATGAGGGGTGATTGTCCTCAAGACCTGCCCATCTCTGGATTTCCCCAAACAGTCCTCCTGGCTTTGAATATTTGGACTGAGTTGACAGTTTACAGAAAAATAAACAAATTCCAAAGCAGAATCCATTTCATGGTCCTGGACCCTGGGGTTTTTGGATACCTGGAACCCAGGGGCATTCGGAAGATCCTGGCCATCAAGAGTGCATGTCCTTGAGTAGGGGTTCTATCCCTGGAGGCACATTCTGTTCCAGGCCTCAGAACTGGGCTGGGCAGGGCCGGGCCGGAAGTGCTGACTCACAATGCCTGCAGCCCGACAGAAAGAGAGGCTCAGCTGCCCCCTGCTGGTCACAGCTGAACCTGCTGTTCTTCTGGGGGCACTAGACGCGACTTGCTGAGACCCAGACACAGCCCTGTGCCCCAATTCTGGATGCAGCTAGGTACCCCACCTGTGTTCTCTGAAATGTGGGATGGATTTGGACAGGGTGGAAGTGCCAGGGACAAGAACGGGCAATAAGAATCTGTCTTGAGATCTACTCTTGACTCGGGTCCAGGCTGCTCCTGTTTGCCAGGCTCCACCCTGGTCAAAGCCAGGCTTTCCTCATGACCTCTCTGTTCCATTTACCTTGAAGCTGTCATCCCAGAACTCATGAGGCTAACAGAACCATCAAGAGTTTAAGGTGAGTCTGGGTAACTTAGTGAGACTCCATCTCAAAAATAAGGGACAGGAGCTGGAGAGATGACTCAGTGATTTAGAGCACTGGTGGCTCTTCCAGAACTCCTGAGTTCAATTCCCAGCAACCACATGGTGTCTTACCATCATCTGTAACGGGATCCAATTCTTTCTTCTGGTGTGTCTGAAGACAGCTACAGTGTAGTCATATATATAAAATAAATAAATCTTTTAAAAAATGAGAAGGGACAGGGCTGAAGAGATGGTCCAGCAGCCAAGACCACTGGCTGCTCTTACAGAGACCTCTGGCTCAGTTCCCAGCACCTATAACGGCAGGCAGCTCACAACCATTTGTAACTACAGTTGCAGGGATCTGGGCACCAGGCTCACATTTGTAAATACATGCAGGCAGAACAGCCACACACGTGTAAAGGGGTGGCAGGCAGCTCAGTGTCAGAGCCCTAGACTAGCTTATTAGTCCCTTCTCTCTTAACTGTGACATGCCTGATTTATCTTAGCTGTTAGTCCCAGCACTCGGATCTCTTGAGTCCAAAGCCAACCTGGTCTACAGAGCAAGTATTAGGACACTCAGAACAACACAGAGAAACCTAGTCTTGAAAAACACAAAACCTGGAAGTGGGTGTGTGTGTGCAGATGGCTCAGCAGTTTCTGGCTGCTCCTGTAGAGGTCCCGAGTTGATTTCCCAGCCACTGCATGGTGGCTCACAACCATCTGTAAGGGGGTCTGATGCCCTCTGCTGGTGTGCATGAAGATAGAGCACTTACATACATAAAATACATAAATATTTTTTACAAACCTACGCATACACACAAAAAAGATTTTTGGTTTGGTTTGAGGGTACCGCTTACTGTGGTAAAACTATTGTGGAGAAGCAGGAGAGAGCTGCGTGGAGCTTCTGGGGCCACTTTCTAGGAATTTGGCAGGAATTTGACACCGGGCTAGGACAATGAAATAGGCTCAAAGCAAACACAGCGGAGGAATGCATCGTATTTCTTGTATCTTGGTCATTCTGATAAATCCCTAGACACAGTGGCCTTGGGACTTTATTGCCTTGTTTGATCACTTTGATTATTGTCCTGTTTGTGCCTTAGGCTGACCATATTCTTTGTATGTACCTAGAATGATTTAAGTAGACTAGAAGAAAATGAACCCACTTCAGCCTCAGGCTGGGATCATGCTACAATATTGTTGTTGTTGTTGTTTTTTTAAAGACTTATTTCACTTATATGAGCACACTGTAGCTGTCTTCAGACACACTAGAAGAGGGCATTGGATCTCATTAGAGATGATTGTGAGCCACCATGTGGTTGCTGGGAATTGAACTCAGGACCTCTGGAAGAGCAAGCAGCCAGTGCTCTTACCCATCTCTCCAGCCCTGTCTTTTTCTTTTCAATCTTCCCTCCCTCCCTGGAGACCCCTGTTGAATGACTCAGCTTGCTTGGTCAGAGCTGGTCACACTGTCTAAAGTCATGGAGATGAACCAGGCCTAACTTGCTTTTTTTCTTTATATTCATTGGATAACACCTGATACAGCAGTGTGTTGAGAGTCAGGCAGGGCCTGGAAACCCCCGAGGGAACTGGTCACCACTGGTCATTCCCCATGCAGGGTCCTCCCTAAGTCCCCTTTGGCTATCTCAAGGGTGCCAAAGTGATTTGGGATTCAGGCTTTCAAGGTGAGCTACCTCTAGCACTCAGCTTCTCACTTCTGTGCCTCTTCTTGGGCCTCTACCTCCACTGCTCTGTCAAGGCAGAACTGGTATGGGGGTGGGGGGGGGCAGGGCAGAACTGGCATGGGCACAGGGCAGGGTACTCTCAACCATGCCATTAGTGGACACAGAGAGCTTCAAGGTCCTTGTGGCATGTGAGATATATTTTGCTCTTATATCATTGATATAACAATCAAAGACTCTGATTGGGTCTTTGGGCAGAAACTGAACTGGGCTACAGCCAAACTCTGCCACGGCTCTATGAGGAGTGTGAGGTAACTATGGGCCAGAAATTTTACATGGCCAGATCCCTCCCACATGGCTCCTGGCCCCTGTGCAAGGCAGCCAGTGCAGGGAGTGTGACAAAGCCTGGTCAGAGACAAGGAGTACACTATTGCTGAGTGTAGTTAGTGTAGGAGTGACCCCTCCCAGTAGGGGAGGTCAATACTGGCTGATCTGAGTTTGAGGGTAGTCTGATCTGCATAGTTACTTCCAGACCAGCCAGGACTACATAGTAAGACCCTGTCTCACAAAACGGGGAGGGGGCATTGGAGAACATCCAGGCAGTACAGTGGGTGAGAGGAAGGTTGGGCACAGCGATGCCCTCCAAGGAGACTCAGAACCCTGGGGCCTGTAGTTCTTCCAGGTTACATGGCTAGAATGGCCAACATTGACAACTTGACAGGATGTAAAATCACGTGTGAGAATGAGTTTCTACATTTGCTTACGTGAGGTGGGAAGACCCCTTCTACTCTAAATGTGGGCAGCACCACCCTATGGCCTGGGGCCCAGGGGCAATACAAAGGAGATGGAGCACCAGACCGGAGTGCACTTGCCTCCTGACTGGATGCAATGGCCACTCACTGGAGCTCCCCTGCTGAGGTCCCACGGAGGGGGTGGGCGGGGCCCGAAACTGTGACCCAAACAAGCCCTTATTTCCTTCCTTAACCTGCTTTCTCAGATATTTTTGTCCCAACAACAAGACTGTTCAAGTAATCAATATAGTATCCCCAGAAGCTAAAGTCAACCCCTGGTCCACTGGAGTCTCAGGAAGAAGTGCTCCCTGCCCAAGCCTTCTGCCTTCCTTTAGTCCCTTGAGACTGTGCCTTCAACCTGCAGTTATGGGATACTGAAAGGCTGCACTGAGCCAATGGGGTAACTGTATTGTCACAGAGCAACAGGAAATTGACTCTGGTGGTGAGGTACAGTGGGCCTGGGCAGGAGAAAGGAGTGCCTGTCCACCCTTCCCCTCATTTCCCCAGATGCAGAGGTCTAGGGCACTCAGGATCTTTAAGGTAGGTTAGACAATTGCCTGAAAAAGCAAGAACCAGAGCCCTAAATCTGTGTGCCATGGTACTACTAGTCACAGCAGTCAGGTAGAGCCACACAGAGGATAGGGTATCACTCTAGCTGTTAGGCATGACAGGTGGCAGGCCCCAGTTGCAAGATCACAGTGCCTGAGGGACATGTGGCTTCCTCTTATATTTGAAAACATTCAGTGAGGCTGAACCTGTGACCTCTGGTCTTTATCCCAAAGGCCAAAGCTAGCTCCTAACATTGCTGCCTCCACAGTTTTCTGTCGGGGAGCATAGGTCTGGTACTGTCCTTGTCCTCCAAACTAGGTGCTTCCACGGGACCTGTGAGAAAGAGCATCTTAGCCAGGAGGACCGAGGTAGCCAAGGGATGGCAGAGAATGGCAGAGCTCCTCCTAGACACAAGTGAGCCCAAGTGTTCCCAGACCACTGGTTCCTATGGAGACCTTGAGAAGGGTCCCCAGGAGCTACCAGATGAGATTTTACTGGGGTGAAGTCCTGAGGCTATATCGTGAGCACACAGGACACGTGTGGTTACCATACCCTGGCTACTTCATATTATACCCATTCCAAAGTGTGCCAGGTGATGATTTTATTTAAGTCCAATGATAGGAAAGACCCATGACACTCAAGACATTTAGTAAAACAGTGCTGTGCTCTGTTCTAAGGTTAAGGCACACATGGTAATTAAAAAACTCAAAGGCTCAAGTGGAAATGCAGTTTGTGTACCCATGCACACACATCTGGGCCCCTCAGGTAATGATCTGAAGCCATCAACAGCAGTCAGTCTAGATGACCAGAAGGTCTCCAAGAGTGGGCTGGTAGCTCAGGGAACACATGACTCCAGAAGGGTTAACTACAAGTGGCAGGTGACATCATTTTACAGACACTGCTGCAATAGTTGAGGTCGGCCTTTTCGTTCTCTCTGCTGCCAAGACTTCTGGAGCTCAGTGGGCAGGCAAACTGCTTCCCTTACAGAAATGTGAGGGTTTTCATTTCTGTGGCTTTCCACCCAGAAGAAGACAAAGCTAAGTTATGTCTCTGGGGCCCTGTGGGGGTTTCCAGGGAGTACTGAGGGCTTAAGGGTCTGGACAGCACTCTCCCTGGACTAGCTCCCTTCAGGGGTGCAGAGCTGGGGACAGGCCTCCTTGCCAATATCCTTAGGAGAGGTGGCTTGAGTCACTGTGGCTAGCCTCAGGGAATCCCACGGTGCAGTGCAATACTTAGTTGTCAGGTCCCAGGCTTTATCAGCTCAGAGGAGACTATGCAAAACCTAACCCTGAGACCCAGATCACAGGAAAACAAGGCAGCTGGCCAGTATGGGACAGCCACTCCAGCCCAGGGACACGTATGGGCTTTTCTTGTGTGCAGTCTGGATCTGGTTCTCAGAACAACCACCATTCAGCACAGAGACAACAGTAAAGGCCAACAAGAAGGCAGCCATCAGCTTAGGGTTAGCCTGCAGAGGCACCCTCCAGTTCCAACATAACTTAGGGGAAAACGTGGCAGCCTGGCTGGTTAGCATGGTGGAATGTCAGCAGAAGGAATGCAAGATAAGGTCACCAAAGGCCCATGACCAAAGGCAAACACTGAACTTGCAGGTCCCGGGCTCTGATTTCAGTCACCTGCCATCGGAACAGCCAGCAGTCCCTCCAGAGAGAAGACACAGTCCACTTGGGGAACAGCAGGAGGGGCAGCTGGGTCTCAGGCAGCTGCTGGGCCTGGACTTGCGGGAAGAGGCAGGCTGCAGAAAGGGCTCGGGAAGCCTTGGCTGTCACTTTTCCACGATTGGAAACTCCAGCAGATCTTGCACAGCACCCTGCCCAGGCCCACAGCCTGAGACTAGAGTGGCCTGGTCCTGCCTAGGACTGTGCCTGGTCGGGTCTAGGGCACCGCTGTCCTCCTGCTGCCAGCTGTGGCTTCCCTCAGCTCTGCTCCAGGCTGTCGGCAGTGGGCTGCACCACTGTGTAGCTTCCCTGGCTGGAGGAGAGCTGTCGACTGAAGAAGGAGGTGGTTCGCTTTGGTTTCACCCGTTTGATCCCCTTGCCTGTGAGGGTGACAGAGAGGCTGAGAAGAGGCGCTGGGTGGGTGGACTACACCCCAGACGCTGGGCCCCGCTCCCACTGGATCAGCTTCTCCTGGAGTCTGCTTCAACTGTGCTTTCCCATCAGAGCTGTCATCACTGAGCCTGTCCATCCCTGACTCTATCATCAGTGGCAGGACAGGGATCCCACGGTCATCCTCGCCTATCTTATCAGAGGCCACAGAGGACTGAGACTGACTCTGCTGGGCGACTATCACTAAGACAGGCAGAGCTGATGATGGGAAGCCGAACAAAAGATGAAGACTGTGGCTATGGTCAGGACAAAATTACGACAGGGAGGGAGCACCTTGCTCTGCTGGCCCATCAACTCACGAGGAAAAACATCCAACTCTCTCAATAGGCCTTTTACAGAACACTGTCCAGTGCCCTTTAAACACTCAGGCCAACCAACGGCTCAAAAGCAACACACCGTGTAGGCCAGGTGTTTCTAAGGCAAGAGGATAACGTCAAGTTCCAGGTCAGCCTGAGGTACAGGGCAGACTGGGTAATGTACCAGAATAAAAAAAGAAGTGACCGTTGAAGTTGGAGAGATGGCTCAGCGGTTAAAAGCTCTGGCTGCCCTTCCAGAGGTCCTGAGTTCGGTTCCCAGCACTGACATGGCAGCTCACAACCATCTAACTCCAGTAGTCACTAGAAACCCAAATGGTACACAGACACACACATGCAGACAAACATGTATAGACTTAAAATAACTAAATTTAAATTAATTAAATTAATTTAAATTAAATTAAACAAACCCAATACAAATATATATAAATATATATGTCTGAAGAAGAAGAAGAAGAAGAAGAAGAAGAAGAAGAAGAAGAAGAAAGAATGGAACAATTTAAAGTCCTCTGGGCCAGGCATGGTGGCGCACGCCTTCATCCCAGCAGAGTAGGAGAGGCAGGCAGTTCTTTAAAAGTTCAAGGCCAGCCTGGTCTACATAGCAAGTTCCAGGGCAGCCCTGTCTCAAAAAATAGAATACAGATGTGATATCCTGTCTCAGATGCCGAAATAGAAGCTATATAGCCTCTGCTTCCTGTGTGTCAGGGCTAAAGGCATGTGACATGATGCCCAGCTTTGAATTTTATTTATCATTTATTTATGTATTTATTTATTTATTTGCCTAATTTATAGAGTGGGTTTCAGGACATTAAGGGTTACATAGAGACACCCTGTCTCAAAAAAAAATTTTTTTTTTCTTTTCAATAAACAGCCTACACAGGCTGGCTAGCATAGAACTAACTTATTTTTTAGCCCAAGGTGGCTTTGGACTTCTGATCTTGCCTTTGCCTCCTAAGTACGAAGCTAACAGCTATGTTTATCACAGCTGGCTTTACATCTCAGGAGTCAGACAGGCAGCTCAGGGTCTCTGTCACTGGTTCTCGTAGGGGACACAAGTTTGGCTCCCAGAGCCCACATGAAAGCTCAAAACCATCTATAATTCCTGTTTTGGGGGGATCTGACTCCCTCTTCTGGCCTCTGTAGGCACTAGGCACACAGGTGGTAAGTGTGTGTGCGTGTATAAAAGCAAATATTCATATATATATATATATATATATATATATATATATATATAATAGAAATTTTAAATTATGCACAAAATTTAGGTCACTTTTTTTACTTTCTTTTTCTCCCCAATATTTTAATTATTTGGGAATTTAATATATCCTGATCACACTTGCTTCCCATTCCTCCCAAGTCGTGCCCCCCACCCCCCACCTCCAATAAAGAAGGGAAAGGAGAAAAAAACCTCACTAAGTACAATTCGTGTTGCCTATATACTCACTGGAGCAAGGGCAAATTCCACATCCCCAGTTCAAGATATTTACAGCTCAGTCGGCGATAGTGGCGCACGCCTTTAATCCCAGCACTTGGGAGGCAGAGGCAGGTGGATTTCTGAGTTCGAGGCCAGCTTGGTCTACAGAGTGAGTTCCAGGACAGCCAAGGCTACACAGAGAAACCCTGTCTCGAAAAACCAAAAAAAAAAAAAGATATTTACAGCTCTGGGATTATGGGCACCACATGCCACCACATCTGAGTATGACAATGGCTTTAGCTGGATCTGGTGGCACTGATCTGTGATCTCAGCACTTGAGGTAGAGGCAGAAGGATCAGGAGTTCAAAGTCATCACCAGCTACACAACAGGCGTTGAGTCCAGTCTAGGGAATCTGAGAGAATATCTAGAAAAACAAAATCCTGAGGGGAAGGTGGCAAACGCCCGAAATCCCACCACTTTCGGGGCAGGTAGATGTCTTCAAGTTCAAGGCCAGCCTGGTCTATACAGAGAACTTAGAGCTACACAGGGAAACTAGGAAATCTTGTCTCAAAATGCAAACAAAAAACTTACTATCTTGTGTGTGTTGGGGAAGAGGGGTTTGCACACCACCACTGGCAGGCGTGGAGGTCAGAGGACAGCTGTGTGGCCCTGGGGATGGAGCTCAGGTCTTGGGCCTTGACGGCAAGTCCCCTTACTGCTGAGCCATCTCACCAGTCACCCCTCATCCCCCACAAAACCCTTTATATCTTGGAATATGTCTAAGTGTATAAACTCACCGCTGTAATCAAACACACTGGGCGAGGTGCTCCTCTCCCCTTCCCACGTCTGGGAGCTCTCTCACTTTTCCTTAATACATCTGTATGTCAGAAACTAGGGATGTAGCCCAGCAGCAGAGCATTCGCTTACAACGGCTGAAGCTCCAGGTTCAATTCCCGTTACATTTAAGGTTTTGTTTTTTTATTTTCTAAGACAGGGCCTCTCGGGCTGCAGGAATGGCTCAGCAGTTAAGAGTTAAGAGTTAAGACTGCTCTTCCAGGTCCTGAGTTCAAATCCCAGCAACCGAATGGTTGGCTCACAACCATCTGTAATGGGATCCGATTCCCTCTTCTGATGTGCGTCTAAAGAGAGCTACAGTGAACTCATATACATAAAATAAATAAATCCAAAAAGATGGCCTCAATGGGTGGTGGTGGTGCACACCTTTAATCCCAGCACTCAGGAGGCAGAGGCAGATGGAGCTCTATGAATTTGATGCCAGTCTGGTCTACAGAGCTAGTTCTAAGATAGCCAGGGCTACACAAATAAGATCCTGTCTCCGAACACCCTACCTCCAAAAGAAGTCTCCTTCCTGTTTCCACATTCTGAAAGATGCTACAGTGGACAAGTTTGTCACTGCAGAAAAAGAAGTGACAGACAGGAAATGTCCCTGAGAGCCAAGTTCCCAGCTCTTCCTTCTCCCACCCTCTAGAGTCCCTGTGGCGTATGTGTGAACTAGTGTGCTGTGTACACACTGTGTGTATGGTATCACACACCACCAGTGGCTTACCGTCTTCCACATAGTCAATGGTGGAGAGATGCTGAATCCGGCTACACACCACACTCCCCTGCCTCCGCAGCTTAGGGCGCTGGGTGAGAGGTGGAGAGGGGCTAGGAGCTTCATGTGGGCCGGATGCGCTTTCCTGGGGGATTGCAGGCTCCGCGGCCTGGCTCAGCTCAATGCAGTACTCAATCAGGCTGCTCATCAGCTCAGCCTAGGGAGGGAAGAGGGGCTGCTATGAGGTCACAGAGCAGCAACTGTTGAAGGCAACAAGGAGACACACAGTTCTAAAGCCTTTGCTTCCTGGGGGATGGTGGTGGCAGAACAGGGAGGAGGGAGCTCTCTGGGCCCAGAGGGCAGGGAAGGTGTCCACCTGAAGTAACTTCAGAGGTGAGGTCTAGAAAGGAGGGAGTTCTAGTCAGAGGCAGTTTAGAAGGCTGTGGACTAGGCTGCCACAGACAAAGTGACCAGCTGTGCTGGCTGCTAGAAGCTATGGCCTAAGGAAGAGGGTGAGGTCACTGGCCAGGGTGGCTCCCTCTGAGCAGTTCTTCTAACGTAAGTGACACCCCATGGATCTGGAAACACAACAGGTGAAGTGGCCAAACACCTGGAAGCACAAGTGGCCAATCATCTGGTAGCACCTAGGCAGCACAGCAGCCTGGCTCTGCTCAAGTCACAGACGAGGTAGCTTTGAGAAACATTTACTCAGCACCTACTGTGTGTGTGGCCCTGAGAAAGGGGCTGGGTACATTAGAGCCCTGTGTGCTTACAGGTCAGAAGCCTGGGAATGACATCATAGACACTGGTCTAGCCTCCACTGCCTGTCCAGTGTTGCCTGCAGCCTTGACAGCAGCCTAGCCCAGCCTGGGGAGGAAAAGGAGTGCAGGCAAGCTCTTACACTCGAGGCCCCCATATCTGGTTCTAATGTGAACAAAAGTGCAGACATTACCATTCAACACATCCTCTCCTGAGTCCCACTGACAGTGGCTGTAGAGAGAACCTGACAGTGGGATGGAAAGGAATTTCCCTAACCTTCCCAAGGCATCCACAAGAAGCACTAGACTAATTAAACCAACACTACCGAGGGGGACTCGGTTTTCCCTTAGGTCAGGGGAAGGCCAGAGACACCTGTCTGCAAGCACAAGCAGCAAGAGCATGCCGAGCATTCAGATCGGGATGAGAAACCAGGCTCTCACCATTCACAGACAACACAAGCAGCTACACAGAAAACCCCGAAGAACCCAGGAACCTGAAGAACTGCAGGTGGTGGGTTGCCTGAGGCCCACAGCCATTGACCTCTTCCCTCCTTCCTGACTCAGTTTCCACAGTGCTGGATTATAGGTGTGTGGCACCTGGCATCAAACAGCTTGTTAAGTAGTTCAAAATTTCACATAAGGAACACCCAACCGATAAAAGCACATGTAAACACTCAAAGACTAAGAACCTCTAAAATCTGACACATTCTTCTTTTGAATTATTTTTATTTTATATGTATGAGTATTTTACCTACAAGTATATACGTAGTGTGTGTGTGTGTGTGTGTGTGTGTGTGTGTGTGTTGAGTGCTCAGTTCCCTAGAACTGGAACTGACGGCAGGCAGTACTGAGCCACCGTGGGGCGAGTGGGGTGGGGTTGTGGTGTTTGCAAACAACCCAAGTCCTCTCTAAGTCAGTTGTTCTCCAGCCACTTTCTCTTTAACTTTTTCATTTAAAAAAAAAACAAATTTGCATGTGTGTGTTCATGTGTATGTGCGCCTGTGCCTGCAGACAATGTCTGGGTGTACCTATGTATGTAGTGTGTATGTATGTAGATGCATGTAGTGTGTGTGTCTGGCGACCATGGAGGGCAGATGCCTCCCTGCTCTTCCCTTCCACCTCTTTTGAGACTGAGTATCTCGTTTCCTTAGCTTTGCCAAGTACCCCACGTCGGCTGATCCACGAGTTTCCAGGTGATTCTCTTGTCTGCATCTCCCATCTCACCTCAGGAGTTGGAAATTAGAGATGTATGTTACATCTGGCTTTTTATGTGGGATCCAGGGATCAGGTCAGTCTTGTGCAGAAAGCAGTTCTACCCATGAGCCACCATCTCCCTAGCCCAGTTTCTTTCCTTCTCTTCCTGTCTCCTCTCTTGGGACGTAGTCTGACTGCATTGCTAAGGCTGGTCTTGAATTTCTAGACTGATAGGAGCCTCCTGCCTGGGTCTATAGTGCAAACCACTGTGCCTAGCCCCAAGCCTTTCATTCAAGTAAAGGAGAGTGAACTTCTATGGAGCTTAGGAACCAAATCCACTGTGATTAACAGTGAATGATACACACAGACCAATGGCTCAGACCAGAGAGTGAATCCAGAAAACAACAAAAAAACCCACACATAGGGGCTGGAGAGATGGTTCAGTAGTTAAGAGCCTTTGCTACATTTCCAGAGGACCCAAGTTCTGTTTCCAGCACCTTCCTATAACTGTAGCTGGCCTCCAAGAGGCCCTGCATATATATGACATACACATAGATCTTAAAAATGAACAAAAATTAAGCCTCACATATA
Organism: Rhabdomys pumilio; assembly: GCA_030674055.1. Classification (NCBI taxonomy): domain Eukaryota; kingdom Metazoa; phylum Chordata; class Mammalia; order Rodentia; family Muridae; genus Rhabdomys; species Rhabdomys pumilio. The sequence goes on from JANHMN010000003.1 coordinate 134,810,938, forward strand.
CACAGTGACTTTGCAAGAACAATCCACCGAGGAAGGCCAGTTTCCAGCAGCAGGCGATGGAGCAACTGCTATCCATAAACGTTAACTCAATCTTGACCGTGTGAAGCAACCACACTTTGTCTAACGGTGAACCTGGGCGGCACAGGGCACAGCAGGAATCCTAGCATTTGGGAGGCTGACTGAGGCCAACTTGGCCTACGTACTAAGTTCCAGGGCTACATATTGAGAATTTGTCTTAAAAACAAACCAGAAGCCTGGCAGTGGTGGCACAAACCTCTAATCCCAGCCCCTGGGAGGCAGGCCAACCTGGGCCAACCTGGTCTACAGAGGGAATTCAGGACAGCGAGGGCTACACAAAGAAACCCTGTCTCGAAAAACCAAAAAAAAAAGACTGAACAGACAGACTGATCTGAAAAGCATGTTGCCTAGTGAAAAGCAGCTGCCACACAAGGGCTAAGTACAACTTGTGTTTCTATTTGCAGGTTAGTGGGGATCCAACTATTCAATTTTTTTGAAGACCAGAGGGTGAGGACATATGTTTTCAAAGGAGTCCCTGGAATTTGTCTATGTGCTAAAATAAGGGGGGGGGGCAAGAACAGTCCCCAGAGAGCCTCAGAGCAGGGTGCGGCTCTGACATGGCAGAGGAAGTGAGGATGGATGGATGGATGGATGGATGGTGGGCAAAAAGAACAGATCTAAGCAACACATGCCCTCCCTGCCCCAGTCCTTCTGCTCCTGCTCCTCAGCTGTCCTCTCAGCTTTGCAACAGGGTTGGCACAGCTGCAGACAGCATGCGCAGGCCCTCAAGGGACATCACTCCTGGTGTGTGATCCCAGAGTTCCACAGAGATCGCCAGGGTGATGCAGGCAGACACCCTATTCCCAGGCCCTGGAGAGCACTGCAACCTCCTTCCCGAGCACTGGAGACCTGGAACTGGCCTCTCAGTCCACCTGTGTGTGCCCACACCACTACCTGCTTGGAATAGATCCTCAGGAGCTTGTTGACAGGCGTGCCCTCACTGTCACCATCAAACTCCAGCCACAGGACAGGCTCTTCCTCCTCAGGGGAAGTGTGATCCCAGGACAGCTCCTGAAAGCGCAGACCCAGCAGCACATGCTGGCCAGAGGGAGACAAAGAACAGAGCTGAGGCCTCTCCTTCCCACTGGGCCCCGTCAGGTTCCACCTGAAGGAGGCGCTTACCCAGGGAGCTTTCCTCTCCACACTGTTTTCCTTTCTGAGAGAGGGTCTCACTATGCAGCCCTGGCTAGCCTTAGGCTCACAGAGATCTAGCTGCCTCTGCCTCCCCCTGCTGGGAATAGAGGATATTGATTGTTCTTGCTTGTTCTGTAGCATTGAGAACTGAACAAAAAGCCTTATGTATATAAGGCAGGCATGAATTCTACCAGACCTCAACGCTAAGTCTGCACTGCTTCCCTATATGAGGCCAGGAACTACACTCTTCAATGCTTCCCTCCAACAGTAAGGCCCCTGATGGTCAGGAAATCAGCCACTGGGTGCAGCCACCTGCTGCACAAGGAAGGCTGGTGACACCACAGCCTACATAGTGAGCCAGAGGTAAGACAGCCACCAAATACGGTGATGAGCAGGTCTTGGCCAGCACAGGGAGCTCCCAGCAGGTATCTCAATAGAAAACGACCAGCCAGTCTCAATCATTGGCCAGGAGCAGCAGCAAGGTGCTGGCAGACACTACTTACTCAGTCAGAATCCCAGCTGCCACCCCTCTGCCTCAGCCAAGTGCATGGCTGAGGAAAACAGACCCAGAACAGGCTCAAAGAAGGTTCCAATGTACATGAGCAGACTTCAGGGACATGAGGAAGGCAGAGTCTCCTAAGTCTACTCAATGCTGTTCCTAGGATGCCCACAGTCCTAGGGGAACCAGGAAGGCATGGACAAGATGCCAGTCCCTTCTACCCCACCACCTTCAGTCCCACCCTGTAGAGCTCAATCGAGGTGGTACCTTCTCCCTGTTGTCGATGACATGCACACCCTCCAGACTGATGGCCACAGTCACTGGTTTGCGCCCACCCCGATGCAAGAAGCCCTGGGCTGGCTTGTCAACCTCACCATGGAAGAAGGCACACCTGGAAAGGGGACTAGTGTCAGCTGCTCCCTCCAGCACCAAGCACACAAGGGAAGTCTGCTCTGGATACCCAAGAAACTTAAGCTGTTTGGGCGAGTGATGGGTAAATAGAAAAAAGCCTGCCCTGAGGATGGGGGGGGGGGGGGGGGGAGAGGCAGAAACAGAAAGTAATATTGGGAGCTAGGGGTGGTAACACCCGATTGGCCATGCAGCGCTAGACTGAGCGGGAGAAGGACCTAGGTAACGGTACAGGATGGGCATTATGGGCAGAGGAACTCACAAACCCAAGGAAGAGAGCAGAGCAAGCTGCATGAGGGAACCTGGGGCCTCAGTAAGAGGTAAGGTGAGCCTGCAGCACTGTCCACAGCAGAAGTCCTTTAGCAGCAGGGACCTGCTGGGGCATTCAGGAAGTGACGGCTGCCTCTAGGATAGTGGCTTCTGGTTCTGGGCTAACACTAAAGGGGAAAGTGAGGTGATTTAAGGGTGGCAAGACATTTAGCTGCTGTCTCCCTTTTTTTTTCTTTTTTTTTTTTTTTTTTTTGGTTTTTCGAGACAGGGTTTCTCTGTGTAGTCCTGGCTGTCCTGGAACTCACTCTGTAGACCAGGATGGCCTCCAACTCAGAAATCCGCCTGCCTCTTCTGCCTCCCAAGTGCTGGGATTAAAGGAGTGTGCCACCACCGCCCGGCAGGTCATGACTTCACTTATTCTGAGGCTTACCCATGCCTAAGTCACAGCCCAAGTCAGAGCCAGCTCTTTCTGTACAGGAGAGGACTAGAGGTGAGTATACTGGCCTCCTGGAAAATTCTACACCTCTCCTCAGCTCTGAGGTTTAGGTGATGAGAAAACTGAAGCTGTCTGTCATAACATCCGCCACTTCTATCAACTTTTTACTCACTCTTGGAGTGCCCAGTAACATGTGAGTGCACACACGTGTACACACACACACACACTCTCCCATTGCATCCATTATAAAAAACAGCAAGTCCTTTGTTCCTGCTAGGCTCATGCCTCCTCCTCCATTGTCCAGTAAAACTCCATAAAGGCCAGGCACACCGGCTGTTCCTAACCTTCTTCTCTCTCATACGCTCCTCCTTTCCCACCTCCAGCAGGCTGAGGCCAACCCACAGCACGACCCTGGGCTCAACAGAGCACAAGAGCACAATGAACATGACCTTCAAGATGAAGGACTGGAGCATGTGGCACTGGCCTGGAGAGGTGCCCTGCCCCATTCCCTCCCTCCCACCCCCCACCCCCGTTCGGCTCTACTCACCCCCCTTACTCATCTCCCTGGCCATTTCACAGGGCTCTAGATTTCAAACAATTCACCAATCATTTTTTTAGCCCCAGACCAGGAGCCCATGTGTGGAATCAGTGTTCATCGAAGCTCCTTCAATGTGTGGGGCATACCCATCAAGAGGGAACTATTGGTTACACACCATGTGTGTGAGCAAGAGCCAGGCCAGTGAGTGGCTGTAGCTGGTAGGAAGAGAGGATGGACAAAGGCATCCCAGTCAGAGATGGGAGCAGGTATTCCCCTGGGGACCAAGGCCAAGCCAGCTCTTTAAGAGAAGGACAGTGCCGCTGGAGCACAGGGATTCAGGCTGCCACATGTTGAGGTAGGGGGCAGTCTGCAGAGTGCTGAGGGAGGGGGCAGGAGCTCCCAAGATGTATCACTTACCCGTAGAAGGGCAGCTCATGGCACTTGAGGAGGTATGCGCGATAGTGGGAGCCCAAGGTGGTCTCACGCTCACTGTCACCGCCCGTCATTTCCTTTACCTGGCGGTAGGCATTCAACAGGCCTTGCTCACCTGGCCCAGCCTTGGTCCCACGGCCCCGGAAGGCAGCAAAGAGGCCGTGGCCTCGCTTGCAGAGGTGGGCAGGGAGAAAGGAGTCCAACTTCTCTCTGAAGGGGAAGAAAAATGGGTAGTGGTGGCCCTTCTGGGTACTGCAGTCTTCAGGGTGTGAGGACGATGCTCATAGGATAGGCAAGGATTGGCAAGTGGCAGGCCTTAGGGACCTTCAAGGCTTGACTGAACCAAGGCACACTGCTGTGCTGTGTGTGTGTGTGTGTGTGTGTGTGTGTGTGTGTGTGTGCACACGCGCGCGCTCAGGAGGGCAACAGGGGTCCTAAACATAGGCTGCAGACAGACTCCCCCTGCTCCAACCAGCAGTAGCTTGCTAGGCCTGGCTCAGAGCCAACCTTGCCTGATATGCAAGTCCCATGGTGGGGGGTGGGGGTGGCTGGGCTGAGGGTGGAATGCTCTTCCTCTTAAGAGAAAAATGGGGTTTCCAGTTTCCAGAGGAGGCAGAGGCAGGTGGATCTCTGAGGGTTCAAGGCCAGCCTGGTCTACACAGTGAGTTCCAGCAGAGTCAGGATTTTATACAGAGAAACCCTGTAGAAAGAAAGGAAGAAAGGTAGGAAGGAAGGGAAAAAGAAAGAAAGAAAGAAAGAAAGAAAGAAAGAAAGAGAAAAAACCAAGAGTACATGTGGGGAAGCAGAGGTAAGCAGAGGTAAGCAGGCCCAGGTGTGGTCAGATCTGAAGCACTGTCAATGACAGCTGTGAGACCAACAAGGGGCACAGCACCTACCTCTCTGCGGAGCAGGGACAGAGATACCACCTGTTTCTGGTACAGTTACCCTGACAATAAGGGGCAGTGAAGCCTGCAAGCCTAGGACGGGGGTGGGGGAACCCCGCTAGGTATCGTTTCCATTGAAGGCCTATTCTGATCTGCTCTCTCCTACTGCACCACAGACAAAACCTCCCTCCCTGTCAGCAATATTTTCACACAGGAAACTGGAGAGAATGCTCCAAGCTGACAGAGGGCAGACAGAATGTCACCAGGACCAATCTTCACCCAAGAGGGAAGAAGATACACAGCCTTATGGTACATGCCAGGCACTAGAGAGAATCCCTTCCCATCAAATGAGGTCTGGCTGACACTCAGGACCAGGGGAGGGCAGAGGGGCTTCGGATGTGCTCGGGTCAGGATGGGAAGCCAGAAAAAGGCCAAGGAACAGCCCGGCTGGAGCAGGTATCAGAGCAACATCCATGTTCTGAGGCTGGACAATTGAGTTTTCTAAATGAATGCAACTTTCTCCATCCAAAATATTATGAATGGTGTGATAGTATATTTGGGCTAGTTTTATGTCAACGTGACACAAGCTGCAATCACCTGAGAGGAGGGACCCTCAACTGAGATAATACCTCCATAAGATTCAACTACAGTTAAGTTTGTAGTGCATTCTCTTAATTAGTGACCGATGTGGGAGGGCCCAGCCCACTGTGGGCGGTGCCAGGCCTGGTGGTCCTGGGTTCTACAAGAAAGCAGGCTGAGCAAGCCATGGGGAGCAAGCCAGTAAGCAGCACCCCTCCATGGCCTCTGCATCAGCTCCTGCCTGGTTCCCACCTGGTTTGAGTCCCTGCCTTGGCTTCCCTCGGTGGGGGAACTGAGGACATGTAAGCCACAATAATAAACACCCTCCTCCCCGGGCTGCTTGGTCATGTTGTCACATCACAGCGACAGTACCCCGACTAAGACACTCTCTGTGTTCTACTCAGCAAGGGAAGGATGGCTGAATACCAAGTAGATCAAGGAATACAGGGCATCCTCCTTAGACAGCTAGAGCCAGAGGCTCACTCGGAGGCTTACAGCTTGGTCCCAGGTCCACTCTACGGACTTGCCTGACCATCTGGAAGCATTTTCTCCATTGAGGTTCCCTCCTCTCAGATGATGATAGCTTGTGTCAAGTAGACATAAAAGTAGCCAGCACTGGTGGGGCTGGAGAGATGGCTCAGCGGTTAAGTACACTGGCTGTTCTTCCAGAGGACCCAGGTTCAATTCTCAGCACTCATATGGCAGCTCATAACTGTCTATAATTCTAGTTCCAGGGGATCTGACACCCTCATACAGACATACATGCAGGCAGAACACCAATATACATAAAATATTTAAAAAAAAAAAAACTTAAAAAAACACTGAGTATCACACCAGTTTTGAGTGGGAAAAGGGCCATTCACTCAGAGAACATGGAAGCTCTCAGGTAAAACACGACCACTTTCTACCTTAGGCCACCTGGGCTCCTGTTGGCAGAGAACCAACCACTCCAACAGACTACATCTGGAGTTTGGATCTGAGGCCTCAAAGTCAGCGTCTATATCCAAACCCTGTCTACAACAGGACCCTAAGTCCTCAGGGCAAGACAAAGAGACCCCAACATGGCCCTTGGCTTTGGGTTAACTTTGTAAACCTTCATGGAGTCATCTTTTCCGGAGAGGAGTCCTGTTAGGGCATTTGGAGCCTAAACACACAGGCTGCTGAGAGGAGCAGCAAGGAAAGAGAAGGCAAAAGGAAGGAAGTTGTTAGCCTGAGTCCCTGGGTGCAGGAGGGGTCTCCAGAGGCCTGGCTGCCCTCCCTTCTCAGGGCAGCTGTGCCCATTCCCCATCTGTGTCCCACTCCTACTCAGGTTCTGTGTTTGACAGCAGTTTCCACTTGTCACTGAAAAGCCTGTTACAGCTCTGGGTGTGTGCAGACTCACAGTGGAGTCCCTCAAGATGGAGTCACAGCCCATCAGTGGCCGACCCACTGGACTTCCATCCTCTGGGACTAAGCTATGTGCCATGAGGGTGAGCCTGGGGGCTCCAGCTGTGTAAGTTAAGAGGGGCCTTTCCTCTGCAATAGACAGTTACTGCAGCCACTCAGCCACAAGGGCTAACATGTCTGATTTGTGCTGGCCAACAAGACAAGGGCTTAATGACAAGGAGAACAGGGTCTGGGACACAGCTGAGCTCAGTCCAGGACACCCTGACCTTGCATGTCACATGAATGAGCAAAGGAACTTCCTGTGCAAATGAGCTTGTCAGGCCCAAGACAGACAGACATGCCCATCCTGAGGTCCAGGATGCCATGGCCATGGCCACCAGCTGGAAGCCTTCAGGGGACTGTGAACCCAGGGCAGTCCCTGCCAGCTTCCAAACACACATCAGCACCAGGTGTCTGGCCGCATAAACCACTTTGCTGACTTTCCCACTAGCTGCAGGGTTGGGGAAACAAGAAGCCCAGGTTAGGAACAGCTTGCAGTGCAGGTTTACACCTGAATCTATCGTAAGTTTTGTTTACCACAGGGTTTCATGTAGTCCAGGCTGGCCTCAAACTCATTCTAGTAGTTAGGAATGACCTTAAACTCCCCATTGTGAGTATAAGCCACCACACCTGGCTCACAACTAGCCCAGGCTGGCCTGGAACTCATGGCAATCCTGTCTCAGTCTCCCAAGTGCTGGGATTACAGGTATGAATCACATCTGGCCCCTGGAATTCTTTCTAAACCTCAGGGTCACACCTATGGAGGCAGAGCCCAACCTGGTCTGTTATTACAACAGACTCAACTCCCATCTTTTCTTTCTTCAAGGCACGATTTCTCTGTGTAGCCCTGGCTGTTCTGGGACTTATTCTGTAGACCAGGCTGGCCTCGAACTCACCTGCCTCCATCTCCTAACCTAACCACGAGTGCTGGGATTAAGGGTGCGCGCCACCTCTGCCCTCCAACTCTCATCTTTCTAGACAGGCCAGCAGCAGCCAGCAGGGCTTGGTAAGTGCCTGGGGAACAGGATTCTATTCTTGGGGTTTGGAGTTGAGCTGAACTGTTTGTGGGTACTGGTCAGACTTCGGCTAGAGGTGTGGCTCCATCCACGTGTCTGTGGACCCTCGTGCTAAGGGCCCCTCTTAGACATCCCTTCATGTGTGTATCCACTGTGATGAAGGAAAAGGAAGCTCAGGGAAGTGGAGAACTCTCCAAGGCCACCCAGTGAGCATGCGTGCACCAGAGGCCCGACTTCAGGACTGTTCACCTGGCAGGCCCTAGACCCACTTGTAGGTACAATCTTGCACAGCTGGGTGCCCACCTCAAGCCTCACTGTCCTTACCTCAGAGTGCAGGCAGCAGGCTGGCCAGGCTGGTAGGGCCCAAGCTGCACACGGCACACGAGGGCACCCAGCACCTCACAGTCCTCCAAGTCACAAGGGTACCGAGCGGTCAGCACATTGCCCTTGGCTTCCTCGTAGAGCAGCCGCAGGACCTCCTCATCATGGATCTGCAGACCAGTATGGCATGAAGACGACGGCTCAGAGGTGCTGGGCAGGCATGACTGTCTAGGTGTCTGGAAGTTAGGGGGACTGGGCACTGGCATGCAGGAACCCAGTGGCACTACCTAGGCTGCCTTACCTGGAGTTCTCGGCGCATTGGGAAAAACACATTCCTTCGAAACTGAAGGGAAGGCTCATCTGGAGAGAGGGGCTAGAGTCATTTTCTGGTCTCCTTGCTTAAGGCAGCCCCACCCTGCCCTACCCTGCATGGCCCACACCCCAGCTCCCAACCTCACCATGGAGAGAGCCCTCCTGAATGAGGGTTGCTGACCAGACAGCAAGCACACAGTGTATCTGTTTATAACCCCTCCCAGCCCACCCTCCCCAAGGGTCCCTTCAGATGCCCCTGCCCCGCCAACACTGACTGACCCATGGCTACGTCATCATCTGAGGCGTCGGTGAAGCGCAGCAGCAGCTCTGGCCACTGGCGGCCTAGTTTGTAGGGCTGGTGCTTAGGTTTCAACTGTACCTCTGCAGGGCAAGAGAGGAGATGGTCATGAAGCTGCTGACCAGACCAGTGGTACCTAGCCACCTATTATACTGTCCACCAACAATGAGGACGGCCATGACCAACCATCACTGAGCAGGCCCAGAGCCACTCTAAAGGGTTCAAGTGTCTTCACCCTGGAATAAGCCTGACCTCCATTCTATCTTGGAGAGAACCAGGCTCAGGGTGGTTAGGTCATCTATCCCAAGTCATGGTATGTGGTTCACTTGTACCCCAGGGCCCTATGCAGTAGGTAAAGGGCCACCTGAGAACTGAGGTGCTGTTGGGCTCACAGAGGGATGTAGGGAGACACGTGGTGAGGATGCTACTATGTGCTTGCCAGTCTTCTGACACAAATATCCTCCCCCTAGCTGTCCCCTTCCCGGCTAGCAGCAGGGCACTCTGTCCTGCCAGCCAGGAGCCGATGACTCTCTGGACCTTCCTTCTGGACCCTGATATTGACCAGACAGCAGCTGCAGCCTCCAGGTGGCCTTCTTGCCTGTCACCTCCATCCAATCTCTACATCAGCGCCAGTTCTTTGTCTTACTTCTGTTCACAGCCATCATTCCCGTCACCTCCCCCGTTGCCCCATCCACAGGCTCACAAGACGGGGCTATAGGGCAACAACATCACTCAGTTCACCTGAAGCCCACAGGGACGGTAGCTCCCCAGGACCACACAGAAATTAGTGGCTACACAGGTCCAGAGCTTAGGTTCCCAAACCTCTCTTCAGTACATATGCTTTGATCCTGTCAGAGGATCCCATGGTCTGATTCCCAGCCTGTGCTAGCACTCAGTGTGGGACAACAGACCTGCAGACAGGCGTGTGTTCCTCCTGCCTTCATTCCCAAGTCCCAGAGATCCTGCCATCAGAATAGGGCTATCCTAACACCAGTCTCAGACTTCTGGGTGGCAACTTCTTCCTAGCTACCACCATCCAAGTAAAGCCAACAGCTCATGAAGCCTGTTCTATGCAGAGGATGGGGAGAAGGCCAAACACATCAAACTGAAGCATGAAAGCCCCTGCTTCACAGGCACTCACAGCTGGGAGGGCAAGCAGGGGCTCTGCCTAGTCAGGGTGTGTGTGTGTGTGTGTGTGTGTGTGTGTCCCGGGATCTGAAGTAGCCTTTCAGTTCCCACTCCAGCCTGGGAAGAACACGGGTGTTGGGTATACTGCAGCCTCAGGCACTCTCTTGGCTGGGCCACACAGGCAAGGCATTCAGTTGTAGCCACTGGCAGGCTGTGGAATGTGAGGGAGTGGGCCGATGAGTTGGAGGAGGGGCAGGCTGCCCAGCAGCAGCACTGGGAGCCTCCTGTGGCAGAGCATCCACTAGGGCCTGCTATCCTCAGCTTTCCACATAGCCAAGAGGCCCTCAGCCCTGACCAGAGGCTCAGAGGGCAAAGGAGGGGCTGGGCCAGCAGGAAGAGTGTGGGCGTGAGCCTGGGAACAACTGTGCAGGAAGTGAAGAGGGCAAGGGGTGGGGACAATGATGGGGGCTGGAGCTCCTCCCACAGGACAGAGGCAGAAACCTTAGGGGGTCTCGAGCAGACATCCCCCTCCCCCCCAGGGCCTGACCCAGGCTGTCTTGATCAAATTATTAAGACCAAGTGTGCCCCCTTCCTCCACAGCAAGGGAATGGTCACATTTTTGTTGTTCTTTCTTTTTTTTTTTTTCAAGACAGGGTTTCTCTGTGGAGCCCTGGTCATCCTGTGAGTCACTGTGTAGACCAAGCCGACCTTGAACCCAGATCCATCTGCCTCCACCTTCCTCTTCCTTCGAGTGCTGGGATTAAGTGTGCCCCACCACTGCCTAGCTGTTGTTAAAAAAATACTTTAGCATATGTTCAACTTAAAAATCATCATTATTATCATTGTGTATACATGAATGTGGAAGTCAAGAGTATTATTTGGTTTTTTTTTTTTTTTTTTTTTTTTTGGTTTTTCAAGACAGAGTTTCTCTGTGTAGTCCTGGAACTCACTCTGTAGACCAGGCTGGCCTCGAACTCAGAAATCCGCCTGCCTCTGCCTCCCAAGTGCTGGGATTAAAGGCGTGCACCACCACCGCCCGGCCAAGAGTATTATTTGTAGAAACTGTTTTTTTCCTTCCACCATATAGGTTCCAGGGATCAAACTAGGGTCACCAGACTTAAGGGCAAGCACCTTTACCCACTGAGCCATTTTGTCAGCACTTAAAGGAAAATTTAGGCTCAGAAAACACTGTCAGTGCCAGCACTAATTTATTTCCCCAAATGATGACAGAGCCTCCTTCTGTTTCCTTACTTCCATGTCAACAGACTCAGGGACCATAAAGGACTTTATTCACTGGCCCAAGAGTCTATAAAACCCTGTCTTCATTCCCATTCCACGGTGGGGGCCCCAGCCTACAGGGGTGGAAGTGTGCGGTCATAGTGCTAGACACCAGGTAGGGTGGAGACCTCTACAGAAAAGCCATGCTCCTCTTCTCCCTGCAGCCTCACACCTAAGCAAAGGAGTCACTGTACAGGACCACTTCCTAAGCTAAATCTACCCCCTTCCTTACTGCCAGCAACAGCACACAGTCCTGACACCACCAGCCCACTGCTCCAGATCTCAGGACTTCACACGGTAGGCTGGACCTGACCCATGGGGAAGCACTGAAATTATACTCCCCAGATTGCATGTACTGTAAGCAGGGGACCCTCTGCTCTTTTGAAGGTCGGGGCGCCAGCAGCATCGCACCAGCACAAGAAAAAGGCAGGGACCAAGGATCCCAACACCTCCTCAGGACTCTGGGACACACCAAGTCCATCTTCCCTGATAGGAAGTGGCCACAGGTTCTGGTCCCTAAGCCCTCTCTCTGCCCAGTTAGTGTCCCCACCTCCCTAGTACATTCCCTCACTGCCAGACCTTACCCAGCAAGGGGGACACAAGCCAGAGTGCAAAGGCTTCCAGGGCCACATCTGGGAGCTGCAGAACTTCACGGACTGCACGGTGCAGCTCATGGGCACTGATCGAGGACAGGTTCTCCACAGCCAGGGGCACCACTGTGTCATCAGCCAGGTACACCAGTACATCCGCTGCTGGAAGAGGTTGGGCAGGGTCAGCTGACGTCCACCGCCACACCAATCAGCATCACCACCACACTCTGCTCCTTATCACGACCCAGGCAACACTGACACATCCTCTCAAGACTCCACTAACAGTGACGCTTATGACTTATGGTGACATACACCTGTAGTCCCAAGACAGGACGCAGGAGGCTAAAGCTGGAGGATTTCAAGTTCCAGGCCAGCCTGGGCTCCACAGCAAGACCCAGTATTTTAAAAATAAACAAATAAAAGTACTGCTTTTAAGGACTTGAGACCTCAGACCAACCCGAAACTGTGGCCCAGGTACCAGCCCCATTTCACCCCTAAGGCTCAAAGTAGAGTGATAAAAACCACCTCCCTTCCTCTGCAGTAACAAATAGTGCTATTTCCAATATTTCTCAGGTGGAGAAATAGGACAGGGTAACCCATCCTGAGGTCACAGTTCCCTATCAGGCTGGGAGCAAGGCCAACTAGTGACCTTCTGACTGGCTGGGTCAGACTAAGAGGACAATGACGATTTTGAGGGTCACCCTGGGTTACAGCCGGTTCCAGGTTTCAGCTTCATTAGAATTCTTCAAAACGTAAGGATCAGTGCTGTGGCTTCTGTAGATAGCTTTAAGCAATCCAGGAACTATCAACTCAAATAGCCAAGTGTTCCCTTATAACAAGCTGGATTCCCATTTGAAGCCAGAGCCAAAGGAAGATGCTTGGCAGGTTGGCCAGAATTAAATTCCCTGAACTACAAGTGCAGTCACGGAGCACTGAATGTGGAGCCCATTCTCAGCCTGCAGTCCTTGTCTGGCTCTTGCCTGACTCCAGTGAGTCTGTGTCCTTTGTAAATCTGTAAAAATCAGTTAATAACACGTCTTCAAAAGGTCATTGCCAATCCAATGAGGCTGGTTAGAGCATACAGTTTGCACAGTTTAGAAGCTTTTTAGATTCTGGTCTTTTCTGCTCCAACAGCTATTTTGAGAGACCAGGACACTGAGGTTCAAATCCACTTTACAGGCAGAAAAACCGGCCTGAAGGCTCAAGTTCATGATCGACCTTGGTCTGCTCCAGTAGTGTAGCCAGAACAACCTCTCTAGGGCCTAATTTCCTCCCAATAAAATGAAGAGGTGGAGAATCCCTGCTTTCAAAGAGCTGTCTGCAAGAAAGAAATGGGACAAAGAAAGTGGTGTCACTTTCCAATCGTGTCTTCATTTGAAGACAAATGAGAGAGAAGGTACAGGAGTGTGCCTCTGGTCACTAAGCTAGTGACAGAACCCAGCTAAGTCCTTTGATTTCTGAGTCTGCCACACCTAAACACATCTTAGTACTGACTACATGATCAACTTACTGAAAAAGACAAACAGGAGTCATGTCCCCAGGGCTGGAACCAAAAAGGGTACAGAAGAGATGAAAGAAGAAAGTAGAGCCCTACCTCTGGCACCCACTGAAGAAACGCTACTTCGGTGGGATCGCTCCGCAGGGCCAGGCTGCCCCGAGTTGCCTTCTTCCCCCTCCATCTGCAATAGGAATGCCAGACAATTAATGGGGGTCTTGAGGAGATGGTTTTCTCAAGCTCTCAACCAAGAAGCAAAGGGGTCCCGGGCTTTGTCTACAATTCTTAATCTGTGTACAGGGATCAAATATGTAGACAGTGACCCTCAGCCGAGTCCAGATCGGGTTGGGCTGGGGCAGGGCAGTGACCGTCAGGTGCAGGGGTCTCAAGTCTCTCTCGCAAGAAATAGCCAGACAAGTCAGGGCGCGCCCCTGTCGAGGGCGGGAACACGGGCAGGGTGTGGCCACGCTCTCACCTCGCAGGGTCGCAGAGCCTGCTGCCTCACTCCAGAATGCCACCCGACTTAGGCCTCCAGTTCTGGACCCACCGCTACGCCTGCCGGCGGGGTCCTGTCCTGCCGAGGGTCGAGTCCCAGGCGTTGCGCCGCGGAAGCTGCCGCGGGAGGAAGCACAAATCCGAGGCCCCGCCTCTCCGACTGAGGGATCCTATAGGAGCCAGGAGTCTCGGCGCACGCGTACTCACGCATTTCGGCCTTCGGTTCCTCCTACCCACCCCGGTTCCTAGCTTGGTTAGGTCACGCAAGTCCAAAAGCCTGGGTCTAGCCACGCCCCTGACATACCCAGTCCTGTGTCGTCCGTCCCAATCGCCCCTACCCTCACACAGCCACCTACAAGAACAGGGTGTTTCTTGGTCTGTAATAGGATGTGCAGAAGATTCATGAAAACCAAGGATGAGGGCGTGAACTGTGCAGCTACCGCTCCGTGTGACTTGACTGTGCCCCTCTCTGAAATGGAGATATTTCCCGGGGACCCACCTGGTGGGTGGATGGTGTCGCAGTCCTCTCGGGCCTGTTCTGAAGGCCTGAAGGGTACTGGCTCTTAGCCTTGGACAGGAGTCAGGACGCTTTGCCCTCCTGGTCTGTTTTTCACCTGTAACATGAAATTGGACTGAACGACTCTCAACAATCCCTTTCACTCTCAAATGTTGGAAACATAGGACTTGCTGTGCTTCCAGGATGCAGTCACATAAGCCTGGCTGTCTTACACACAGCCTCCAAGATCTTGAGGTTCCAGGCAGTGTGGTTCCCAAAGTCTTATCACCAACTTGTTCTGACAAACCAAACAAGCCTTTAATCCCAGCAGAGAGAGACAGAGACAGGCAGATCTCTGATTTCCTAGGCAATGAGACCTTGTATGGGGGCTGGGGGAGAGACAAGCAAAACTATAGCAGGCAGGCTATGGAGGCAGGAGGATCAGCACGAGTCAAGGCCATACTTGGCCACACGAGTCAGCCTAGTAGAGTATGTGATGCTCTGTCTCAAAAGAAAAAAAAAAACCTAGCCGCCTAGCCGGGCAGTGGTGGCACATGCCTTTAATCCCAGCACTTGGGAGGCAGAGGCAGGTGGATTTCTGAGTTCGAGGCCAGCCTGGTCTACAGAGTGAGTTCCAGGACAGCCAGAGCTACACAGAGAAACCCTGTCTTGAAAAACAAAACAAACAAAAAAACTACAAAAGAAACAAAACATCATCAAACATTCTAGAAGGCCACAGTACTGCTATAGGAGATACAGACCGTTACCGAGAGGAGAAAGGCTGCAGTTTCTTCTTATCTACCATGTGCTGGACGTGGGCCAAGTCCTTTCCTCTGTGTCACATGCCATCTTACGGGCTCTGTGAATGGAACCAAGAGGAGTAGTAGCTACCATTTACAAGTTGGATGCTTTAAAAATTCTGTGTGTGTGTGTGTGTGTGTGTGTGTGTGTGTGTGTGTGTATGTGTGTGTGTGTTGCTCCAGATTAAACCCAGGACCTCGTGTATGTGAACCAAGCATTGTACTCCTGAGCTACACCTGAGAGAAACAGGTAGGGAAAACACTCACACACGTAAATCTTACAAAATTGAAAGTATATATATATATATATATATATATAATTTTAGATTTTATCCGTGAGAAAATGTGATAATGATCTTTCTGAGGTCAGCTTACGTTTTTTTAGGATAATGATCTTCTAGTTCTAACCATTTGCTTGCAAACGCCACCATTTTATTGTCCTTTATACCTCAAAACTACATTGTATATGTGTACCATGCTGCCTTGTCCATTCCTCTGTTGGACTTTTTCATTCTTCCGGCCACTGACACTGTTCCTGACCTTTGTATTCATCCATCCGTTTGTCATTCGTTAGCATGCACTATGTCTACCCTGTGCCACATTCTCTAACCCTTTAAACATGTGAGTGGATCAAGCAGCCACAGGTCCTTGACTGCACAGACAACCAATTAGCTGCTTATAATAGGTCAGCAACAAGAGTAAGGGCAAGGGACTTGTCCAGGGTCCAACTTCTGTCCAAGGCCAAGAGCCAGTAGAACAGGCCAGTAGAAAAGGCCTGGGAGGACTGCGACACCATCCACTGCTCAGACCCTTGTGGGTCCCAGGGAAGCATCTCCATTTTAGAGAGGCTTCCAGTCAAGTCACATGGAGTGGAAGCAGCTCACGACCTCATCCTTGGTTTTCATGAATGTTTATCACATCCATTTACAGACCAAGGGTCTTATGCATATAGGTGGCTGGGGGTGGGAGGAGTGGCGATTACAACTGTCTCTGAGATGTCTTGTGGAAAAGTCTCCCCCTCCTTCACTAAGAAGGGGAGATTCAGCCCCAGCTTAAAGGAGGCCTGAGAGAGTATGTGGAAGAAGAGGAAGCACTCGAGGCTGAGAGCCCTTTTCAGTGGAGCAGGAAGCAGGACATGAGGTCAGAGGAGAAGGGCGGTACTGTGAGGGCTCAGGCAGCATAGGAAAAGACTCGGCCTCTTCCTTTTTAATTTTTAAAGAAAGGAAATTTGTTCGTTGTAGTTTAGAGTCAGGAAAATTTAAATCTAAGCCCCGGCATCTGCTGAGGACCTTCTTGCCCCATCATCCCGAGGCAGAAAGGCAGGAGAGCAGGATTAGGGTTTTGATTAGTGTAGCAGGGGCCCGTCATCGTGCAGTCAAAAGCCCATTGTTCCTTCTCCTGGGCAAGAGGAGGCTGCGGTTTTGATTCATGGCTGTAAACAACTCTGGAGAGAGCAGACAAACAGGCTTCAGGGCCTGGTGAGTCACTTCTGGGGCTGGGGCCTCCCTATTTTGGGTTATTCTTATTCTGACTAGGTTTAGGTGGCTGCTACTGCCACTGTAGCCTGGGACTGCCACCTCGTGGCCACATTCTCATGTGGCCTCACAACTTGTCAGTGTAGGTGGGAATGAATGAAAATTTGCTGTGAATTGGTTGGCCAAGCAGGGCCTTGATCCTCGCTCACACTAAGGCAGCCTTGGAGAGGCTCACCGAACTAGGACTCAGCTACCATCCTCTGTGACCCAGCATGGCTGTCACTATCTAGGCACAGAACTCAGGCTAGTTGTGGCTGTCAACCTGCCCCTAGAGATTCCATACTTCTCAGGGCTCTTCCAGTCTCAGGGTCACAGACGTTGGCTCACTCTCGCTAATGGTTGCCTGAAGTCTGGGCACTGGGCCACCACTCACCCTCCAGCCAGGGTTAAACATTAGTGGGAGGTTATCTGGTTTGGAAAGGGGGTGGGGAATCTCACTTGCAACAGTCTCCTGCGGGCCTGCTTGGAGTACCAGTTCCCACCGGAGCCCATAAAATGCCTGTGGAAGAGTTTGTGGCTGGCTGGATCTCTGGTGAGACATTTTTCTTCTTTCTGTCATATCACCCCTAGGGGTTGGTGGCTTCCCCGGGAGGATGGGGTGTAGAGAGGAGTTGTTCCCTCTGGAGCACCCAGCAGCCAGCTGTCCCCAGAGCCTTCTCGGAATGGCTAAGGAGGCAAAGGGGAAAGAAGCAAGAAGGGACTGCATCTGTATCCCAAGACCATGCTCCAGAGAGTGGTGGGGATCTGACAGCCAAGGCCCAGCCTCACCCAAGCCCTTCTCCCAGGCCATTGTGAGGGGGGCCCAGAACACATTCACCTTTGATCTCTCCGGCTGTCCTTATTTCACCTTTGGAAATCTGCCCTACCTGTCAATGGGTGCACTCCTGAGTCTTGAGAAAAGACGTTGTGAACCTACCCCTGGTGATGCACCCCAGCCCCAGAAACAGCATCTTCTGCAGAGAATAAGACAAGCCAGTGGGTGGCTTTCTCCATTGGGTCCGGCAGGACACTAAGAAGGGCTCCCCGCTCTGTGCCGATAATTGTGACAAGGTAGAAGGCAGGAGGAAGCGGCCAGCAGAGACTGTTCCCAGTCAAGGCCACAGAACTCTTCGAGGAAGACAGAAGTATGCTGACATAGTTAGGAATAGTAGCCGCTGCTTCTAGAGCAATGACTCTCAGCCTTCCTAATGCTGTGACTCTTTAATACAGTTCCTCATGTTATGGTGAACCCCAACTATAAAATTATTTTGTTGTTACTTTATAATTAATTTTGTTACTGTTATGAATCGTAACATAAATATCTGATATGCAACCCCCAATGGGGTCACCACCCACAAGTGGAGAGCTACCAGTCTAGAGCCTCATCTTCCTGTCAGAGCTGAGGATAGTGTTACACCTGGTTCTTTCCTATTGTGTGTGTGGCCTCAAGTAAGGCCATGGGTCTCCCTCCTTTGTCCCAGCACTTTTGTGACCCAGTACCAGGGATGGTAGAGAAGCTGGGTAGGGCAGCTGAAATATCTGTGCAGCCCCAAGAATGTAGGTGGTGGGTGTCTGAGTCCGTGCAGCCTTCCTGCTCCAGCCTGTACCCCTCTCTCCTCTAGCATGGACTTGCTTCCTAGACTTGCACACAGGCCTCACTCATACCACCTTCTTGCCACCGCAGGAGCCGTGGGTCTGGTCCTGGGACACCCATTTGACACTGTAAAGGTGAGTGCAGCAAAGGCAGCAGAGGAATAGATGGTCTGGCTGGAACCTGGGCGAGAGACTGGGCCTACAGCATCTGCTGCATGAATGACCTGGCTGTCACTGTGGGAGCAGCCCTGCCTTGCCCATCTGCCTCACATGCCCAGTACTTTCCATCCAGGTGCGGTTACAGACCCAAAACACATACCAGGGCATTGTGGACTGCGTAGTCAAGACTTACCGCCATGAGTCAGTAGGTAGCCCACTTCTTTGGGGTAAAAATCATCTGGGGCAGGTGGTGCCTGTTTCCTTTTGCTTGTTGCTTGCTAACAACTTCTAAGTCTTCACCTTTGAGGTTTTATGACGGTCATTTAGCACCTCAAAAGCCTCCTCGACCTGCTCTGTCTGCCTGGGACACGGCTTGGGAAGAAGTGCTATACAGCTCAGAGGCCTGGCCAGAGCTGGAAGTGGGACACAGAAGCCCACCATGACTAATGGTGCTACCACGGTGTTCTGCAGGTCCTGGGCTTCTTCAAGGGAATGAGCTTCCCCATTGCCAGTGTAGCCCTGGTCAACTCCGTCCTGTTTGGAGTGTACAGCAACACACTACTGGCACTAACAGCCACTTCCCATCAGGAGCGACGGGCCCAGCCACCCAGCTACACAAACATCTTCATAGCAGGTTGTACTGGGGGCCTCCTGCAGGTGAGAGGGTTGTGCATGGGCACACATGCAGGTGTTACAGTGATGCATCTGAGTCCTCCACCCCCAGGGACTCCCAGCTCTGCATAAGAAGGGCTTCCTAAGCAGTGCTTGTAGACACTGCTCCCATTGGCCTAGCCATGCGTGCCTGGCCAGGCTGGAGGTGAAAGGTCATGGAGCCAGGGGTTGGGAGGCAGGGCAAAAAGCAGAGAGTTGGGGGTCAGTGTGAAGAAGCTGCCAGGCAGAAGCAGCCAATGCCTGCTCTCAGGTTTGTCTACCTTCAGAGGTCTCGACCAGTCCCAGAGTTGTGGGAAGACTATGCAGCATGGTGACCTTTGACCCTGAGGAACTGTCATACTCAGTAGAGTTGAGTTTTGTCCTGAAGTGATCCTAAAGTGGTCCTAGAGATCGTCCTACCTGCTCAACCAGGCCTTTGCCTGCAGTACTGGGTAAGCATAATCTCTGAGCCTTGCCTGAGGTCACAGGTCACAGATGCCACCGTGGGCCAATCACTGCGTGAGTCGCTGCCATCATTTACTTCAGTCTTTGTTCTCAGCCCTGGAGTGACCAGGTTCTGTGGGGTGTGGTGAAGACTAGAGGAGCTTCAAGGCCCAGAAGGGACCTGAGCTAAAGGGAGTGTCTGAGCCGAATGGAACCAAGGGACAGGCGCCAGCTCAGCCCTACACCCCAGATGGGCTCCTGGGTGACACTCTAATGGGTACCTGCCCTGATGCCACTGATACTTCATAGGGCAGAGAGCAGGCTCAGAGGACAAAGTCAGGGTGTGCACAGGAGTGGTTAATGATTACAGAGGCTGCAGAGAGCTGGCTTCTCTTCCCTTCTCCTCTTCCTCCTCTCCCACCTCCTTCTGTTTTTTTTTAATTATTTACTTGTTTTTTTTTTTTCATTTTATGTGTATGAGTGCTTTGCCTACATATGTATTTGCAGTGCCTCCTGAAACAAAAGTTTCTACAGATGGTTGTGAGCTGCTGTGTGGGTGCTGGGAACTGAACTGCAGTCCTCTGCGAGAGCAGCGCGTGTTCACTGTCTCTCCAAACCCCTTTCGTTTAGTGTTTTCAAAACAGGATCTTGGATGCAGTCCTGGTTGGCCTGTAGTTCACTATGTAGATCAGGCTAATCTAAAACTTATGTCTCAGCCATCTGTACTGTGATCTAAAACTTATGACAAAATCCTCTTGCCTTTTTCCCAAATTCTGGGATTATAGTCATATGCTACCCACCCAAGCTTAATGTTCCTTATTATAGTCACATTTCTTAAACTCCGAGGCCTGTACCCCTCAAAACCAGGAAGAACCCCAGTAAAGTGACCTGACTTAGGTCCAGCCAGGCTCTACTCAATTATTTCCTCCTCATTTCTCTGAAAAGCAGAACCAGGAACTGCTATGGCCACAAATGGTACCGGGGTTCAGGAACCTGATAAAGCCAGGCTGTACTGGGACATCCGTCAACAGGGGTTTGGAGCCAGCTGTGTTTCAGTGAGGAAATGAGAGGAAAGGACAGGAGCTGAAGGCTTCTGTTGGCAAAAACTTTGCTTGCGACCTAGTTGAAGCTGCCCTGGTTAGGGGTTAAGTAACCTTCTAGGTTCCCAACCACGAGATGCATCTGCTTCAGCCCTAGAGCTCCAGGTCAAGAGCCCACCCTGGAAAGTCTCAGCTCAGTCCTGCTGGCAGGCCCTGGGAGAAACAGCAGCGCCATCTTACAAAGGGATTCCACCCTCTGCTGAGGCAAAAGCATACAATGTGGCCTGTACCTGCTAAAACCCAGCACCAGGCAGCTCCCAGCCCCTCCACTACCAACCAGACCTAGAGCTGAACAAAGGTTCACTTGCTTCTAGCCAGACCCAAATACCAAGTGCACACCAATGACAAGTCAGCTTCAGCCAGGACCCTGTCTCTGTCTCCTAAGTGCTAAGGTGACAGTATGTGTGTGACACTGCCAGCAGTTTTGATTTTTTTAAAAAATGATTTATCTTAATTCTAAAATTAAATCTAAATTCTGCCTATGGAAGCCAGAAGAAGGTGTACGATACCCTGCAACTGCAGTTACAGGCAGCTGTGAGCTATCCCAGATGGGTGCTGGTATCCAGACTCAGGTTCTTTAGACAGGAGTATAAACTCTTATCCACTGAGTCATCTCTCCAGCCCTGGTTGTTTTTTGTTTTTCTTTTGTAATAAATGTTTTAAACTTATTCTTTTACGCATATGGGTCTTGCCTGCATGTATGTGTGTGCACCATGTGATGCCTGGTGCCTGCAGAGCCAGAAGAGGATGTTGGATCCTCTGCAACTGGAGATACAGCTGGCTACACAGAGTTACCATGTGGATGCTGGGAATTGAGTCTAGGTCTTCTGGAGGCATAGCTTAACTGTTGAGCACCTATCTCTCCAGCCCCAGTAGCTGGGTTATTGAGACAGTTTCATTCTGCTGTAGCTCACACTGGCCTGGAGCTCACTGTGTAGCTTTGGCTGGTCTTGAACTCTTTGTAGTTCTTTCTTTGAAGCCTTTAGTTGACAGGCAGGAGCCCAGCACACCCAGCCAGAGCACCAGTTGCAGGCAGGAGCCCAGCACACCCAGCCAGAGCACCAGTTGCAGGCAGGAGCCCAGCACACCCAGCTAAAACCTCATTAAAACCTCATTTGAGCTTCTCTTGCTTTGTCTGGAGACAGGGTCTCACTCTGAAGCGCTGGCTGGCCTGGGATTTACTCTGTAGACCAAGATGGCCTTGAAGTCACAGAGATCTGCCTGCCTCTGCCTTCCTACTGCTGAGATTAGAGGCACATGTCACCCTGGCCAGCTAGCTGCTTGACGTATTTACATCCCTAACTCAAACCTCACTGATGTGGTAACTTCCTCTTCTCCACATCCTCTCAGCTCAGTCCAGTGCCACCCCAGATCTGTGTCCTGGCTGTCTAAGGGCTCTAGTGCCTACCAAATCCCACCTGTTACTACCATCTCACCCCTCTAAGCCTTTTTGGTCAGAGGCAGGGAGGGGTGCCCTGGGGCTTCAGAGAGGTGTGATGCAGAAGGGAGAGTGACTCTGTGATGTTCGGTCTCTTCTGCAGCAGCTTCAGCTCCTTACTGTTGCCTGCTGCTGAATCTTTACAGGGAGCCCAGGAGCCTAGTCCCACATGTCCTTGAATGCCTGTGCCTGCTATCTCAGGAGGAGGGGCCAGTGCTGAGCCTATCAGGCCCGATAATAAGGGAGGCAGCATGTTCTCAACTGCACCCAGACAGTTGGCCAAACCCAGCCATGTATGTGGGAGGCTGGGAGTTGATGGCAGGAGCCTCTCTGCCCTGTTGTGATTATAAGCAGACATTTTCCAAGCCTAAGCCCCACCCAGTCCCCTCCATGTCTTTCTCCACAGGCTTACTGCCTGGCTCCTTTTGACCTCATCAAAGTCCGTCTGCAAAACCAGACAGAGCCAAAGATGCAGAGAGGAAGCTCTACACCCCGGTACCGGGGGCCTGTGCACTGTGCAGCTTCCATCTTGAGAGAAGAAGGGCCCCAGGGTCTGTTCAGAGGATCCTGGGCCCTGGTATTGAGAGACACTCCTACTCTGGGAATGTACTTTGTCACCTATGAAGGACTATGTCGCCAGTACACACCAGAAGGCCAGAATCCCAGTGAGTGGGGTGAGGTGGGGTGGGGAGGGGGTACAGCAGAGGCTAGGGAGGGAACTACAGGCAGGGAATGAAAGGTGCTCTATTCTAGTCTGACTCAACCCTGGCTCCCTCTGTCCTAGGTTCAGCCACAGTTCTGGTGGCAGGGGGCTTTGCAGGCATAGCCTCCTGGATCACAGCCACCCCTTTTGATGTGATCAAGTCCCGGATGCAAATGGATGGGCTGAAGGGGAGAAAGTACGGAGGGATGCTAGACTGTATGGCAAGCAGCTTTCGGCAGGAGGGGATAGGAGTCTTTTTCAAGGGCATGACACTCAACAGTGCCCGTGCCTTTCCTGTCAATGCTGCCACCTTCCTTAGCTATGAGTACCTGCTGCGTTTGTGGAGATGAGCCTAGCCAGGTGATACTGGCAACTCCACAGCAGAATCATGGCTGATAGCAGCTTGAAAACCAAGCTAAAGCACCCAGCTTTCAGGTGTAAAAGCAAGAGGCACCTTGTATCATCCAGGGAGCTAAGGAGACAACGTGCAAGAAACCAATGAACCTGGCCCTGTACAGACTCCAAGACACACCCCACCTCCAGCCCACCTCACCAGGCCGATTCTGTCCAGGAAGCAGGGGCACAAAGAACATAAAAGTCATCTAGGCCACCATTGCCATAGCTGCCCCTCTGAGGAGCGCTCAGAGACCAGTCACTGCCCTGGCGTCACCCAGCCCTGACATTCCAACTATTCTCTGGACAGAAGAATGACTTTTGTCTTCTTCATGTCCAGAACTCTTCAGGGAAATCCAGGTCCTAGGCCCCTGGCTATCCTGCCCTACTAGGTGGCCTTCTCTTTGTTACTTCCTGGTGTGGGTCATGTCCCAGGAGTGCCGTGGGTGGTGTAATTGTCCTCCAGTGGCCTACTCTCCTCAAGATCCAGGCAGAGCTCTTTATCTAGGGGTCCTTCCAGCCCCATTTGTGCTCACTGTGGGGTACCCCAGCCCCCAGTCTTCCTGCCTACCTCAGTCATACCACTGTGCAGTGCTTTGTGTTTCGTTTTTTTTGCTCCTCTGAGTCTTTAGTCTGTGCAAGTCTTGTGATCAAGGTTGTACTTCTGTCCCTTGAATAAATACATGCAATAAAGTTTCATTTGATGCAGTACTGATGGTCCCTTTCTGTCTCTGTTCCCACCACACACGTGGCTGTGAGCCTTCTAACCCCTATGTCTGTTCCCTGGCCCCTCTCCAAGTTGTCTCTTCCTCACATCTTTCCTTACTTTTGTCTGATTATCCATTTCAATTGCTAAATTAGATTTTTAAAACTGCCTGAGGGGCTGGAGAGATAGCTCAGTGATTAAGATCATTGGCTGTTCTTCCAGAGGAACCAGGTTCAAATCCTAACATCCACAGGGCAGCTCATTCATCTGTAACTCTGGTGGATCTGGTGCCCTCTTCTGGTACTTGTGGGAACTGCATGCACTTGGAGGCAAAATACCGGTATACACAAAATAATAATAAAAATATTCTGAAGGAGAGTTTGGTTTACCCATTAGCCCTGGCTGTCCTGGAACTCACTCTGTAGTTCAGGCTGGCCTTGCTGGCTGATCCACCAGGCTATGCCTCTTGAGTACTGGGATTAAAAGCATTAGCCCAGCATAAAAATACTAACAACAACAACAACAACAACAAAACTGGCTGAGAGCTGGGCAATGGTGGCACACACATTTAATCCAGCACTCAGGAAGCATAAGCATGCAAATAACTAAGTTCAAGGCCATCGAAAAACTATAGATGATAGATAGACAGACAGATAGATAGATAGATAGATAGGTAGGTAGGTAGTTAGATAAGTAGATAGATATACTTTACTCTTTCATAGCCTCTCATTACTCTGAGTTCCTTACCCCAGCAGGGGATGCCCACAGACATTTGCTCTTGATGAATGTCTTAACCTACTTCTGCTGAACACATCTGGGTCTCTCCCACAAGGATTTGCTCATGCTTTTTTTCCCTGAATTTGTACTTCCCCATCTTTCAGTGCTTGGCTCCTTCAAGACATCTTTCTGTTTTTTCTAGTTATGTCAATGTTTCTGAAGCACCTGAAGGGTTTGTTCAAGTAGTGTGCCGAGTTAAACCTCAGGGTTGCTGACTCAGTAGGTTTTTGGAGGGTAGGAAGATATATATTTCCCTAAATTCCCAGCTGTAGGTGTGAGCCACACACTGAGAACCACTAGACATGTTTTTCACATCACCCCTCTTCCTTGATCTGTAATTACATGTCTTTTCTAGGTGATTCTGATTATATCTGCCTCTCTAAACCATGAACTCTGCCTTTAATCCCTTAAAATGCCTTTAAGCACTTGGGAGGCAGAGGCAGAAGGATCTATGTGAGTTCTAGGCTAGCCTGGCCTACAGAGCGAGTACCAGGACAGCTGAGGCTATGCAGAGAAACCTTGTCTCAAAAAACAAAATGAAACAAAACAAACAAACAAAAAACCCCCCACAAACCAAACACCCCAAACCATGAGCTCTGTGGAGCCGACTTCAGTCTTAACTCGTTATCATCAAAACTAGAGCTGCACAGTGGGCTGTCCAAGGAGGGTTCTGAGAGTCTGGGGATGCCGCTCAGTTCATAGAGTGCTTGTCATGTAAAAAGCTCTGGATTGATCCCCTGTATCATATACATGGGGCATGGTGACACACACCTATGATCCTAGCACTAGGAAGGTGGGGCAAAAGGTCAGAAGTTCAAGGTTTGTTAGATATCAAGTTCAAAGCCAGATTGGGTTACAAGAGACCCTGTCTCAGAAAAATAAAGTTTTACAAACATAACTTTAAGCTTGGTAACTGAGCAAGATGTGATGAAACTTCCCAAAGTCCCAGAAATAGGGGACATGAGGCAAGGCTATGGGGCCAGGGCTGCCTCCTGGAGTAAATGCTGCCTCCACGACCTGGGACACACAGAACCATGGGGAGAGAACCTTGCAAACAGCATACTAAACCTTGAGTTCTTAGGTCTTGGGGAAGCTGAGTCCAAGACTCAGAAACTGAGCCAAGATCCTCAAGGGACTACACCAATACAAGGTCAGACTGGAAAACCTCCAGCCACCAGGAAAAGAAAAAGAAGACTGCTTATCTACCTTAGAGAACCAGGAACCATATTCCTGCTCCCTAGATAGAGCCTGTTTCTGAGAAGCTAACATTGCATCTTTTTATGCCCCCTTCTGTTCAGAAGAAGCAATTACACATTTCTCTAGAGGTGAGCCACAGGCTTAGATTGGACCGATGAAGAATTACCCAGTACAGATGTAACACCCATGATGAAATGAGCAGAGTACCTAAACATATAGCCCCCCCCCTCCTTTCTTTGAGACATAGTGTCACACCCAGCTCTGAGTAGACATCTTTCACGAAAAAGATACAGATAGCCAGCACGAGCTGCACAAGGGGCTGGACCAGGTGTTGTGAGCCTTTAATCTCAGTTGGAGGCAAAGGCAGGAGATCTGTGTGAGTTAAAGCCTAGCTGGTTTACATAGTGAGTGCAGCCAGAGGTTCATGGTGAGACTGTCTCAAAACAACAAGAACTAAAACCAACCAACAAAAGAGCTGGGCAAGGCCGTGCACATCTGTAACGCACCATTCTGGATACTGTAGGCAGACAAAAGCTGAAGGCTAATGTGGGTTAAATACAAAGACACAGGAACTTTAAATGACTTTCAACATTATTAAGACAAATAAAGTGAAAAATGGTGCATTATGTCACCTCTCAGCTCCATTAGAATGGCTGTAATAAAGGCAAAAGTCCTGGAGAGGGCCCAATGGTAAGAAGACTTGCTGAAAAGTGTAACTTGATCCCTGGAACCCACAGAGAAAGCCTGAGGCGATGGTGTGGATGTGTGAGCCAGCATTCCTACAGTGAGACAGGACTCTGCTGGAGAAACAGTTCAGTATTAAGAGCCTTTGTTAACAGCCGGGCAGTGGTGGCTAGGGCCTTTAATCCCAGCACTTGGGAGGCAGAGGCATTTCTGAGTTCAAGGCCAGCCTGAAACCGCGTCTCCAGTCTCCAAAAACCAAAACCAAAACCAAAAACAACAACAACAACAAAAAGAGCCTTTGTTGCTCTTACAAAGAACTGGGCTCAATTCCTAGCACCAATGGTGGCTCACAACTGTTTATAACCTCAGTTCCAGGGGCTTCTACAAGCACATACATAACAAAACTTTCATATACACAAAGTAAAAATAAATCTAAAAAAAATTAGTAAAACCTTTCAAATCTTAAAAAAGATTTTATTGATTTATGAATGAATAACTCATCTGCACTCTGTTCCCCTTTGTCACACTTGCATCCATCCTCTGAGACTGACCTCTCCACTTACTGGAGAACACAGTTCAGGAGTGCCACAGTGACTGATAAACTCGACAGGAAACAGATAAGAGCTACAGGGTATCTGCCAATATAAACAAGTTTCCCCTGTAATGAATGACCTGGTCATAGGTCAAAGTACTAGACCTCAAATGGCTCTCAGTTAAGTGTCGCATTACAGTGTGTATAATATGCCCATACTACAAACACCTACAGCCAACCACTGCTAATACAGGGTTACAGCTGTTCAATTTACTGGACTCTCAGAACATCTCACCTCCACATATGCCACACTCAGGGATGCTCCCTCACTCCAGCTAGCCCATGCTTGCTATCCTTCGGTGTGCTATCCTTTCCACTTTTCTCTCTATTCAGCGGTCTAATATCAAACCTCACCACTGGGTGGTGAGACAGCTCAGCAGGTAAAAGCATTTGCCACAAAGGCTTGGACACCTGAGCTTGGTTTCCAGAACCCACATAGAGGAGAAAGAAGAGAACCAAGTGTGTGTGTGTGTGTGTGTGTGTGTGTGTGTGTGTGTGTGTGTGCGCGCGCGCACGCGTGCGCACACAAGCGCTCCCCAACCCCACATAAACAATAAATAAAAGTTAAAGAGTAAAACAAGGTTGGGCATGGTGGCATACACCTTTAATCTCAGCACTGAGAAGGTAGAAGCAGGTGGCTCTCTGAGAATTTAAGGCCAGCCTGCTCTACATAGTGAGACCCTGTCTCAAAACCAAAAACAACGCTCCCGAGACCCCCCGCCAAACAACAGCAAAACCAGCTCACCTCTACTGGGTTTCACTAGGCTTAGTGGGGCCAAAACACTCTGCTTGTCATTGCTTGTCATTGCACAAGCTTGTCATTGCTTCCTGGTCCTGCTTGGCAGAGATGTCACCTTTGCAATCTTGTCTCATAGGAGGTTGTGATAAAAGGAACTGTAGTGAAATGAATGGACGGATGAAAAGTGAAGTGGATGGACCATTCCGGAGCTCACTGCTCTCTCTGCTTCTGCACCACACAGTCGGATGCTGAGGTGATAAGAGCTGCAAAGGTCTGGGTCACCGGAGACCTGTCTTCGAGTTTTCCTCTTCTAAGTGTGGTCCGAGAGGAGGGTCCGTGTGTGAAGGATTCTTCCTGATAAAAAGACTTCATCCTTCTCTCATGTAAACCATGAATTGAGAAGGCGGGGGTGGGGGGCAACTAACTCAGTACAGCACTAGCTCAGTAGGCTCAAAGCCCTGGGTTAATCCCCAGCATCACATAAATCAGATGGCAATCCCCTGTAATCTTGGCCCTGGGAGGGGAAGGTAAGCAGATTAAGATGCTCAAAATCATCTTCAGTCACAGAGCAAGTTGAAGGCCAGCTCAGTATCCAAGACCACATTCTAAAGAGAAAGTAAAAAGAAACTCCATACCCTGACTTAGTGGTAAAAAGTTTATTTCCTGAAGCTGAAGTGGTTTTGACACAAAATTCAAGGACTGGGGCCACTGTTAGGAAGTCCACCTTTCTAGGTGCTACACTATTTAGACTAACTCTCCACAAAGCTCTAGAAGGTTTACCAGGGCCTGGGAGCTACACAGCCCAGATTCCCACTCCTGAGGAACCATCTGTAGAAACTCGAGGCTTGAACAACTTTTACCCTGACCTTAGACTTTGTGTTCCAACTTCCTTCCTTCCGGTCTACACCCTCCACATACTATTTCCACAGGAAAGAGCCAGTCTGCCTCTGGAGAGGCGTTTCCATGGGAAACAGGAGAGGGAAACTACAGGCAGCCATGCCTCCTCACAGACAACAGAGCTGCTCCACCTCCATCTCACAGTCATAGAATTTCTCGAAGAGTTCTGGAGAGGTGCTGTTACATTCCAGCCACCTCCTCAAGGTGCACAGTGCCCTCAGGGCATCAGCTTTGGTGGGCAGGGGCTCAAAGCTATCTTCTTCCCTCCCACTGTCTTCTGCACCAGTCTCCTCTTTGCACACTCTGGGCCCTGGGTCCCCATCCTCCAGGTCCACAAAGTGAGAAAACTCCTCTTGGCTCAGGCCACTAGGGACAGGTGACATCTCAGCGTCCTTGTCCAGAGACAGGGGTGTTTTGCCTGGAGCGAGCCCTTCTTGAATGAAGCTGCTGAAAATGAGGCGGCGAGGGACCTTGGCCCAAGCTGCGGCCGCCATATGCAGAGCATCCAAAACTGTGATGCTGGCCCTGGCCTCAGCCAGTGAGGTGCCCTCTTTCCCACTCTGCATGGCAGCCAGTTTGCTCAGCAGACGGTGACGGTAATGGGCCTTAAAGGCCAGAACCACAGAGCCGGGCAGGGAAGGAGTGGTGCTGGAGGCAGAGAGAGGCAGGAGTCGCACATGGTGGAGTCCAGGAGGGACGGACCATTCCTCTACCACTCCAGAAGCCAGTAGCAAGGCTACCTGTCGGCCTTGCTGTCCCATGTCCTGGTCAAACTGTGCCAGCCACTCTGACCAGGGAATGGCTAGGTCAGGGTGATAAGTGGCAGGCAGTGCCTCACTGTTGACCCCAAAGAAGCATCTTGGGGCAGCCTGGAGCCCACCCACAAATACTCTTCGCTTTTCTGTGCCTCTGCTGTTGGCACACAGCAGTACTTGCAACCGGTCACATTCAAACACTCTGCCAGGCACCGCTCGATACAACAAAGGTACTTCGGCACAGCCAAAAACATCTTCTGGTGAGAAGTCTTTAAGAGAAAGAGGTGGCTGGGCCTGAGATGGGAGAACTGCAGGAGGAGGTTCAGGAGGGAAGAGAGGGACAAGGACCTGGCGAGCACCAAAGCCTACATTGTTCCTGCGTTTCCAGCGGACCAGCCAGCCAATGCTGGGCACAAAATCCTGGCCCATGAGATCGGCTAGTTCCTTGGCCTTGTGGAGCAACATGGGCCCTGTTACGTCCCAGGCCTTGGCTCGGGCAATGTGGTACCAGCAGAGTAGAGCCTCATCGATCCCACTGTATTTGGATTCACGCTTCCGCTTCCGTTCATGGTTGGCTGTGCCGCTGCACCAGTCTGCCAACAGCTTCTCCTTATTCTTGCAGATACGTGAGATCTGGGGCTGTGAGACCTGGAAGCGCCGTGCCACCTCTGACTGGGACATCTTGGACTCATCCAAGAGTTCCAGCACCTGTATTTTCTCAGCCAGGGACAGGGCGTGAAGCTTCTTCTTGGTGTTCAGCTCCATGATTCCCTGGGAACCTGCTGGGGTTAGAAAAGTAGGAGAGCGTGCCATAGGCTGAGGGCAAGAGGAATAGAAGAGTGCAGGACCCCTGAGGACAGAGCAATCAGCTGGAATGCAGAAGGCTAGAGGAGACCAGACCAGCTAAAAGAGACTCGGGACGGCCAGGCTGAGGGAGGAGAGAGCTAGACTGTCAGAACAGAGCTGGCAGAGTGTCTCTGGTCCGAGGCAAAGGGAATTCTGGGCTGGGGTGGAAGGATGAACAGAGGCCAAAGAGCAGCTGTAAAGACAAATAGGAGATAGCTGTAGAGACAACAAAGGAGCAACAACAGAAAGGCCTGGGGCTGAGGCTGAGTGAGGCAGGTGTAGGGGACACTCAGGGTGCCAGGGAGGACTCTTGAGAGATGAGGAGGAAGGCCTAGGTTGGATTTTGATGGTTGAATGAAGGAACAGAGTTGAGGTGAACAGGTGAGACGGTATAGATGACAAAGCCAGATGGATGGGGTCTGAAGGTGCTAGTCCAATTTGGTGCTGGCAGGGCGGGGTGATAAAGCTAGTCAATGGTTCAACCTGAAGGAGAGTGAAGGTGCCAAGACGACAAAGGGCGACAGGGTGAGGAGGCTGAGGGCAGCAAATGGGAAGAAGCGTCCTCTGCCGGGTGATAGCCTGGAGCTGTATCAGAGAGAAGGGAGCACGGGCCAGGACGCAGGCAGCTCGAGCTGGGCTCTGCGCCCCGGCTCGCTTCGCCTTGACCTTTAGTCAGTCGGCTGGACCTACACAGGCGTCGACCCAGCCAGCCCACCCACCCCGCCTCCTGCTCCACACCCACCTCCAGGCGCCGTCCCGCGGCTCCAGTCCCTGTCCCAGCCAGGTTCCTGGGCCTCGGCAGAACCAGAGAGGGACGGGCGCCGCGACCCCGAGGGCAGAGCGCGCCGAGGCTGCTCAGGAGCGGGTGCGCGCTCGGCGCGCGCCGCCAGCGCTCGGGTCTTTCAAGGCTGGGAAAACCTCGTCGCTGCCCCTCCGCAGCCTCGCCTTAACAAACTTGATTAGCCATCAGTGGTAACTTGTCCCGCCTCCAGCTGCATCTGATTGGATGCTGTGGAAGTGGCGGTTCATCAGCCCTCAGAGGAGGCGCTTCCTGAGCGGAGGGGTGAGAGCCAGAGCAAGGGTCTGGGGGGGAAGACCCGGCCTTAGTGCCTATCTCTTGCTCACCGCGTGCTTTGCCGGCGGCCCAGACACTTTCGACCCCATGTTAGTCATTTCCCATCTTAACATTTAGTTCTGAACTAGGTGTAGATAACTTAGCCCTCCCTGCCCCCTTAAACAGCCAGAACCCCACTTTTCCATAGGTTTTGAGCCCATCAATTTACCAGCAGATGCTGTCAGTCTCTCCAAGCGTCGTCTCCTGCAAACTTAAAATTCCCTCAAGACTACTCAGTTGCCAAGGATAACCGTGTGACTCCCTGTACTACTGGCCTACATAGAACAGGCAGTGCATAGTCCAGACCACTCCGAGTAGTAGGCCAGGGCTGTTTTCTTTTTTTCTTTTTTGGTTTTTCGAGACAGGGTTTCTCTGTGTAGCCCTGGCTGTCCTAGAACTCACTCTGTAGACCAGGCTGGCCTCGAACTCAGAAATCCGCCTGCCTCTGCCTCCCAAGTGCTGGGAAGGGCTCAGCTTTCTATCAGCAACAATGACCTCAGGGTATTCCAGAAAAATCTGAAGACACTTCAGGTGATAAGTATTTAATTGAATAAAAAAATAAGTCAGGCATGTAGCCTGTAATTCCAGTACTCCAGGAGGGTGAGGCAGGATTACAAGTTTGAGGCCATCCTAGGCTACACAGAAAACAAAACCATATCAAGTACGTGTGCACATTCATGTGTGAGTTTGTATGCTTTTTAAAAGTATGTGTGTAGGTGAACACATGACATGACTAGTGTGGAAATAAGGGGACAGCTTTGTCTGTGGGGGTTCCCTTCCTTGTTGAGGCAGGGTTTTGCTGTGTAGCATACTCCCAGTTGGATATTAAGCTTCCTGCAGATTGTCTCCATCTCCATGTCTCTCTAAGAGTGCTGGAATAACAGACACACAACATCCAGCTCCTTATCTGGGATGCAGGGACAAAACTCAGGAGGTCAGGTTCACATTCAAAGTGCTTTTCTGTGATAGGGATGCAATGCCAATCAATCAATCAATCAATCAATCAATCAATCAATCAATCAACGGGGGGAAAAAAGAAAAAGAAAGTGCTTTAACTAGCTGAGCCATCTCCCAGTTATTTAGAATCTCAAAGGGGGGCTGGTTCAAACCGGAGACCAGAGCTCAGGAACTGAAGAGGTGGTGAAGAGCGCGGTGTGCTCTTCTAAAGGTCTTGGATTGTATTCCCAGCACCCCAAAACTATCGCTATCTCAGAAACTTGGTATACAGACATATACGCAAGCAAAACACTCCTTAAAAACAAAACAAACAAACAAAAAAAAAAACCCAAAACCCACAAAGACCAGAGTTCAGTGCCTCAAAACTGCTTGTAATTTCAGCTCCATGGGATATGATACCCTCTCATCTTGCCTCTGTATTAACATGCATATACTCATAAAATACTTTTTCTTAAAACAGGGTCTCCTGGGGCTAGAGCGACAGCTCAGCAGTTGAGAACACTGACTGCTCTTCCAGAGGTCCTCAAGTTCAATTCCTAGAAACCACATGGTGGCTTGCAACCATCTGAAATGGGATCCAATGCCCTCTTCTGGTGTGTCTGAAGACAGCTACAGTGTACTCCTATTAGCCTGGCTGTCCTGGAACTTGCTCTGTCCACCAGCCTAGGCTTGACTTTTGAGAGCTGGGACTAAAGGCCTGTGCCACCATGTCCAAGCTCATGTTTTAAAAATGTTAATATAGGGGCTGGAGCGATGGCTCAGAGGTTGAGAGTGCCAACTGCTCTTTCAGAGTTCCTAACAAGTTTAATTCTCAGCAACCAAACGGTAGCTCACAACCATCTATGATGCGATCTACTGCCCTCTTCTGGCCTGCAGGTGTACATGCAGACAGTGCACTCACACATAAATCTTAAAAAGAAAAAAAGTAAAAATGTTAATACATACCAAGTGAGCTATACAAGATCCACTACATAACATCAAAGTACTAGTCTGGCTGGATATAAACCCACTCACCATCTGCACATAACACTGCTGGAAGGCTACGCTGTGGATAGTTCTGGCTCTGGAACTCTGCTTTGGCTTAGAAATACTACAGGCAATGAAAACAAACATCAGATGACAAGATTTGAGGTTACTTTCTGGCTGTCCTCATCATCTGCCCAGAAGTGTCTCTTGCTCCCTGGCATTAGGTAGGTTTGTAAACGGATGAAGATGAGCAGGTAGGTGGGTAGCTACACGAGCACAGGTGACAGAACCAACCACAGAGCCCTCATATCCCCCTGTGAGCCAGCTGATTCGAATGCCGGGACCTGAACTTGGCCCTCTGCAAGAACAATGAGCACTCCTCTTCTCTGCTGAGCTCTCTCCAGGCCCAACTCTGACTCCTGTGAGTTTAAACCACAAACAAGCTTCTGGGCCCACTTCAGCTAAGAGACATTACAAAGCCAGAGATCTGTCGCACCTCAAGCTACACATTCACGTTTAGTGAAGTCTTCCCAACCAGCCAAAGCACAGAGAGGGTGCCAAAGCTGATTTTAACCCAAGTTTTGTATTAATTAAAATAGTTTCACTCTTTATAACACTAAATTGTTATAAATTTGAATTTACATAAGAAAACTAACAAAATAACTAATTTTATATATGCTTTACATGGTGGAGTTTAACAAAAACTTTGATTTTGGGAGAGTTAAGTTAAAAAAAAAAAAACAAAAAACCCTACTGTCCCAAGTTTGAAATGAAATGACCTTTCAACAAGGAGCCAGGAGACAAACCATCCAGCAGAAGGCTCTGTAAAAATGTTTATTTTTACTAATGTTTTGAATACAGGAACTAAATATGTGAGGAAGGGGCCTCAACTTTGCAGAAAACAACAGTTAGGGCCTGCTCACAGCCAAGGGGGAAGCCCACTCCTGAGTATCTTGGCATGGACTGTCCCCTCCTACTTAATGTCAGTGCCACTAAGCAGGAAACAGAAAAATCAGGGTGTGAAGACCTTACCAGCTACTAGCTAGCGTGCAAGGAAAGGGGACCAACCTGTGTCCTGGGAGCCAGAATACACAGGCAGGAGGCAGAGGCTCCTGATTCAGTTAAGGGCAGGAGGCTGAATGCCCAGGTCCAGGAAGAACAAAAAGGGGATTTTGGAGGTAGGCTTTTTATAGAGTTAAAAAACAGGCACATTATCCAACTTCTCCCTGCGCCCCCCAAGCTGCTGGCACAGCCCCGACACTATCCCTCTCCCTACAAAACCAAAGGGAATACGGAAAGAGGCAGAAGACGGGAAGTTCTGAGAATGGGAAATGTTTGCGTAGACAGAGAGCACCTGTGAGCAAGCCAGCCAAGCACAGGAAGGACAGGTTGAAGCTGCTCGTCCCCTTGTGAGACAAGGCAGAGCCAGGAGGTGCCCGAGAGCATTCCAGCTCAAGCACAGAAACCATGTAGCATGGCAGAGGGCAGGGGCTGCTGTGGCAGAGGACAGGGAAGCAGAACAAGGGTAAGAAAAGGTCCTGGCAAGTGCCACTTCAGGCAGCTCACTCCAGCTGCTTTCAGGAAAGGCCCAGGCTGGCTCATTGCTGGGGCAAAACCCTGGAAACCAGAGGGGGTGGGAGGTGGGGCTAGGCAAGCCTTGAGACAAGCGAGCTGCTCTCATATTCCTTCTCAGAGGACCCCATTTGAGCCCTGTAATCATCAGGGTCCTGGGCCCAAGGCAGGTAAGAGTGAATGCACTTCTTGGAGAACAGAGAGAAGTTGGGCCCACAGGTCAGCCCTGAAACAGCATGCTGCTCCTTACTCCCTGAGGGCTTGGGGCCAGAAGCAGTCAGAGCTGCTACCTCCCTGTGCTGTTGCCAAAGGCAGGTTGGCAGAACTACCAAGTGAAAGAGGAGAGAGGGAGAATGAAAACCAAGGTAGAGAGGAGAGCAACGGCCTTAGATGAAGGGGAGCTGGGTGGCACATCAGGAGGAGTTCTGGTTCTGGTAGATGGACGCTTTCTCCTTCAGCAGATCCAGACACAGGTGGCAACTCCAACTTCCTATAGAGAAGCAGAGGGGTCAGGGAACGTTCTGCAGCAGCACCTCCATGGTTATCCTGAGCTGGGGGAACTGCTTGGTCTTCAAAACCATGAAAATTGGAGCTGGAGAGATGGTTCAGCAGTTAGAGGATCTGGCTGAGTTCCCAGCACCTACATGGTGGTTCACAGCATCCACTACTCCATTTACAGGGGATATGATGCTTCCTCTCCTGACCTCCAAGGGCAGCAGGCACTCATGGGGTACACTGACATACATGTAGACAAAATACTCTTTATATATACTAAAAATACACATGGAAATCATTCTCCATGGAGATGGACACACTGAACGCAAGGACAGTCCCCCAACAGATGCCAGATTGTCAATATTGTCACATCAGTAGCCCAGGGGCTCACAGGACAGCCTGAGCAGACACAAGTGTTTTGCTATTTTTTAATTTATTAAATTTATTTATTTATTTGGGGATATGTGCCACAGCATGCATGTGAAAGACAACTTGTGAGTCTAGTCTATCTTTTGATCATGTGATTTGAGGGGTTAAACTCTTAAACTCAGGTTGTCCAGGCTTCGTTGCAAGTGCTTTACCTGCTGAGCCATCTTGCCAGCCCAGTCATAGGTTTCTAAAATGCTCCCAACTTTAGACAAAAAAAGTCATTGTCTCAAAGGTAGAAAAAAGGTCATGAAAAGAGACTCCAGAGAAACTACTGTACTTCCCCCCAAGACAGAGTTTCTCTGTGTGCCTTAGAACTCTCTGTAGACCAGGCTGGCCTTGAACATAAGAGATCCACCTGTCTATGCCTCCTGAGTGCTGGGATTAAAGGCATGCGCCACCACTGCCCAGCTTTGGCTAATTCTTAATATAGAATTTATAACTGTAATTTTATGTATGTGGTTTGGACAATACTCCTGAAGAACTAACTTACCTCTCCAAAGACATATGACTGCATCAAGCCTAACCCTGCTGCTCTAGAGGCTGAGACAGGATGACTTCAAGTTCAAGGGCTACAGAGCTAGCTCAGGCTACATTATGCAACTTAGTGAGACCCTATCTCAAAACAAAAAATGTGGGACCCAAGTGTGGGATGGTGAGATGGCTCAAAGCTCGATGACTTGATAATGCCCAGAACCCACGAAGAAAGTAGACTTGACCTCTAAACTTTGTCCTCTGACCTCTACACAAGTGCTACGGATCAACTGCACAGCACTCTGAATAAAAGAAACTTCAAGAGTTAGGGATATAAGGATACAGTTCAGTGGTGGGGCATCTGGCCAGCATGGACAGGGTTCTGGGTTCTATCTCTAGTACTACAAAAAGCAAAAGGAAGAAAATAAGCTTTTTGTAGTACTAGCAATAGAAAATATCTGTGCACATGTGCATGTCTGGTGTCTGCAGAGGCCAGAGAAGGAGATTCTCTGGAACTGGAATTACAGACCATCGTGAATGACCAATGGGTGCTAGAAATTGAACCAAGGCCCTCTGAAGGATCATTCAGGACTCTTTTTTTTTTGTTTTGTTTTTTTGGTTTTTTTTTTTTTGAGACAGGGTTTCTCTGTGTAGTCCTGGCTGTCCTGGAACTCACTCTGTAGACCAGGCTGGCCTCGAACTCAGAAATCCACCTGCCTCTGCCTCCCAAGTGCTGGGATTAAAGGTGTGCGCCACCACCGCCTGGCTCATTCAGGATTCTTAACTGCTGAGCCACTTCTCCAGCCCCATTAAAATTTTGTTTTAATCTACCACACAGCACTTTATTATGAAATATATGCTGCTAGACATAAGAATGTCAATTACAGATCTATAAAAGTCACGAATTTCAGTATCAATGTTTTACTTGGGTGCTGTGGATCCTTCTGGGATAAAGTATTTTCAGGAGATCCTGACCACTTACCTTCAGGAGGCTCAGACATAGAAGGGGTGAGACAGTACATGTGGTAGCCACGGTCACAGTCATCACAGAAAAGCAGCTGGTCCTGCAGAAGGCAAGGAGGAAGAACAAAGGTGCAGTGATTCATGTCCCTAAGTTATGACACTGCTGCTACTTAGAAGAGGGACTAGTAACAGCTAAGATCAGTTGTCAGTCTGTACATCTCAATCCATCTAGAGTCTAACTGATCACAAAGCCTGCTATTTCCCTACAATCTTTTCTCCACAAGGCTGCCAGTTACCTTTTGAAAAGAAGAGACAGATATCACCCCTTAATAAAGCCTCAGACAACATCCTCTAAGCATGGGGCAGAGCTTAGGTGCTTAATGTGCACCAGATCCAG
Organism: Rhabdomys pumilio; assembly: GCA_030674055.1. NCBI lineage: Eukaryota > Metazoa > Chordata > Mammalia > Rodentia > Muridae > Rhabdomys > Rhabdomys pumilio. Next base: position 134,848,402 of record JANHMN010000003.1, read on the forward strand.
GACTCTCCTCTGAACTCAAAGGTCCAAAGATCCTACAAACTAGCAATGCCCCCCTCTCTAGTCCACCTTCCTGACACGGGAAGATCTAGTGGGTAACAATGGCCTCAATATAGCCAGCTTGCCCACCACCTTAAGATCCTTGCAGTAGCCCTACTTTCTGGGACTTGCCCCTTGTATCATCTAAACTCCAACATCAACCTCACTTCCTCCAGAAGCAAATTCAACTACAAACCTCTATCGGCATCGTCACCTCTTTGGCATGTCACTAGTTTCACTTTCTTCAAGCTGTATCACACGACACTCTGTTCCCCAAGTACACAAACTCTATCAGAGCACAGACTTCTCTGTCTTATTTACTGACCTGAGAGCTAAGAACACTGTCTAACTGCTGGTGCCCAAGAAACAGATTTTTAAAACATGTATAAAGTTCCCAGGGGCAGTTAGGGAGGAATGGGTGCACTCTGATGGGAAGCTCGCTTTGGAGGGAGTTGGGAGAGCGCCAGGCAGGCTGGGGCACGCACATCATTCTCTGAAGTACCACAGAGGTTGCAGCACTTGCACTCGATGCACTGCCAGCGGTAGGTCTTCACAGCCGCCATCATCACAGGGGTGAACTGCAGGCAGGACGGATGCCCTGTGGAGAAGGGGAGGCAAACAAGTGGCTGGAAACCAGGTGGGGAGTGGCTAAGGGAGGCTGCCTGACAGTAACAGCACGGCACTCAAGGAAGCAGGCCAAGAAGTTCCTGGGCACTGAGTACAGCCTGCTCTTTGAGGATGGAGGTACCTGAGCGGCCACAGTCAGAACAGGACACTAGCTCCTCAGGCTGCCCTGTCTTCTTGTTGATTTTTGAGTCTCCCAGGCAGAAGTCACAGTAGTTGTTAGGCAGGGCCAATCCATCAGGTCCTTTCTTGGCTATAGGGAAAAAAAAAATTCTAATGATCATCAAAGGAATGATGGTCTCTGGGTTATCCTACAGTCTCCATATGATGGTTTGTTTGGGGTTTTTTTGTTTTGTTTTGTTTTTTTATAAATAGGCTGGTTTCTCTCCTGCTTGATGGCCCTGACAGCTCAGCTTACATTTCTGCTCCTCAGACCTCTGGGACACAGGAGTGGGTGGTTGGGAGTCTTCTTTGTCCTCTCCTTCCTCTTCAGCCAGGTGGGAATGGGCATAGTGGTAACTGAGGCCAGGTCGATTCTTGTAACGTTTTCCACAAACTGGGAAAAGATTGCAGAGAAATATCAGGACACAAGGGTCCTTTCCACTCTGACAAGCAATGAAGCTCCACATGAGGCCATGGGAACACCTCTGCCTCAGCATCCCTACTCTGGGGAAGCTTTAGTGATGGCCCTTCCCCTTAGCCGATAGCATCAGGCCCTGGACCCCTTTAGTTTCTGGGATTCTCTTTCCTCTCTAAAACACAATAGCTACCAACATTGTTCTATGCTGGCTTTTAGAAAGACTTAGCCCACTTGCCCCAGAAATAATAACAGTCTGAGAGCTTCAGGTTGGTAAAGTTCTACAGTCTGGCCTTAAGGCAAAAAGGGGAAATGTAACAAGATGTCAGACTCTTTTTCTGCTCTGTGAATGTGGCAGGCGCATACCACCCTGTGTATGCCAATCCCAACTGAACAGTCAAAGGGGTGAGGGTGGGTCTCTTGGTGAACACCTACTAACTGTCAGCCAGGATAACCTCCCCAAAGAAACTGAAATACATTCCCACACTAATGCCCTGCCCAGCCCCTGCCAACCAGCAAGGAAAGATTACATGGCATTTTATCTTGAGCAATGACACCAAGAAGGGCAAGGGGGCCAGCAGGAAGGAATGGGAGGACGGAGGAGGAGGTGATGTGATGGAAGACATGAGCTGACCACCTGCTGTCAGCAGGAAGGAGGAAGGACGGAGGAGGAGGAGGTATGATGGGAGACATGAGCTGACCACCTGCTGTCAGCAGGAATGGGAGGACGGAGGAGGAGGTGATGTGATGGGAGACATGAGCTGACCGCCTGCTGTCTGGTTTGGGGAACATCAGATCAATCTATCCATAATGGGTTCTGTTAATACTAGGCCAAGTGACCATAGGAATAAGTCTGTGGGAGACAAGCAATGGTAAAGACAGCTGCTAGGACTGAGAATGGAGCACACCCAGGATACCACGGCACTACCCTCATACCATTGCAGAGATTCCAAAGCTAGCATCACAGGAAATGAGAAAGGCAGGAGGAACAAGGGAAGAGGGAAAAGGGACAGGAAAACACAAGTCTGAAAAGTTGAGAGAGCTACCTCTCTGGGGCGCTTTCGAGGTATGCTTTTGTTTGAAACTATCTGAAAGACAGAAAGAAAAGTCATGAGAAGAAGGCCTCGATCCATTTGAGACAGGGCGGCAGCAGCAGGAAAACAGAGCGAGTGAGAGAGAACCCCAGCAGTGGCACTTCAGGCTGGAGGCATGGAAGTAGGATAAGCCAAAGCAAAGGGAAAGAGGACAGATACTAACCCTCAGGGCTGGCCCACTGTGCCCACTGCGCCCCCTGTGCCCTGTCTTGATGGATCAGCAGATCTGGACGATGCCCACTATGAGGCCAACCCTGCCTGCTTTGAGTTCCCTCATCCTCCCACCCCAGGACCCATAGAAATCTCTCCCCAGAGCATGCAGGTCCCACCCACTGTGAAGCGAAGGCCAGGTCGGCAGGCAGGACAAGAACCCAGGCTTGTTTTACCATTCAGTGCAAGAACATGACCCCTCTCCTCTCATATCCAGAGCAGGATCTGGGTCCAAGGCGAGAACTACCCACCCCTCAGGTGGCACTCACTGTCACAGGCATAGGGCTTATCCCGGTCCTCCAGGATGGAAGCATCCAGTTTCTTCCGGGCACTGCTCACACCCTTACTCTACAAAGAAAACCAAAAAGATGATGCCCTCACTAAGGCGTCTTGGCCAGAAGAGCAAGAGGACAGGCCTCCACAAACCGGCCTGCTTCATCCCTCAGGCAGCGCGCCGGCTCCTCACCTTGGACTTCCCCTTCCCCCGACGCTTTGGAGTATCTTCCTCATAGTCCTCATCATCAAGGTCATCAAGGAAGTCGTCAGGTTCAAGGATGCGCTGAGTGGAGCAGAAGATTTGAATGAGCACAAGTCAAACAACCCCCGAGTGCCCTCCTGATACAGAATTAGCCACTGGGAACTACCCAGAAGCTTCTCTGGGGCTCAACCCCACCCACAATCGTTCTTCACCCTGCAATTCTATTCCTGCTTCCCTGGATGCTTTCTTTCCTCTGTGCCTCTTCAAGATGCTCCCTCAGTCCCCATCTCTCAGAGGCCAAACACTGTTTCCATAAAGCTCTCCTGGTACCCCAAGCAGCCACACCCTGTCCTGCCCGCTCTGCTTCCGACTTTCATGTCTGATTTTAAATGAGTTTTGCTGCTTACTTGACCTTGAGGGAAGTTTTGGCTGCTTTGCTTCTGCTTCCCTGTCCATTAAATGGGAACCACAGGACCTACCTCATAGGGCTGTACAAGAGGAAGCATATGAAAAAATACTTAGCACAGTACCTGCCTTATTTGTAGCTCTTCTCATCTTTAAACTTAGCATTAACTTCCCAGTTGACAGGTGTGAACCAAGTGTTCTTCACCTATGTAAATCCAGGCATCTAAAGTCTCTAACAAAACCTTGTGTGAGAAAGAATGAATGAGTGAGTCTGTACTGGGAAGAGTGTGGAAGGCTAGACAGAGCAGGGCTGGTGGGCAGCCTCAGCTCCCGTTTCTGCCATTTTTGTTTCTTGTGCTAGGGCTTACGCATCAACAAGCTTGTGTTCTCCCACGGATCTGCTTCAGTCTGCTAACTGGGTGAACTCCGACGCATGAACAGAAGCTATCCTGATTAAAGTCCTCTAGCCACAGGAATAACATACCTTCCGTGCTCGACTGTTGCTAACAGGAAACTCGCCCAGGCTGTCATCATCAACTCGGGGGTCTGGGGCACCCCGTTTCTCCAGGGGATCAGTACGCAACAGAGCCTCTAAGCTGCTGCCATCCTGAGAGATAAGCCCCTCTTTCTTCAGAGTCTGGTCAGTGTCTGCAACAAGTCAAGAGGAAGCTAACTCAGAAGGGCTGAAGCTGAGTCACACCACGTGGGGCCAAACCCAGCCACTTCTGTTCTCCAGGAACCAAGATGTATTAGGTCAGCCAGCACTGGAATACAGCTGTATCTACTTGTCTTCACTAAGACAGCGAGCTCCTTGAAGGACGAAAGTATAGTATGTGCAAGCTCTAACACAGAGCCTGGGAACAGCAGGTCATCAGCAAGCCTCTTGTCATGCAGACCATGGCCCTGTTTAGGAAGCAAGCCCTTACAGGGCTTATTTACTCTTAATTATTTTATTTAGTCTGGTGCACATGTATGTAGCATATGTCTGTATGGTGTATGAACACATGTGGGTACACACGCTGGAGAAGGACATAGGATGGGCAGAGGGTACACATTCTGCCCACAGTGCCTTGGAGTCTCTCACTGAACCCTGAATTAGACTGGCAGCTAGAAGCACAGCTCTGTACTCACAGTTTTGGACTTACAGGAACATGCTGGCTACACTGAGCTTTGTGTATGAATGTGAGATTAGAATTTAGGTCCTTGTGTTCACACAACAAGCACTAGGGCATTTCTCCAGTCCGTGTTATTTTGAGATAATTTCATGGTTTTTGTTTGTTTTTTGAGGCTCTCATGTAGCCCAGGCTGGTCTCAAATTCCCTATTAGTAGAAAATGACCTTAAATTTCTAATCCTTCTGCCCCAGCTGCCTCAATGCTATAATTACATGGGAATATACAACCATGTTCAGTTTATGGGGCTAATATCATAGGATATTAAACCCAAAGCCCTATGCGCCGGGCGGTGGTGGCACACGCCTTTAGTCCCAGCACTTGGGAGGTAGAGGCAGGTGGATTTCTGAGTTCGAGGCCAGCCTGGTCTACAGAGTGAGTTCCAGGACAGCCAGGGCTACACAGAGAAACCCTGTCTTGAAAAAACAAAAACAAAAACAAAAACAAACAAACAAACAAACAAACAAAAGCCCTGTGCATGCTCCTGTGCATGCTAGGTAAGTACTCTAGCAACTGAGCTGCACCCTCAGCCGGTACCTGGTTTAATGGATGGGAAAGAAAGCCTGGGATCTTCGGGTGGGTGGGCGCGACGCTTCTTCCTCCAGCGTCGGGCAGGATAGGAGTACAACTGTCCAGAGGCCAATCCTTCGAAAGAAACGAAGAACAATTAAGCCCTAATCCAGCACTAAAAAATGATGGCAAACATTTTGTGGATGAGAACTCTGTTGGGTTCTAGAGCAAGGAAGGGATGGATACAGAACACATGAGCCTGGGCGAGGTGGGGATAATTCATGGAAAAGAAAAACAATGTCAGCTGAAGTATGCAACTGTTCTTAGTCCTTGCAAGATCATAGCTGCTTCAGAGGCCAAAAACAAAGGCTGGCTGCTTCATCCTCCCCGATTCTCACCTACCGGTGTGAGCATGGTGGGGCCTTCATAATACCCCATCTCCTAAGGGACAGCAGATAACTTCCTTGTCTCCTGTGTCACCGTGAAGCCTGCAACCTTACCTGGTCCCCGGTGTCGCTTTTCCATCCAGATATAACAATTGCTTTGGGCTACTCCAGTCTGTGAGTCCAGGAAAGGGAGGCGCACACTGCGCTCAGCACAGAGGCGGGCGTTATAATTGTGGCACTGTTCCATGGCATCTTTGTAGTACTGCTCCCCAAGGCTGCAGGAGGGTGAAACAGAGAGGTGTGGGGTCACATCACCCTTCTTCCAGTGTCCACTGCTTCTTTCAAAGGCTCAGGAGTCTAAGAGACTCTCTTTTTTGTCATTTGCCTCCTATTCTGCCTCAAGGGACATGAAGAACCTTCACTAAGCTATCACACGAGGAAAGATAAGTTACTATGGGCTGGGCCAGAGCCCTTTAATAATAAATAATCATTGTGACACATGATTTTATCATGTGTATAATCAGACATAAGCTTCTTAAATATTTGTTTGTTCTGTGACAAGGTCTCCTTCATTCTGCAGCCCAGGTACTGAACTCATGAAAATCCTCCTGTCTCAGCCTGCCAGGTCCAACTTAAATCTTAATCCACACAGAGTGAAGCATGTGAAGGGAAGAGCTGTGGCCGAGAGCTCGCTCAGTCCACACAGGGCTCTGGATTCAATCTGCCACTACTGGGGGAAGGAGGGGCAAGGAAGAGATGAATTGCTCATTCTGTGGTTCTCATGGGTCTAACTCATGCTAGTTAATATGTTACTTGTCTTAACCTAAGCATCTGAGCTGCAGACATTACTGTAGATATTAACTTCCTCTGACAAATGGGGAAAACAAACAAGATCTAGAGGACTGTCGCAAGATTTTTAGCACACTATTAGTATATCCACCCCTCAAAATGCTATTCAGTTCTAAAAAATAAAGCTCTTACTAGGCATAGTGATACATACCTCTAACAGAAAGACTAAGGTGTATTACCCTGACTTCAAGGCCAGTTGAGCAGCATAGCAAAACTCTGCCTCAAAAAACCCAAACTAGGCAGGTATGGTGGCATGCACCTGTTAATTCTAGCACATGGGAGGTATAGGCATTAAGTCATTCTCAGCTAGATAGAAAGTTCAAGGACAGCCTGAACTACATGAGACTAAAAAAACCAACCAAAATAACAACAAAAACCAACCAAACAAAACTAACAACAAATTATCATTAAGCTGGGCTTGGTGGCGCACGCCTTTAATGCCGGCACTCGGGAAGCAGAGGCAGGTGGATCTCTGGGTTCGGGGCCAGTCTCATCTACAGATCGAGTTCCAGGACAGCCAATACTACAGAGACCCTGTCTCAAAAAACCAAACCAAACAAACACACAAACCAAAAGCATAACAAAAAAAAACCACTTGTTCTTGAGAAGGACCTCTCTGGGTTTGGTTCCCAGAATCCATATAGTGGTTCACAACTATCTATTAACTGCAGTTACAGGGATCTAATTCCCTCTTCTGATGTCTGTGGGCACCAGGCACACATACATACAGGCAAAACACTCATACACATAAGATAAAACTTACAAGCCCTTCATGTACAAACAACCCAAAGGTAATTAGGGAAAGCGGCAGGCACAGCACTGAGAGGTGTCACGGATCCACATGGATCCACAGGTGAGTAAGAATTTGCAATGTTCCAGGGAGGGAAGTTCCTCAAGTTCTTCCAAGCTCTCTCGGGGCACTACTACTAACAGAAAATGTTACACTAAAGCCCATCTCAGGCTCTTCCTGTCACACAACTGACACCCAGAATTTTCTGGTCCTGAAGGAGGCAATCTAAAATCTGAGGGTGATTCTCTAAGTACTTTAAGCAAAGACAAGAAACTGGGGAGCTAGAGGGTTTGTGGTTCTAAGCATGTTCAATGACCCCACCTTTTTTGGTACAGAAGAGTAAGCTGCAAGTCTGTAAGGACTCATATATATTTATAATCAATCAATCAATCAATCAATCAATCAATCTTTTTGTTGTTCTGGGACTCATATGCAGAGCCTCCCAAATGCTACATGTATTCTACCACTGAGCTATATTCTAACCAAATATTCAATCTTTTTTTTTTTTTAATAGAAGCTCGTGTAGCTCATACTGGACTCAAACCCCATATGCAGTCCACAATGACCTTGAATTTCTGATCTTCCTGCCTCTATCTCCCCAAGAGGCATGGACTTCCACATTCAGTTTTATGTGGTGCTGGCTAACCAAACCGAGATCTCTGGTATGCTAAGCAAGTACTCTATCAACAGAGCCACATTCCTAGCCTCAAAAACCAAACTCTGAGGACAGAGGAGACTTCTTTCCCATAGCATCCCCATTACCCATGAAGGTGTCTAGAACACATCAGGATAGATTTGGGAGTAAAAAAAACTGGCTTGGCTACAACCACCACATGAACACAGCCATGTAATTAACCTGTATGAACCTCCATTCCTCTCCTATAGACTGGGGCACTTAGACTAGATAAGCTCTGACCCACCAGGATTCTGATGGAGATAGCAGGGATAAGGAGACATGAAAAGGGAGAGGGAGTAAAGTCTCAGTGTCTAATACCTACAACTAACGCTGTATCAACAAGCCCTAATGCAGAATCTGATGGGGACTTTCACTGAGCAGTCACAAGAGACCACTGCAGAGCTTTGAAAAAGACACACACCACACAGCCACACTACAAGTACAGCTTAAATTGGTTCAGTAAGCAGTAATAACTGTAATTAAGGTATGAGTTTGTTGGCGAGCACAGCACAGCACAGCAGAGAGCAGGCTCACATTTGCTTGCCTTTAGGAGGCAGCCGCGTCCTTACCACACAGGAAGATTGGATAAGCAAGGCTGAGTGCAGCAGCTCCTTTGTCTCTGCTGATGGGAATTGATACTGACACTGGAGTCAGACGGATGGAAGGACCAGCCCAGTGGAGCTAAAGACTGTGAAGTCAGAGCACAGAGGCTGAAGAAGGCCTGGAAGACTGACTGAAATGTCCAGTCAGGGCTCCTGCAGGTCAGGTAAGATTCTAGAAGGTGAAGCAACCGTTCTAGTAGGAAAGATGGCTACATGAAACTATGCATATGCGTGTGTGCGTGTGTGTCTGCGCGCATGTGTTTGAAGAGAGCAGAAGAGGAGAGTACACATAAATTCAAGACTCTGTAGCAAAAAACGTCAAGCTTCTGTTATTCTATGGATAGCCTTACATAACTCATATAAAGTTTAAAAAGGTAGTTGGCAGCCAAGGTTATTTTTAGACTAGTATTTACTCTAATAAGACCACTATAAAGATGATTTCGACCATGATATTGTATGAGAAAACCAGAAAATTAAGACAGAACGTCTCTCAGAGGGCAAAAATGAAAGAAAAAGATGAGCTAGTGGTTTTTCCCTCAATGAGTGATGTCAACTGTCAGAAGACTTAAGCATACTATAATCAAAAAAAAAAAAAAAAAAATCAGAAAGGCATCTTTCCAGAGTGAGAATGGTGTGAGAATCAAAGCCTTCTCTGTAAAAAGAAAGTTCGCTGAGGAACACGTTAGTGGTGTCCAGTCTTCTGCACCTACAACTGGAGAGAAGCAAGTTAGTACCTCACTGATACTCAGGAACCAGTGACTGGTTAACGAGGCATCAACAGCAATGCTCTATTTAAATGGGCAACCAACACTTAAAACTCTACACCAATGGGCTGGCAACTCCATTTTCTACAAGACCGTCTTTCAACATGAAAAGCTCCACTGACATCTAATTCTGAAAACCTAGGCAAGCACATTCTTCTAGAAAGTAAGATTTCCAGGGTAAAAGCTGTGACTCCTTTTCACAGGAAACCTATGGAGTGGGGGTGGAGGACACTGGACAACTCCTCTTCCACGGGAATAGGGGAGGGCAACAAAGAGAAAGGCAGGGTAACAAAGACCTAACATCTGAGTCCAGAAGGAGAACTATAAAAACGTTAAATTAACAGCCTCATTCTAAATTGAGGGAAATGTCAGCCTAAAGAGAGGTGGGGAAACTGGAGTGGGCAGATCACAAAGATAATAGTGTTGGGAGGAGGGGTGGTTGAAAGAGGCAGCAGGATGAAGCCAAAAGCAAGTTAAAAAAAAAAAAAAAAAAAAGCCACAAGAGCAGGCACTTAGCTTAATGGAAGTGGGAAAGCATTCTCGAAGTAAAGGGCTCCAAACAGTGGGGGAGAAGCAACTTAACCAAAAAAAGAAAAAGAAAAAAAAAAAAAGGGAAAAAAAAAAAGCCTCTTGGGACGACGGGGCTCAGTCCACCACAAAGACAGACGAAGCTGCGAAAAGTCCTCCAGAACAGTTCCTGAACCTTTACTTTGTCATTCAGAATCCAAAAGCTTTGACTGGATAGCTGAACACTTCAATTTTTCTACCCTTACATCATGCCCAACATGGCCATTAATAATGGAAGAGAAGGTCATTCTTAAATCCAACGGGCACCCTGTTCCAAAACTCTCGGATTCTTTTTCAAGAAGGAGGAGACTCATCAAACCCCCAAACATCTCTAACTCAGGGAAAGTGGCTAACAGGCCAGTCCCCGTCCCCGTCCCCAGTGTTTCCCAACAACCGTTAACTTCAGCTCTGCTCGAAATCTGACCCGCACAAAGGCATCTAGGGTACAGAGAACGCCCACCTCGGGGCTCCTGCGGTCTAGAAGGCCGTCTGGTTCCGGTCTAGTTCCCACTCCCCGAAGTTCTTTCCCTTCTGTATCTGCTCTTGGACCAATTCTTCCCAAGAACAATTTTAGTTTCGTGTACCCCGATTTCCCGGTTAATGTCACCGGGCTGCTTAAGTCTTAGGATCCCAGCAGGTACGGCGGACCCTGTAGCCTCAGGGACGGCGGTGGGCGGGGAGGGGACCCCGATCTCCTGCTGCCGCCGGCCTCAGCTCGGCGGGACTGACGCGTCTCCAGAGAGGGGCCAAGGACCGTGAGCCTCTCGTTCGCAGCCCGCAGCTCCGCTCAGGGCTCGGCCCGCGAGGAGGACGCCCGTAGGGGGCTCCGGTGTGCTCCCCTCCTGGCCTCCACAAGTTTCCAAAAGACCAGCGCCTTCTCCGGAGTCTCCTGTTGCCCTCCCTACCAGCAGTTGCACAGCAAGGACTTCCCGGGCACGTCCTTCTCTCTGCCTTTTCTCTTCCCGCGCCTCCCTCTCTACTCCCAGGCCCTTTACAAAATTTCTGGTACAGGAGAGATTAAAAAAGAAAAAGAAAAAAGAAAAAGAAAAAAAAGATCACTCACAGCTTCACTACATTCTCCACCACAGCCGCCATCTTCCCAGTTCCTCTCCCTCAGGCCGGGAGGCCCCCCGAAACCCGCAACGCGCAGGCGCTAAGCCTTCTCGGGACACTCGGTTCTCGACTCTCTGCGCAGGCGCAGCCCGAGGGTGCGCGCACGCACAGGCCCACGAGAACGAGCTCTAAGAGAACGGCCCGTCCTGGAGCCTAGGGGATCGCAGTGCGCAGGCGTGATTTGAAAACTATGCAGCTCATTCTAGAGACCCGTCTCCCCACCGTTTAGTGGAGCCTCAGAAAGGAGGTCTGGCATGGTAACCTCTTGCAATTGGGAAATGAACCAATGGACCTGTCAGTTCGAGGCCTCACAACAAACAATACAAGCCGTGTTCCTTTGGTCAGCCAGGAGGTACCAAGTGGCCAAGAAACCAAAACTAAATATTTCTGATCTTATACATGCTATAGAAGGAAGTGCACCTTTGGATCTGTCCATAAATACCCTTCATACACTAATCCCAAAAGTTGACTGTTACAATTTCACTACTGTTGTTTATGGTCCTTTTACCTTCGGGGACAATAGGAATAATGCTGGAAAGGAGTAGATTAACTTCTCAAGAGTTTATTGTGCATCCAAGTATAGGGGATAGCAAGGAAAAAAAATAAAATTATGACATATATGAAAAAGAAAATGCAAATTGATGCAGGGGATAGAATTACTCCGCTGTACCTGTTTCCTTACTTCAAGGGTAAGGCTGCTCCAGTAGAAAGAAAAGGAGCTTTTGGAAGTACTGGAAAACATGTGTTCTGCAAACAATAGTCAACGAAGGAGACCCAAATTAATGATACAAATTAATGATGTTGAAATAGAAGATTTGGTGGCTACAGGAGCTGAGCTGATGTTAGTATACTTTTTCAAAAGTCTGGAATCCTTATTGCCCACTTCATGGATTTGCATAACTCGATACTAAAGGAGAAATAAATGTTGTTTTTGTTTTTTTAAGTTTTTGTTTTTAGCTGGGCGGTGGTGGTGCACGCCTTTAATCCCAGCACTTGGGAGGTAGAGGCAGGAGGATTTCTGAGTTGGAGGCCATCCTGGTCTACAGAGTGAGTTCCAGGACAGCCAGGGCTACACAGAGAAACCTGTCTCGAAAAACCAAAAAAAACCAAAAAAAAAACAACAAAAAAAAGTTTTTGTTTTTGAGACAGAGTGCACCTACACAGCCCTGGCTGTTTTTGAGACAGAGTCTGCCTGCACAGCCCTGGCTGTTTTTGACACAGAGTCCGCCTGCACAGCCCTGGATCTCTGAACTCTCTGTGTAGATCAGGTTGACTTCAAACTCACAAGATCCACCTGCTTCTGCCTCACTGGCAGGCATTTATTGTTTGTTGTTGTTTTATAGGTTTACTTTGTGTATGTGTGTGTGAATGTATTCTGTGTGTGACCTCTGGAGAACAGCAAATGCTCTTAACCACTGAGACATCTCTCCAGCCATCAAGTGCAATTTTTTAATTTTTAAATTTTATTTTATGCATATGAATGTTTTGTTTGCAGGAATGTCTGTGCATCATTTATGTGCTTGGTGCTAGGGCAGGAGGATGGTGGGGAGGCCAGAAGAGGGCATCATTTGGTTGTGAGCTGCTCTGTGGGTTCTGGAAATTGAATCCCGGTCCTCTGGAAGAGGAGTCAATCCTCTTAACCAGTGAGCCAACTCTAGTCTCCTGCATTTTTTTTTTTAAAGTATATTGATCCATGGTTTGCCCAATTCATGAATGTGGAACCCATAGATACACAGGGTATTGCATCTCTTTTTGTCAGAAAACACAAAAGTCTTATCAGAAATACAGAATTTCTGCCCATTCCTGTGGCCATTCCCTTAACAGCTCATCTCAATCTTTCGAAATTTTATATTAACTATGGTATAGCATTAATTGAAGGGCAAACATGTAGCTCAGTTGGTAGAGTGACAATCTAGCATGCAAGAAGTTCTGAGTTCAACCCACAGCACCATATCAACTGAACCCAGTCCCTTTGTAAGAACAGCCATCATTCTTATCTAGTGAGCCATCTCTCCAGCCTCTTCCAGCCCCCGCCTGCCAGACACCTAAATCAACGTCTATGTCCACCACTGATACTTGGTTTGGATGGTAGTTAGTCTTGGTGGTCAACTCAATGAGATCCGACTCACCATGGAGACTCTGGAGGTGTCTGTGAAGGACTTTGTAGATCTAGTTAATGGCAGTGGAAAGACCACCCTAGCTGTGGGTCGCACCAGCCCATGGGCTGAAGTTCCAGACTGAATAAAAAAGAAAATAATGGAAATACCTACAGTCATCACTTTTGGCTTCCTGACTGTGGACATAAGGTGACTGGCTGCCTCAAGCTCCTGCTCTCGTGACTCCTCAACATAATGGACTGGACTGTACCCAGGAACCAGGAATCAACATAAACCTTCCCGAAGATGTTTTCATCAGTTATTTGTCACAGCAACAAAGTAACCAATGCAGATTATTCTGTTTCCTTCTCACTGTGAGTGCAGACCTAAGTACAACGCCTTAGAGGGAAGTCACAACCTCTGTGGAATCTTCTAGGGTGGGCTTTTCTCATGCAAGTCCACTATTGATGGAGAGTGGCCCACCTTGAGAAGGAAACCCAGGACAAGGATACAGGATGCTCAGCCACCAGCAGCAGCATGGTTTATTGCAACCAGAATTCCCTGGTCATGTGAGGAAGGGATGGAACAGGACACAAGGCAGGAGATGTCATGCTCTATAGATGCCATGCTCCCAGACCAGAACACAAAGACCCATGGGAAGCCTATCCAATGATTCTGACGTGGAGGGTAGTTGGAAAGGAAGTGGGCTCCATTTTAGCAGAGTCTTCTCTACAAGGGACCTGAGGGAAAAGGGGAAATTGACAATGAGGGTCAAATGACCAAAGAGACTCAGGAGACTCTAGGGCAACTTCTGCATGGGTCCCTTGTGGACATTGTCAGATGAAAACAAAGATACACTTTGTCCATTGGGAGAAGAGAAAACAAAGGCTCAAAGTGACAGTCACTGGCCAGCACCCATAGGTGTGACCTGGGATCCTGACTCCTAGGTCATGGCCATTGTCCACAGATGTCTCCAGATATCACCACAGCCTGGGTGACCTGCCTGATCAGCCAAGGGTCTTATGTGGGGATCTGCACATGGCCTAGGTCCTGATCCATGATCTGGAGGACCTCATCCAGGATAGAAGGCCCCAGGTCCACATGCAGGGACAGCAGGGAGCTGGCATGGGACAGGAAGGGCTCCTCGGACTCTGGGTCAGGGCTCATCCCATTGTGGGTCGAGCTAGCCTCTGGAATCCTCCAGACGTCCACATTTCCTGCTTCCTGTGGGGAGGACGTTGGAGAAGGCTGTGGTGACTCAAGGTGCAAGCGAGGAGGCTTAGGTGGAGCCTGGGCTGTGGGCAGAGTGAGGGCCTGGGGGCCACCGATTACAGGAAGAGAGATGGCGTTTTTGAGCAGAGGTGACAGCCCATCAGGGAGCTCTCGCCCACACACTGTGGTAGTGCGAGTAAACTGGAAGGGAAGGTCAAAGCTGCCATCCTCCTCAGCCTCTTCCACTGCTGTTCCCGGAAGGAGATGGAACTTGCCCTGCAGGAAGGAGATGTCCCCAAACATGTCATCTCCACCACCACTGCCAATGTGAATAGTGTGACGAAAGTCCCCAAGTGGTGGGCTGATCATGTCTGAGGACAGTAGATCCCGAAGCTTCTCTTTCTTGCCTTTGCGGCTGCCACGTTTCAAATAGATGGGGACCTTGGTGGACATGGTGACTTCAGTACACAGTCCTGACTGCTCAGTCCTCAGTACCCTCTCAACACCCTCTGCCAAAACAAGCTCCAAGAGGACCAATGTCCACACTTGCCAAAAACAAAACAAAAACTAGATGATGAGATGTGATCAAAGTTGGCCTAAGTGTCAGAAAAAGTTAGATTAAAGGCCAACAAAGACAGGGTTGTGGCTACACCCCACTCTCTTCTCAAATGAAGGTCCTTTTGGAGAACTGGAGGCAGAAAGGTGCGGTCTCCTCAGCAGCCGTGTGCTTAGCTCTTGTTCCAAGATTCTCTCCTTAGTCCTGAGTTGAGAAGCTGAAATGAAGGAACGCATAAATCAGGAACAGGAAGACAACAGACAAAGCAAAGCAAGTTGAAGTGAGGTGCAAACCAATAATCCCAGCACTCAGGAGGCACAGACGGGGGAATCAGGAGTTCAAGGCCAGCTAGGCTACATAAGACCCTGCCTCTAAACAATATACAAGAATTGGAGGATAGCTCAGTTACAGTGATTGCCCAATGTGCAGGAAGCCCAGGCTCTGCCCTGACATTACATAACGCGTGCATGGTGGTGCAGCCAGGATTGTCAGCACTCGCAAGGTACCAGGAGATCAGGAGCACCAGCTCATCCTTGACTACGTACCAACTTCTGGCTGTAAACCGCAGGTATACAAGGCTCTGTCTGAAGGGATGGAGAAAACTCAATGCGTGGCACAGGGGCAGGTGAGATGGCTCGGTGGGTGAAAGCACCTGTTGGGAAGCCTGGGGACTTCCCAACTTCTGAGTCTAAGCCGCAGAACCACAGTAGGAGAGAACTGAGCTGTTGTTTCAGACCTCCTCATGCGGGCTGTGACATGTGCCCAAACACAAACACACAGTAATAATAAAAATAACTTTAGAAAGTCAACTTTCTCCTGAGGCTTGGTGGATTACACCTTTAATCCTAGCACAAGGAAGGCAGAGGCAGGTAGACCACTGACTTTGAGGTCTATGTAGTATGGTACGACTCTATCTTAAAAAAAAAAAAAAAAAAGCCAGGCAGGTGGTGATTTAAGTTTTAATCCCAGCACTTGGGAAGCAGAGCCAGGCTGATCTCTGTGAGTTCGAGGCCAGCCTGGTCTACAGACAGAGTTCCAGGACATTCAGGGCTATACAAAGAAGCACTGTCTCAGGAAGAAAAAAAAAACAGCTCTAATAATTTTTCATTTCTACTCTCCCTGTATCAGTGCTGCCCTTAGGGAACACCTAATAAAAAGTATGTGTCTTTACAGGCCCCTGGTGGCTTCCGGAACCATGCCAGGCCTCAGACCTGCTTTGCTTTGTTGTTTTTTAAACAGACTCTCACTATGTAGCTTAGTTGACTTAGAGCTCACTGTGATCTGGGACACAGAGATCTACCTGCCTTTGCCTCTCAAATGCTGCAATTAAAATGTAAGCCACTATACCCCTCCTCTTTTGAGGGGAAACTGAGGCCTAGAATCTGAATAGTGGATCCTATGAACTCCTATCCCTGGTCCCTGGCTCTGCTCATTGCTCCTGCCTAGGTATTCACTCTCATCCCTGACCTCCATACAGGAAGTGCCTCATTGTATGGAAGTCTCATCACTGCTCTTAATTCCCTACTCAGCAGAGGGTGGAGAGTTTGGAACCTGCCTCTCCTGCCCAGGCCTGGTCCAGAGCTGGGAACAGATGTCCATCCCAGTGAACGGTCAGTGTCTCACACTGGATCCATCACTTTCCAGTTGAAGGATTCTCTTTCCTCCTCTCTCAGGTCAGGTCCTTAGCAGCGAGGCTGGGTCTGATGGAGTCTGTCTGAACCTCCTTCCAGTCCCAGCACTGAGAGAGAGGGAGCAGGGTGTATAGATACTTTTTGGGTGTAGCTCCTGGCAGAATCCGTGCCTGGCTAGAGAAGCAAAGTGAGACAAATGAGAAGCATCGGCTACATTTTGGACTCCCACAAGTAAAATGTAGAAACATGGTCAAAGGGTGCCATTAGCTTTTATGTAAGTGCACCGTATGCATAGGTGGTGCCCACAGGTCAGAAGAAGACATCGAATGCCCTGGAACTGGAGTTACAGATAGTTGCGAGACACCATGTGGTTGCTGGGAACCCAACCTCTGCAAAAGCAATCAGTGTTTTTAAACCACTGAGCCATCTCTCCAGCCCTGAGAGGGTGCCATGTATTAAAAGCATTGACTACCAATGCACCTGCCATCCACCCCCATATATCCCAGCCTAGATAAGGTCCTATCTTTTGTTTGTTTTGTTTTGTTGAGTCAGGGTTTCTCTGTGTAGCCCTGACTGTCCTGGAACTCACTCTGTAGACCAGGCTGGCCTCAAACTCAAGAGAACCTCCTGCCTCTGCCTCTTTTTCATTTTTTTTAACCTTTATTTTTATTTTATGGGCATTCTGCCTACATGTGTGTCTGTACACTCTGTGTGTTGGACATCCTAGCACTGGAGTTACAGACAGGTGTGAGCTGCCATGTGGGTGCTAAAAATTGAACCCAGATCCTCTGGCAGAGCAACTAGTGCTTTTAACCCCCAGTCATGTCTCCAGCCCGACAGGATCTTATCTTAACATGAGAAATGAGAAAGAACCAGGAAGGTCACCATATGGGGTGAAAGAGAGAAGATGTGTGGTCACTGCATTGGAAGGAAAGGTGTGTGGTGGCACACGCCTTTAATCCCAGCACTTGAGAGGCAGAGGCAAGTGGATTTCTGAGTTCGAGGCCAGCCTGGTCTACAGAGTGAGTTCCAGGACAGCCAGGGCTACACAGAGAAACCCTGTCTTGAAAAACAAAACAAACAAAAAAAAAAAAGGAAGGAAAGGTGTCCCCAGTAACTGAGTGATCTGCTACACTTTGCCCCATTGCTATAATAAAGCACACATGTATAATATACATGTGTGTGAAGGGGTGTAATGATATTATTTCAGACTGACTTTTCCTCTCTTGTTATAGACCTTTTGGGGGGACTGAGACTCACTATAGAGTTTTGACTGGCCTAGAACTCAGAGATTTATCTGTATCTGCCTCCTGGATGTTGAGATTAAAGGTGAGTACCAGCACACCCAGATGATGATGATGGTGATGATGGTGATGGTGATGGTGGTGGTGGTGATGATGATGATGGTGATGGTGATGGTGGTGGTGATGATGGTGATGGTGATGGTGGTGATGGTGATGGTGATTTATTGCAGTGGGTGCACTGAATAATAATATAGTTTGGTGGCTGAGAGCATTTACTGTTCTTCCAGGGGACTTGGGTTCAGTTCCCAGCCTCCACATTGCAACCACTGACAACCATCTGCAGCTCCAGTTCCACGGGATCTCATGCTGCAGTTGTCCAGACTTATACACACTTATATACTTACACACATAGATAAAATTAGAAATCCTTTTTTGTTTGTTTGGGTTTTTGTTGTAGTGGGTTTTTTGTTTGTTTGTTTGTTTTGTGTTTTGTTTTTTGTGTTTTTACTTTTG
This sequence comes from Rhabdomys pumilio, assembly GCA_030674055.1. Classification (NCBI taxonomy): domain Eukaryota; kingdom Metazoa; phylum Chordata; class Mammalia; order Rodentia; family Muridae; genus Rhabdomys; species Rhabdomys pumilio. The sequence goes on from JANHMN010000003.1 coordinate 134,866,506, forward strand.
TTTTTTTGATTCAGGGTTTCTCTGTGTGGCCCTGGCTGTCCTGGAAATCATTCTGTAGACCAGGCTGTCCTCAAACTCAGAGATCTGCCTGCCTCTGCCTCCCAAGTGCTGAGGTCAAAGGTGTGCGCCACCACTGCCACCACCAGGCTAGAGAAAGCTTTTATAAAAAGAATGTGAGATGCCTCACAAACGTGAGTGTCAAACCACCACCTCTGTCTGTCGGATTCAGTGTATGTGCTGTTACGGTGTGTACTTGTTCAGAGTTTTATATAAATGCAGTTTTTCTTTTGAGACGCTGTCTAAAAACACAGTGCAGAATATATACAAATCCAGAACAAAAAAACGAAACACAAAAAACAGAGCAACACCCCAGCCACCAGTTTCTTAATAAGCAAGTATTGTTTATGTAGTCAGAAAAAAAAAAAACAAAGTTATTTTTAAGGTGGAAAAAAATACACTGTGAATGGGTGTCATGCTGATTTAACAAGAAGGAAGTGGAGTGGGTGAGCCCTCCAGTTCCTTGGTGGGGGTTGGTGTATGGAAGGCCTGACTGGCCCCTCAAGCTCCACACGCAGAATCCTGTACAGAAGGCAGAGACACTTATCCAAGTTCATATAGCAGCCCGGGGTAGGGCCAGAACTGAAGCCAGAGGAGCCCATCCTCCTCCACACCTGAGCAAAAGAGGCATCCACCATTTCCTCTGCCTAGGATAAGGGTGAGCAGGAAGAGCAGGAAGGAGGCGGCAGAATGCAGGGCAGGGCAGTCCTAACTGTCTCCATCCCAGCACAGGACTTGCTCAGGAAACCCCACCCAAGGCCAGACACCCCAGGTCAATCATGCTGAGCCATGGAAGCTGAACACCTCTAACCCCCAGAGCACCTGCAGCCAACCGGAAACAAAGGAGTGACTTTCTTTCTTTTTTTTTTTTTTTTTTTTTTTTTTTTTTTTTTTTTTTTTTTGGTTTTTCGAGACAGGGTTTCTCTGTGTAGCCCTGGCTGTCCTGGAACTCACTTGGTAGACCAGGATGGCCTCGAACTCAGAAATCCACCTGCCTCTGCCTCCCAAGTGCTGGGATTAAAGGTGTGCGCCACCACTGTCCGGCCAAGGAGTGACTTTCTAGTGGTGGATCCCACCTAAGTCTAGGGAAGCTGTCTGATGAAGACACACCCTAAGTTTTAGAATCTTGTGACACCATATCAAATGCAAGGCCTGCTGACAATATCTCATTCGTTCAATTTGCTGGTGTGAAGCACTGGGTGGCTTTTCCTTTCTTTCCACTGAGGGAGAGTTGCAATGTCTGGTGAGATTTGCTGAAAGCCTGGGCCAGGTTCTTCCCTAACCTCGCTCCATCACGCTAGATCACCAAGGCAGCTTGGATGTTTCCACAGCAAATTGGGCGTCCCTGACAGCTGTCTACTCTGCGCCAGATGTTCCCACCCAAATCCAGATGTGAGAACAGAGGCTAAAGGGAAGGGTGGGGCCAGTATCAACCACCCAGGAGAAAGCTGGGAATAACACAGCAACTCTAAATAAAAGATCTGGCCACCACAGGACCAGAGGCTTCAGCCTGCTATGGAGTTCCTTACATGTTAACTCTGTAGGGTACATGGTGGTAGGTGCCACTACTGTCTTGGGTAGCTGCTGGAGTGGAACCGCAGAGACATTAAGGAACTTTACAAAGGTCATCGAACTAGCAAGGGAAGGAAGGCACTGGTACTGAGGCTGGTCCATGTGGCTCCAAGACAAAGAAGGGACCATACTTGTGGGGATGGGGATGGGGAGCAGAAGAGAGGCTATCAAGTCTCCAGGCTTCCTCCACATAGTCATATCTCTTGGCTGCCACTTCCCCAGCTTGCAAGTGTGCAGCACTGCACTGGTTAGGGCCAGGCTGCCGGGAGGAGCTTCCTCCACCAGTGGGACGCACAGACGAAAGCCATCCCAGTTCTGTGGGTTGTCCTGGACAGCAACCCTGGGCCTCCCTCAGAGAAAATGACTTCCTAGAGGCACATCACCTCTTGTCATGGAGAATATTTAGCCCCTGTTCACTCTGGATGTTCATGAAAATTCCCTTCCCTACATAGACACTTCAAAGCTAATGGGCTCCCCTACCAGTTTTTTGGTTTTTTGTTTGTTTGTTTGTTTTTGATACAGGGTCTTACTGTGTAGACCAGGCTGGCCTCAAACTCACCGAGATCTGCCTTCTTCCACCTCCCAAGTGCTAGGCCTAAAAGTGTACCACCTAAAAGTGTACCACCCGGCCAGGCCAGGCATGGTGATGAGTGCTGTTGGGAGACAGAAGCAGGCACGGTGATGAGTGCTGTTGGGAGACAGGCAGGCATGGTGATGAGTGCTGTTG
>JANHMN010000003.1:134868871-134914809 GCA_030674055.1 Rhabdomys pumilio
GATGAGTGCTGTTGGGAGACAGGCAGGCATGGTGATGAGTGCTGTTGTTGGGAGACAGAGGCAGGCATGGTGATGAGTGCTGTTGGGAGACAGGCAGGCAGATCTCGGCGAGTTTGAGGCCAGTTTGGTTTGTATAGTGAGTTCTAGGACAGTGAGGCTCTGTCAAACATTCAAGTCTCAAAAAACATAGAGAGAAAAGAAAGAGAGAGAGAGAGAGAGAAGAAAGTGTGCCACCATGCCAAGCTCTAGGTCTGACTTTTGCACCTTCTCCAAAGGCTTACTGAAAAGTTTTGTGGTTTTAGTTTTTCTTTTTTTGTTGTTTTTTTTCCTTTGTTTTTGTTTTTGTTTTAGTTTTTCAAGACAGGATTTCTCTGTGTAGCCCAGGTTGTCCTGGAACTCACTCTGTACATCAGGCCAGTTGAACTAACTTAGAGATCTGTCTACTTCTTCTTCTTCTTCTTCTTCTTTTTTTTTTTTTTTTTGGTTTTTCGAGACAGGATTTCTCTGTGTAGTCCTGGTTGTCCTGGAACTCACTCTGTAGACCAGGCTGGCCTCGAACTCAGAAATCCGCCTGCCTCTGCCTCCCAAGTGCTGGGATTAAAGGCTTGCGCTACCACCGCCTGGCCTGTCTACTTCTAAAAACTAAAAAACTGCCTCTAAAAATAAAAAAGGAAAAGAACTAAAAAGTTTTATTTATTGTTATTGTGTAAGTGTATCATGGTGTGTGTGTGTGTGTGTGTGTGTGTACCCACGCACACGCGCACACGTGAGTGTGTATGTAGTACAGAAGGGGTGTGGAAGTCAGAACACCTTATGGAGTCCATCTTTAAGTGTTTCAGGAACGGAGCTCATCTCCAAGCTTACTCAACAAGATATTTTCGCTGAGACATCTTGCCAGCCCAAGGGGAATGGTCTGAAATCTAGTTCCACCTGGGACTCTGTGTCCTTGGGTAATGAACCTTTCCTCTCAGAGACTGGACTCACCTTCTCTATCTTTAAACTAAGCTGACCCATTGCTATACTGGAAACAAAAGGCCTCTGCACAATAAATGAATCCAAAGTCACTGTCAAAGGACATTTAGCAAATATCTGCAGGGCTTTCCTCAGGCACTTCGGATCTCCCAGGTAGTGGTTGCAACAAGAACAAAAACCAAACCCTTTCCCGCCTCCCAGGAGTGGGTCCCCTCCTGCCAGCCTTGACAGGGCCAGCTCAGAATCTGGTTCTCCTGCAGCGGTCTCTCTGTAATATAAAGTCGCTAGGTGGCGCGCGCGTCCCTGCTATAACCCGGGGTTCTAGGGTCCCACCGAGCATACCCGCTCCAGGCAGACGCCCACCGAGGAACTGCGTGCTCCAGTACCCGAGGTGGCTCGCCCATAGGGCCTTTTTCTCTGGGTTGCACAATTGGACCACAGTGAGGGTAGAATTGCAATTATCGGGGACCTTGTCCGGGACTCCGATATCTGGGAGGGGCCTTGCCTGAGCTATTCGGCCTGGGCGAAGTCTCAGTATCTGTGCTTGGCGCACGGCCAGACTTCGGACGTGCAGGCCCCCGCCCTCCCGGGAGTCCGGCTCCTCAGTCCTGGCTCGTGTTCTCGTGCCGACCCCTCCAGGTCCCCAGTCAAGCGCTGCCCAGCGCGGCCCAGATCCATTTCAGTAACACTGCAGCTAAAGATAGGAGGACACCTCACCATCCGCTAAAAATACGGCCTCCAGACCAGACGGGCACACGGACTGAAGAGAGGATGTTCCCTAGTCCCGGGTCTCTGGCCAGCATAGACTTGCAGCTAGGAGATACGAGGCTGACAGCGCAGCACCTTGAGCGCTGCGGGAGGTCATGGGTAGGGGGCGGGGGCCTAGACCCCAGGTAAGGGACCTGATCTGGGCCAGAACAGAACACCGCCTGGCTATCACTCTCCAGGGAGCCACAGGAGGCCTAAAAAACCCCAGTCCGAACTCACCTTGAGAAGCGCGGGCAACGCTGCGGAGCTGTGCGGCTAGGATAGAGGACCAGGGAGGGCCTGGGAACTTACAGTGCAGACCCTGGGCCTAAGCCACGCCTCCAGTACCAGGAGCCAATCCCAGACCTCTCCTCTCGAGCCCCCACCCACAAATCCCCGCCCACCGCGGCACCGCCCAGGTTCTCCTTTCTGCAGAGGCTCAGAGCTGGATTCCAAGAGTCCAGAGCTCAACCTCGGCGGCTGAGGGCGATCACCGCGGGGTAACAAGGGTGGATACACACGAGGACGCCAGCTGTTCGTGTTGGAATAAAAACTTTAGGCTAGAAGTACTGGGCCAACAAAGGCCGGAAGAAAGAATTCTTGAGAAATCTCTGAGGATCTTTGGATGAGTTTCCTTGACGGAAGGACTGGGATCCTGGAGGCGCCCGCACTGTGACTCTACAAGAATGTACTGGGCTTTGCAGGCACCTTACAAACTTAGGAGCGTTTTGAAGAGTTTACCCTAACCTAAGAGAGTGATGAAAGGTGCGAGAAAGATTCAGGGTCGGGAGGTGCAGAGAAAAACAGAGACAGAGACACACAGCCTAAGCTTGCCTGAGTTTGCTGTCCTGCTAGGTGGTTTCTGAGGTAGGTGGTTTAGGACAGGATCAGAAACAGTTATTAAAGGGCAGGCCCTAAAGTTGCTGAGATAAACCGAGAGAAACTTCTCATTGCTCCATTTTGTGTGTAAATTTGCTGAGTGTTTATTTGTGGTTAGGGAGGCTCAGGGGTCAGGACTCAAAAAGTTTGAGGTTCTGGGCAGGCTGATACCCTTCCTTTCGGGTAAGTGCTAAGAGGAGTGAGGCAAAAGAAGAGGTGGACAATTCTGGGAGGAAAGAGATCAGGATGCTTGGCTTCCAGATAGCAGATGTAGAAAGAGGTGTGTGTATAAGAGGGAGGGATGCTGGGGTATGTCAGGCAAGCCAGAAAGGAGGGGAGAATGGGAAGGACTGAGTCATGCTTCCCTACAGATGACCATGTTCTGGGCCAGGGAGGACAACTCGGAGGAGCTCAGTGAGTTTCCCTGTATGTCAGTCCTTCTGTTTAATCCTCAATCACACACACACACACACACACACACACACACACACACACACAATGCACCCCTAGATCAAGAGCTCTATGTTTTAACCTCGGGGACCATTTTGTTATGTGGGAAAAGGGAATTACCAGGACTTATGATTGATTGAACTCTTGGGCTCAAGCAGTCTACCTTCAACCTCCAAAAGAGCTGGTCTTTAGATGTGAGCCACACGCCCTGCTCAGCTGTCTTTCTCAGAGATTTTCCTAGGTTAGTCATGTACTTTAGCTCATAGAGTTCCAGAGGCATGAAGCCCTGGGTTGTTGGCAGCAGTGAATTGAACAGCATGTAATGGTGCATATCTGTAATCCCAGTGCTCAGAAGACGGAGGCAGGGGGATCAGGAGCTCAAAACTATTCTCCTCATCTGTATAGTAAATTCAAGCTCCAAAATAAAAGAAGACCATTATGAGTGCAGACTTATTCTGTGAGCGTGCTGTGGCCAAGCCTCACAACCTCAGTTTGATTTCTGGGGTCTATATGGTGGAAGAAGGGAGGAACCAACTTTTAAATGTTTTTTGACTTCCACATGCACCAGGCACACATGCACGCTCTCCACCTCCGCAAAGCTCAGTGTCATTTATTTTCTGAGGCAGGTCTCTCTACATAGCCTTGGCTGACCTAGATCTGACTATGTAGCCCTGCCTGGCCTTGAACTCACAGAGATTAACCTGCCTCTGCCTTCAGTGTAACTTTTTAAAGAAAGAAAATGAATAAAGATTGTCCTGAATGGGCCAAACTTAATTACAAAGGCCCTTAAAAAAATAAAAACAAGAGAATGAAAGCACCAGAAGCTTCCTGGCAGTGAGCCTGTGACCCAACGCTAGAGAGCTGAGGAGGCAGATGCAAGGCAGCTACTTCAAGTTTGAGGCCAGCCTGGTCTACAGTGAGTTCCAGCCCAGGCAGGGCTACAGCATAGTGAGAACCCTGTGTCAAAAGAGAAAAGGGGGAGGGGCACAGTGAGAGGATTCAGCTCTGCTTCGGAGTGCTGGGATTACAGGCAGACATCATCACATTCTGTTCATTTGGTGCTTAAGACAGACCCCAGGGCTTCACGCTTGTTCCATAAGCGCTCTATGAACTAAACCTTATCCCCAAGCCTGATGAGCCGCAGGACCCACATGGCGGGAGGAGAGAACTGTTCCCACAGGCTTTCCGCTGAGCAGTACACACACCAACAAATAAGTCAAGTCTGTAAAATGAAAGGAAGGGAAAGGCAAGCCAGAAAGGCACACAGTGCTATTCTTAGAGATGAAAGAAGGGCTCGAGGGCCAAGGACCTCTGGACCTTCCAACAGCAGGAAAAGACAGCGACAGACAGATTCTACCCAGGAGCTTCCAGAATGAACAGTCACGCTAACACCCTCACCTTAGTCTCAGTGGCCTTCTGACCTACATAACACGCTAATGCATGTCTGTGGCTCCGTTGTTGTTTGAAGTTATGTGCAAGTGTCTGCCTCTGTGGGGATGTGTGCAGGGAGCCTGAGGGCACCTGGAGACCTTCCTCCGGGTGGTGTGAGCTGCTCGACATTGGGTTCTGGGAGCCACACTCAGTGTGAGCAGCACTCTGAGACTTTAAGCACTGAGCCATCTCTCCAGCCCAGTTGCACTGTATTAAGCAACCAAGCAAGCTTGTGTTAATTTGTTCCAGTATCAATGGAAAATGAAATAAGGGAAGCTGAGAATTTCATCTTTTTCTGCTGCTTAAAGTGTTTTACTACATAGCCCTGACTGACTTGGAACTCTACGTAGACCAGGCTGACCTCAAACTCACAGAGGCCCACCTGCCTCTGCCTCCCTGTGTGCCAGCTTGGCTGGCAATGTTTAATCTTTGGCTGGCAGTGCTTCATGCTCAGGTCCACAGGATGCACCAGTGCTAACCTGATGGCTTAGAGAAAAACTAGGACAGTGCAGGAAAGGGGCTTGGGCCACACTGTGGTCTGGGTGAAAGTTAAACTTTGAATATGTCCCCGAAAGACATATGTTGGAAATTTACTCCGCATGGCAACTGTGTTGGGAGGTGGGGCCTGCTGGGGGCTATTTAATTCAGAGGGCTCTAAGCCCACAAGAAGTTTCGTTGGAAGGGTTGGAGGGTGCAAGCCCACTTTCTCTCTCTCTCTCCCTCTTCCTCCATCTATCCAGTCTCTCTTCTGTTTTCTGCCAGGGGATGATGAAACTGTATGAGGACCCTCACCAGATGCCAGCTGGTATCCAGATGTTCTCAGACATTCCAGCTCCAGGATCAGAGCTGGCAACAAAACAGGAAGTTACAGGAGTAAAAGATTGGGGAGATCTTATGCTCTTCTCCAAGGCCAAGGGCTGTTCTGGCAGCAAGCAGCTCAGGGCTCTTTGGGGCAGTCTCTGTAGGGGATGAATGGTGGGGCAGGATTGGAGAGGGTATGTAGGGAGCTGCAGAGCACTCTGGGAATTGGTCTTGGTTATCCTGGATGGGAAAAGCTTTTGCTCAGAGATGTCCATGCACTTGGATGGCTCCTTGGCTCTTGCTGTCATCCTGAGCAGGACAATGACCTGGTCTGCACCCAGAGAAGCCTAGCTCTGGGTTCTGCCCTGTGTAAGTGTTTGAGGAGGACACTTAGCTTCCCCTCCACTTACGAACAGGCTAGAAACACAGTCTCTGAAGAGAATCCCAGTGGGCGGATTGTACATACATGGGATTGTGCAGACATACCTGGCATTGCCATTTGGTGTCTCACAGTTAATCATTTATAGAATGGAATTTTTAGTTGGGACACTGCGGTATGTGCCTTTAGTCCCAGCACTCAAAAGGCTGAGACAGGAGGATTGCTATATTTCTAGACCAACTTGGGCTTTACATTGAGTTCCAGGCTAGTCTACAGAGTGATATCCTGTCTCAAACCAGAAGAAAGATAAAATAAGATTTTCAGTTACTTAACAAGCTTTTTACACAGACTTTCCCCACTCACCCCAGGCTACATGTAAAGACCTAGGGGTGTGTAGGGGTGGAGCTGGACTAGCTTAACTCTTTGGGTACAGCTCCCAATCTAGACCCTGTATTCAGGTTGGACATCCCAGTTGGGATATGATGTGCCCATGGGAAGGTTCTGGGGGCACCACTGTGGCTGACAACCTAGAAGGCACAGAGAAAGGCAGTGCAATCCACGATAGACCTGCTAGAAAAGGGAATTCAGTTCCGTCTCAGCCCTCAGCCTCCCTGCCCTAGGACGGGCCCATTAGGTCCAGCCTACAGCTTCCTCCCCCACGGAGATGACCACACAGACTGACTCAGTCCTTCCTTCCCGTCTCTGCTACTTCTTCCTGGAAATTGCCCTCATCCCAGGCCCTGACCTCTGTGGGCCCTGGAGGATACAATCAGAAGTCCCTCCCCCAAGGGTAGACAGAATGAAGAGACTAAGAGGAGCCCCCCTTCTCTTGGTTGGGCTGGAGCCAGCTCTCCACATCTTGGAAATACAGAGCCTGAGAGGTAGACAGTATGCCAGACATGTCAAGGACAATCATCTCGGGGACATCCAGGGAAGACACTGGGAAGGGATGATAGAGGTCTCATGAGGTGTGTGAGTGCTCCTTCTGGTCACAGGGTCTCTGGGAATGGTGAAGGAGCTGTGTGCACCTGGGAAGCCTCTGCTGTTCCATCCCAGCTTGGCCTGCAGTGCCTGTGGCCCGAGCCCACCCCAGGCCTGGGTTGGATATTTTTTTCCTTGATTGTTTTGTGTTTCCTTCCTCCCCAGGACTCCTGCCAAGCCCTGCCCTTCCCTCCTCCCTTTTCATTCCCTTTCAGAGAACTTGACATCCAAGGCTGGGGTTCCAGACGAGCAGCCACGGAGTCAGTCACCCTAGATGGTGGCCTCTGCTCAGACCCCTCCTTGGGAATTGGGTGGTAGGGCCTTCCTGGGGGACTTTCCTTTAGGTTTGAGTTTTGGCCTCTAGCTCAGTACCATGGGGTTTTCCAGAGTGGTGACAGTCCTGCCCTGGAAGGGACAAGCCCAAACATTTCCTCCTAGAAGCTTTTGGGAGTGTCTTGGCCCCATGGCTGCCATTGGTAATACATGAAAGGGTCATCAGGCTGCCTGCAGGACCTCCCAAGCCTAGGACTTCCTAGGTGCCTTGTCATTATTAGGGACATCCTTCCAATCACAGTTTCCACTCTCAGTCCCCTACCCCCGACCCCAGCTGGTGGTGTTGCAGGTATGTGCCGACATAGATCCTGAAAGGCCTTTTTTGTTTGTGTTTGTTTTTATTTTGTTTTGTTTTGTTGAGACAGGGTCACTCTACACAGCCCTGGCTGCCCTGCAACACACTGTATAGACCAAACTGGCTTCTAACTCACAGAGATCTTCCTGCCTCTGCCTCTAGAGTGCTGATGAGGGCATTAGCCATCGTGCTTGGGCGAGAAGCCATGCTTGTGTGTGGTGTTTACTTCAGGAACTGCTGGACTACAGACACAATGGCCAAGCTGAGCCCAGCCTCTGGGAGAGCTGACATAAATATCAATTCTAAATCAGTTTGGATGTGACATCATGTAGTCCCCAGGACAGTATCAAGGTCTGAATCACTGCCAGGAAGACTTAGTCAGTGGCTGGGAATCAAAAGAACAAAAGGGGGGGGGGCTGCAATATGGTTTAGTGAATACTGGTGCTTGCTGTGAAGCCTAGCAACCTGAGTTCAATACCTAGGACACACCGTAGAGAATGGTAGAAAGAACCAACTTTCAAAAGTTGTTCTCTGACCTCCACATGTGCACCACACACACACACACACACACACACACACACACACACACACACTACAAAAAAGAACTGCAGAGATGGATTTGCTGCCAGGGATAGAAAAACAAAAAAGAGGGTTAGCAGGGTTCCAAAGAAAGGAGACCTGGCACAGGTATTAATGGGTGAGGTGGAGTTTGCATGGAGCAGGAGGAAGCCTGGAGAGACTAAGATCTAGAGGACGTGGCGCACACAAGGTGGACCGCACGTGAGACGTACAATAGAGCAAGGCACAGAAGGGACAGTAAGGGATGTATTGGGGACAGTAAGGGGATGTACTGGTTACTTTTGTCAACCCAGAGTTACCTGGGAAGAGGAAGCATCAAATCAGAAATCTCTCTGATCATCCACAAACTGTTGTGACTATTGATTGGGCGATACCATCCCTCAGCAGGTGGGTCTGGGCTGTAGTGAAAGCTAGCTGCTTATATTCCCAACTTTCTGGTCTCCAGTGTGAGTGACTGACGCCGCACTCCAACCTCTAAATGGCAAGGCTTGTACTTGGGCCACTCTGAGCCATGGTGGTAGTTCAGGGGTGGAAATGGGGACTAGTAAACAGGAGCTTCAGAACTTCTTGGGACTGTGAGGGTTCCAAAGGCCAAGGCTAGGGATGCTGGTGGCTAGTTCTGCTGCTGTAAGGGAAGGGCCTGCCTGAGAATGAGAGCAACATAGAAGAAGCAGAAGTTCTTCCGGTGTTGGTGCACGCCTATAATACCAGTACTCGGTAAGTGCGGGAAGGAGGATCGATCAGGAGTTCTAGGCCAGGCTCAGCCTCAGAGTGAGTTCAAGGTTAGCCTAGACTACTCAAAATCTGTCTCACCCTCCCTCCAAATAAAGAATGCAGAGCCATGAAAATCAACCTGTGAGATTGTTTATGTTCCTGGTCCCAGCATACCCAAAGCATTTTCATTATATTAGCTAAAAATTCCAGGTTTTGCTTGGAGTTTTGGCATTGTTTCTGTCACTTGCCACTGAGAAATAAAGGCTCATTACAGAGTAACTAAAGACCAGAGATAGTCATGACAGTTGCTGAATGTATTAGGAATGACAATAGGTGTCGTCCTTCAGAGGTATACCACAGTTAGAATCTTCTTCCTTTTTCTTCTTCTTCCTCTTCTTCTCCTTTCCTTCTCCTCCTTCTCCTTCTTCTTTTCCTCCTCCTCCCCTACTCTTCCTTCTCCTTCTCTTCCTTCTTCTTTTCCTTCTCTTCTTCCTCCTTTTCCTTCTTCTCCTCCTTTTCTTTCTCCCTCTTCCTCCCTCTTCTTTTTTTTCCAGACAAGAGTTTCTGTGTGTAGCCTTGGCTGTCTTAGAACTCACTCTATAGACCAGGCTGGCCTCAAACTCACAGAAAGCCAACTGCTCCTGTTTCCCAAATGCTGGGATTAAAAGGTGTGTGCCACCACCACCAGGCATTCTTTTTGTTATTTATAGACAGGGTTTCACTGTGTAGCTCTGCCTGGTCTCAAATTCACTGTGCTGGCTAGTTTTCTGTCTGACACAAGCTAGTTAGCCGAAAGGAGGGAACCTCAATTGGAAAAATGCCTCCATAAGATCCAGCTGTAGGGCATTTTCTTAATTAGTGATTGATGGGGACCACATTGAGGAGCCACCCCTGGGCTGGGCTGGTGGTTCTGGGTTCTATAAGAAATCAGGCTGAACAAGCCATGGGGAGAAACCAGTAAGCAGCTCCCCTGAGTTTTGGGCCAAATACTAAATATTTAGACGAGTTGAGCCCCCAAATCCTGCAGGGACTGATGGAAGTTGCAGGGAAGGCACTGCTGGGGACAGATGACTCTGAAGGGGGTAGGGAAAACCATCTCTGTGGGGCCTCTGCTGTTTTCTGTTGGCAATATATTTTGTAGACTGCTTGCTGTGGTTTGGATAAGCACCACCCCCTGAGTACACTCACGATGTATTTTAATTCCGGCCAGGCACAGTGGTGCAAGCATGCCATCCCAGCACTCAAGGTAGCATGTGCCATACACTCTATCCAAACTGAGACAACAGTGAACAAGACCATTCCTGCTCTTAGAGATCAAGCGTGAATAGCATAGGGGACAGGCTATGGAGCACTTCAGGAATAAAGTGGCAAGAAAGTTGTGACTATTTTTGTTGTTAAAGACAAGGATGGGATGAGGCTGGAGAGGTGGCTCAGTGGCTGAGAACACCTGCTGCTCTTTCAGAGTCCAGCATCCAGCATCAAGTGGTTCATAACTGCCTGTATTAACTCTAGCTTCAGTGGGTTCTGACCCCTCTGGCCTCCCAGGCTACCTAAACTCACATGCACAAAGCCACCCACATATACAAGTTAAGAATAATAAGGATAAGTCAGTTTTTAAAAGCTGCTGAGATGGCTCAGCAGGTAAAGGCATTTGCCTAGAAGTCATAATGAACTCAGCCCCCAGAACCAACATGATGGAAGGGGAGATCCAACTCTCACAAGTTGTGTCTGGCCTCCATGCCGCGGCACGCATGCCCCATCCAAGTAAATAAGTGTAAAAACCTAAAAGATAGGTGATGTAGAATGGTTGGCAAAATGCTTGGCTAGCATGAGTGAGGCTCTGGGTTCAATGGCTAGCACTGAATACACTGGGCATGGTGGCATGTCCATACAAGCCCAGCACCCAGGAGTTCAAGGCCAGTCTCAGCTATACATTTAGTTTGAACAGGATATGGGGACAATCCAAACCCTGTGACACATATCCCTAGGGGCAACTTCTGTTATCAGAAAAGTTCTAGAGAGCCTCAGGCACTCATGGGAACCACAGGCTGTAGGAGAAACCTGCTTGGCGTCAGTAATGACCTTCCTTTCCATCTCTGCTTGTCTGAGAGTAGCCTCTGGCCTGTCTGTTAAGAGTGGTTGGAACAGGTTCAGTGCAATAGGTGAGCCAGAGAGGAGCCCTACTTTCCTGTATTGTTACTGCCAGGTGGAAAAGTTTCCTCTGAAGACTCCGAGGGCTAGGGACTGACGGCTCCTGCTGCTGACTCTCCCCCTTGTGTGCGGGGACAGCCCTGGAAGTTCTGGGCATGAGCAGGAGTGTGGAGTGTGCAGAGAAGACAGTGCTGGCTGGGCTGTCAGAAAGAAGTGTCCAGGAACCAGGGTCAGTGGGGTCATGGGCAGCAGCTGTCCTTGAGACCTCTGAGGGGCCTCTGGGCCAGGGCAGCTGCAGGCCTTCAGCTGTCAGCCAGGCTCTGGGCTGGGAGGAGCCTGGGGCTGGAGGAGGGTGGGGCTGGGAATGTGGAGCTGGCTTTGGCTCAGTCTGGTCTGAGGGACTACTCTACTCTACTCTAGGACCCTAGGCATTTCCAGGGCATTCCCACAGGGAGCAGTTGAGGGTATGTGAGAGATGGCCAGTTGCTTGAACACAGCTGATTGGGCCCATCTTGGATGTCTGTCCTCTTGGACATCTTTGGAGGTTTCCCAGTCAGAACCTTGCTCTAGATTCTCACCATGCCCACCCATTGCTGACCCTTGCCCTGTGACTCTTAGGTTCAATCGTTCAATGCTTTCTTTATGGCTGGATTTATAGTATGACCCTTAACCTCTGCCAGCCTCCAGAAGCTGGATTAGATTAGTAACTATGTCACCCTTTTCAGGCCCAGGTCCCGCTAGATCAGCTCCTAGCATGCCAATGCTCCTCCCTTCCTCTCCTGTCAAGCACAGGGCTGGGCTGGTTCCCAGGACTCAAGTCATCCTACTGGGTCGGCTGAGTGTATGTGTCTGACAGATGGGACGAAACAGACTCAGATTCCAGCCCCAGGCTTCCACTGTTCTGGGATCTTAAACCCTTACAGCTTTGTATGTTTAAGCAAACCTCACAGGTCCTCAGAAAGTCCATTCTGATTTTGAACCTGATGTGTAGCTGAGGCTAGCCCCACTTCTTTTGTTTTTAGAGACAGGGTTTATCTATGTAGCCCTGGCTATCCTGGAACTCACTCTGTAGACCAGGCTGGCCTCGAACTGAGAAATCTGCCTACCTCTGCCTCCCAAGCGCTGGGATTAAAGGCGTGCGCCACCACTGCCTGTTTTTTTTTTTTTTTTTTTTTTTTTGAGACAGTGTAGCTCTGGCTGAGCTGAGCTGGAACTCATTCTTCTGTAGACCAGGCTGGCTTCCAACTCAGAGATCCACCTGCCTCTGTCTCTGGTGATGGGGTAAAGGCATGCGCCACCATCGCCTGGGGTCCCAGACTCTTGATCTTCCTCTACCTAGGATTACAGATATAAGTTACCATGCCACTGTGCCTGGTTAGTCCAGTGGTTTAGTTTTTTGTTTGTTTGTTTTTCAAGATAGGGTTTCTCTGTACAACAGCCCTTCCTGGACTCACTTTGTAGTCCACCTGCCTCTGAGTGCTTGTCTGGAAGACCTGCAGCACCACACCTGTGGTTTAGTTTTAAAACTAAAAAATTGTTATTTGGGATATATAACAAACTTCACTTTTGTTTTTTTAATAATTTTATTTTTAATTTCACATGCATTGGTGTTTTGCCTGCATGTGTGTCGGTATGAGGGTGCTGGAACTGGAGTTACAGACAGTTGTAAACTGCCATGTGGGTGCTGGGAATTGAACCCAGGAACTCTGGAAGGCAATCCTCTTAAACCACTGAGCCATCTCTCCAGCCACGATTTGGGGGTTTTAAAAGAGTATTTGTGTATGCACTGGAGTGTGTGTTTGTATCATGTGCTATCCCAGCTTGAGACACAGAGCAAGGCTGTCTCAAGAAAACCAAAACCAACCAACCAACCAACCAACCAACCAACCAACCAACCAGCTAGAGAAAAAATAAAACACCAGGGGGCTACAAGGACGGCTGGGGTGGGGGTGTTAAGAACACGTTGCTGTGGCGGACCTGGGTTTGGTCCTTAGCACCCACACAGCAGTTTACAATCGTCTGCAGCTCCAGATCTGACCATTCTGACCTCTGCAGGTTCCTGCATGCCTGCACTCGGTGCACGCACATACTCAGGCGCACACACACGTCAATACTTCTTTAAAACTTAAAAGTTTGCAGGTGGATCTCTGAGTTCAGGACAGCCAGGGCTACACAGACAAACCTTGAAAAAACAACAACAAAACAAAACAAAACAAAAAAGAAAAACCAACCAACTCCCCCCCTCACCTCACCCTCCACTACTCCTAACAATGGAATAAAGAGTCAAGACCTCTCTGGCAGATTTAGATGTTCTGGACTGGTGGGAGAAGCTGATGCGCATGTGCAGAAGCGTCAGGTGGTTCAGCCAGGCCCAGGGCAAGCAAAGAGAGGACTCAGCTCACGGGAAGTGACCAGGGCCAAGGAACCTGGGGTCAAGGGAAGGAAACCACACCCGGGATGACTCCAGAAAGCAGGACAGATAGCTGGATCTAAGGACCAGTGTCCTGGCACGGGCCCAGCCCCCCGCCCCCTCCTCCCTGCCCCTGGGTGCCCCTCGTGGCTCCAGTCCCTAGCTTTGCTCCTGGCACTCAGCTGAGTTCCCACAACGGGAACTATGAGGGGCTTTTGTTCCCTCCGCAGCTCTGCCCTCCCAGAGAAGGGGCTTGACTCCTAAAGGGCAGCCACGCCTCAAAGGGGAGAGGGTGGCAGTTTCCCTCTGTGAGTGAAGAAAGTGCCATTGGTAGGAGGCAGAGTCACCAATTTGCCCTGAGTTCTTGTGTCAAGGGCACACTGGAGACCAGATCTGGGGAAGACGCCACAAAAGGAAGCTAGTTGAAAGGCAGATAGGGCCTTGTCAGCTTGTGTCCTCCTTCACCGTACTTCATCCAGTTTCAGAATCCTATGTGGAAGGGCAGGCGAGCTCTGCCGCGTGTAGGGGATGCTGCAGGAGACTGTTGAGGCAGATGAAGTGAGGACCAGGAAGGGAAGCTGGCAGTCACTTGGCACCAGCTTCCTGACAAGAACAAAAGGAACCTTCTGGTGCCACACCCTTTTTGTTTGGGTCTTAAATGCCTGTCAGGCTCTCCCAGATCACCTCCAGCCCCATTTTACTTGTATCCTGGCAACAGTCCTGGGCTTCCATTCATGCCTAGTGACAGAGTCCTTGCTTTCCAGCCTTTCCCCTTGACTCACTCGCAGCCCCTCCCACTGCCACATCTCCATCTCTTCCTAAGCCTCCAAATCTTCCCGAGTCTGGACTCTGTCCATTGTGGGGCAGCAACAGGACATCACTGTTCCCCACAAATGTTCAGAAGCAACGTGACAACCACTAAATGTCCCCAGAAGAGTCTCATGGCCTCCCTGATAAAGGCTGAGGGTGGGGGTGGGGGGGAGGCAGCAGGATGGAGCAGGAGTTTATCTAGGCCTGGTGGCTTAATCTTCCCAGGCCATCTCTAAGGCAAGGGAGGGGGCAGGCTGAGAGCTCATGGTTGGCTTGGTTAAAACACAAAAGCTCATGTGCTATGAATGCCACTTCTGAGGTTGGCAAGTCACCCTGCAATGTGGGTCATTAAATGTTCCCTGTGTTTAAAAGCCAGAGAACAAGGGTTATTGGCTCCTCAAGTCAAGGTTTCTACAAGTCTTTCCTCAAAGGCACTTTAAAACAAACAAACAAACAAAACAAAAACAAAAACAAAACAAAACAAAACAAAAAAAAAAAAAACAAGATCTTTCTACATAGCCCTAGCTATCTAAGAACTCACTATGCTAACCAGGCTGACCTCAAACTCTGAGAGATCTGCTTGCCTCTATCTCCCTTATTATACTGGGATTAAAGAGATACCCCACTGTCTTAGGGTTTCCATTGCTGATGAAACACCATGACCAAAAAGCACGTTGGGGAGAAAAGTGTTTCTTCGGCTCATACTTTCATGTCAGTGTTCACCAATGGAGGAACAGGAACTCAGGTGGGAACCTGGAGGCAGGAGCTGATGCTTACCAGCTTCCTGCCTATGGCTTCCTCAGCCTGCTTTCTTATAGAACCCAGGACCACCAGACCAGGGATGGCTCCGCCCATAATGGGCTGGGCCATCCCCCATCAATCACCAATTAATAGAATGCCCTACAGACTTGCCTACAGCCAAAATTTATGGAGGCATCTTCTCGATTGAGGTTCCTTCCTTTCAGATAACACTGTTTGTGTGTCAGCGCAGCCACCGTGCCCAGTCTCCCAAACACTTTCACAAAAGGTGAAAGCACGGTGGGTAACCTGCTCCCTGATGCCTCCTCCTCTCAGAGGGGAGGAGCACAGGCTGGCTTTGTGAGGCCCCACGGCTGGTAGTCAAGGCTGCTGCTCCTCATACTTTCTAGGGCCCGGCAGCTGGGGTTTTCCCTCCTGTCTTTGGCATGTGAAGCAGGGTAGCCTGCTTATATGAGGCATAAATCTGTGCCAAACTTAATTCTGCAGTGTATCCCCAGATGCCAGAACATATGGACACAGGGTGTCCCAGGAACCCTGACCTTACCTGAGAGTTCTGGGCTACAGGCAAGTCCAAGCTACTGCTGGACCCAACAGATATTGACCAGAGACTACAGCCATGGAAGGGCGCATCAAGGCTCCCTCCTCCAGATGGAGAGGTGGGGTTGAGACTACAGCATGCAATGTGAGACCTGGTATATGAGACACAGGGAGAGCCAGGCAGGCTGCCAGCTGCTTGCTCTGCAGCCCAGTTCTCTCCTCAGCAACTGTAGCCTGGGGACTTTGGGAGGATGCAGGCTAAGGCTGGGAGAGTTCCAAAGGGCTGGACCAAAGCTCTGCCTTCTCTGGACATAGGTCAAGTAGACAACATTCCTAGGGCACTACTCAGGAAAAAAAAAGATTAAAATCAGTTATACTAAAGTTTTATTTCTCCACACGCTGTGCTTGATTCATACAGAAAATCACAAAGTTTTCCTGACTTTCTGGATGGGCTGTCTCTATAGACGGTTCACTTCTGTACATCTACCCTGTGAAGCAAGGAGAGGAGCGAGGCATGAGTCAGATCAAGGCCATGCTGCATGGGGCTGAGGGACAGCGGGGACCATGACTGGACAGTGCAGCCCTGTAGTCCTGTCCCTATGGCCAGATCCTTGTCAGGTACCCTGACAGTTTGGTCAGCAGCAGGTCATACCAGAGCTCTTGGTGTCTGTGAGGCCAGACAACTCAGGCTGAAGACTCAGATTCTGACCACCTGTGCAGCCACACTCAGGCCCGGCCTGCCCTCACTGTCCATGGCCTTGGGCTGCCTCCTTAGGTAAAGGCGGCCAAAGGTGCCACCCACTTGTCCTTTGGTGAGCCGCCCAGGATTCATACAAACACAGCCAAAGATGTCCTGGGAAAGAAAGGATACTGGGTTTAGGCCTTCAACTGGGTGTAACATCATCAGCATCTCACACTGAGTTTTAGAAAACAGAAACAAAGGCAACCACGCAGGCAAATATGTTCACTTGTAAGTGGAGAGTCTTTGGGGCAGAATAAAGAATGCAGTGGCCTCTCGGGAGAAGGAGCTCCCATACTTGGGGACAAAGTTGATCCTAACACTTTGTTTTCCCACACGAAGGGGAGATCTAGGAGTTGAAATAGGTGTCACACGCTGTAATGTTAGCACTCACGAGGCTGAGGCAGGACAAGTCAAGGGTTCCAGAACATTCTGGGCTGTAGAGACCCTTTTCAAAATGTTCCCTCCCTTGAAAAGCAGACAAACCACTGTTAAGAATGGACTGAACCCAAGCTTGAAAAAAACTGGTGTGTTGGACTCCCTGTGAGGGAGTCAATACTGAGGCAGCTGGGCCTGTAGATTAAGAGCTCATGGGGAGATCAGGTCAGAATTCAGAGGAAGGCAGGCAGGTAACATGTTCCCAGATCACCTTGATATTGTCTGTAGCCCTCACTCTTTGATATCTAGGCTCTTCTCAGGCAGGCCTGTGCTACTTTCTCATGCTTCCTTCCAGCCCTGACCTCAGCAATTAGCTCTTGTGCTGGCCCCAAGAGGACACTGTCCTTTTCAGTAGACCCAGTTAGAGCAAGTGCCAGGTAATCTGAAAGGAAAAGTCAGGTTCTGATGTCTCTGGAACAAAAGCCAGTTCAAACCCACCTTCACAAAGTACCTCAGCTCTGACGGCACTATGAAGACATCAGGGGTGACTGGCAGCTGGGCATAAGTATAGAAGTTCTCGTAGTCTATGGCCATGTCCTCGTGGGGTGGGTAAAGTGGGTAGTAGCTGCAGAGATGGGAGAGCCGATTCAGGAACCCTAGGGGAGGCTCCCACTCCCAGTTTCCACACTGCCCGTAAGTATGGCCTGGCTTTTCTCTTACATTTGAGGGGACAGAACTCAGTTTTGTCACCATAGGATAAAATTTCCTGTTGGCCCTGTACAGGTCCTGACAGTCAAATACGCCGCCACAGCCCTGATCCAATTACTCTTCGGGTTGGCAGGACACTCACCTTCTCTGTGTCAGGATGTGCTTGAGGATTCGGCTGAATTTGTCTGAAGTCCCAGAAGAGCTGGGAAAGGCAGAAAGCAATGAGGGGAGTGGGGTGGGGGCTGAGGGTAGAACCAGGTTTCTTAGTCCTCTTCAGAGAGGACGCTTGGACTCCAGACAACTAGAGAGAAGCTATAAGCAGCAAGGACACAACTCCAGAGGAAGCTTGGAGTCACATAGCTGGCTCTTTCCCAGGACAGGGCAGTAGGGCATGGGGCTTAGAGGGAAAGAAGAATCCTAGGAATCAGGATATGGGAGGCCTCAGTGCTGGGACCTGCACTGTCTCATATAAGACAAGTCACACATTCTAGCACCAAGAAGCCACACACAGCCAGGCAATCCTGTGTCTCACACCCCAGGCAAAGCATATACCCGACCACTGACCTCCTGGCAAGGAAGGTTTGATAGAAAGTCCAACTGCCTAGCCTATTCTGGTATTTCTATTCACTATTCTGATAAATCCATGGGAAACCTACAGAGGAACACTTGGCTGCTCAGGTCACAAATTAGGAAGATAAAGAAAATAACCAGAGCCAAAAATATGAATCTCAGTGTTTTCATCAGATAAAACAGACTTCGTTCTTTGGAGCCTCAGACATGGGAGACTAGTGACAACAAATATGTCTGTCTGTCTGTCTGCCACCTTCAGCACACACAGAAAGGCTGCATTTTTGGTTTAAGTGTGGTTCTCACCACTCCTTTTCAAGACTGTCAAGTAGCATGGGGGGGATGTGGATGGGGGGAGGTGTCTTGATGATAAGAGGGACAGGATGCAGGGAGCCAGCTGTCTTCTTACCTACAGATCTCCTCAGCCCCAATGTGGAACAGCAGGTCCGTGGATGTCAAAGCAAACATCACCCCATTTATGGAGAGGGTGCAGGGCTCCGACACAAACTGCACTCTCTGAAAGGAGGAGCTGACATGAACACGAATCCAACAGCTAAAGGATTCCTCCCCACCAAAGCTGGGGCCTGCAGACCACCAAGGACCAATCTAAGGGTAGCAACTTATAACACCTCTGTTGTGGATTTAGGGGCTGTGTTCGCTCCTGAGAGGGCTTTTCTGCCCTCACTCCCAGGGCTGTCTTTACCTCACCCACTGCTGGCTGGCCAGAGGTGGGCACTGGTACCTTTTTGTCCTCTCGAGGCAGTTCGGAGAAGGTGAAAGGTGGCTGTGGGTATACGGGCTCATGATGCACATCCCTCAGAGATGGGACAAAGACAAGGTGGGAGCCAGAGCTGCTTGGTCAAAACATAAACACAAGAGGGTCCAGACTGAGTCAGCAGACCTGGGACACAGGCTCAAGGAGTGAGCACATCCTTCATTTGGCAGTCCTCCGGGGAGGTTTGATGGCATTCCATCTCCCAGGACCCTGTGAGGGAAAGGCAACCTCCTGGCTCTTACACATGTCTATCTGCATCTGGTGCATATAGATTAGGACACACTGTCTCTTGGGTTTGTGGCACCCATTACAGAGGGGAACTGTTGTCTGGTGGGAAAGAAAAAGACCAAGACCTACAGCTGGACATGGAAGGCACACACAGGTAGTCCTGGGCCCTGGGAGGTAGGAGGGTGTTAGTAGTTTGAGGCTAGCCTGAGCTTTGAAGTGAGACCCTATTTGAGGGAGGAGCCTCAGGATTGAAACTGGAGCTTAAGTCTGACCTCTCTCCAGGGCATGGGTAGCTTGCGGGCAATAAAGTTCTCCCGACACATGGCTGGGGCAATACAGGTAAAGCCAGGGAAGAGTGAGGCTAACCGGTCAGATCCTGAGGCTGCCGGCACACTTGGAAGATCAACCCAAACCTTTCTGTCAACAAAGGGCTAAGCCAGGTCTACTGGACAGTGAAGACAGACTGTCAGAGGGCCAGTCACCTCCCCTCTCATGTCAGGAAGTGATGCCGATTCTACTCAGCAGAACTAAAGATACCACACAGCGGCAGCCGCTCCTGTGATGGGGACAGGAAAGTCTCTAGGGTTACAGCATGAAGTGGAGAAAAAAGCTGTGGCCTCCAGGACCAGCTGTTCCCATAACCATACAAAAGAGAAAAGGGAAAGCCACTGCTTTGGTCCCCTTGCTGTCCTTGGCAGAGAGGGCCACAGTAAACCAAACAGGTGTAACTGTTCCGAGGACATGCCCAGAACCAGCTAACAGCTCTCACTTGCAACCCCTTCCTCCTCCTCGTGTTTAAACAATGAACAGGTACAGATGCCCAGAGACGGAGTTACAGGTAGTTTCGAGCAGCTTGATGTGGGTGCTGAGAACCAAACCCCCACCACTGAGCTGTCTCTCCACCCCTGCATAGGAACTTTTGACTTATATCAGATACTTGTGTGCTATAACAGATTACCAGAATCTTGAGACCAAAGGTATCTCTCATGACACTCACAATCTCTGTCACCAAGTTCACTGCCATTGTCCAAGTCCACCATGTGGGTGCTAGAATCTGGTGAACAGGACAGGGAGGGAGCGGGGGAAGGGGCAACATATGCTCTAAGTCTCCAGGAATGAAACTCTGAAGGTGCAATGGACTGGGGGCGGCGTGCAGCTGTTTGACCTCGTGGGACTGAGCTGCTCTTCAGGACCAGCTTCAGGAGAGCAATGGTTAAGGAGGAAACAGCCTCCGCTCATGGCTCGGAGCTGGCCATAGGGGGAGGGGCCAGGAAGAAAATTCCAACTATGTGCCTAGTTACACAGCTTCACTTCATATATCATGGTGGGAGGGTCTCAGTGTTGGCACTTGAGCAGTGAGGTGCACCAGGGCTCTCTGCTGCTACAAGGGAGCTCACACACACACCTGCAGCTCTGACCCAGCACCATTTCTATACTGCTCTGGCAGGGTGGGGCTGCTCCCCTTCCCTGAGCTCACTCTAGCCACAGATGAAAGTGCCTGGTGGCGCTGGGAGCTGGCCCCCGGGTAACAATGCTCCATCTATTCTTTGTTTATGTCACTGCTATCAATAGCACATGGGACGAGGAACCAAAAATCAGAATCCAACCTCATGTTGGATGCACCAGTCAGTGCTGGGTGCTGCTCCTCCAGAGCCTCTCGTGCGTGTGCGTGTGCGTGTGCGTGTGTGCACGCGCACATGAAGCAGAGGTTTATCTTCTAAGGACCTTGAGAAGGGAGGAGGATGGAAGAAGCTAAGGGCTCAAGTCTCCTGGCTCCAGGCCTGATGCCAGCACAAGGCTGTATTTACAACTTATCAACCTGGATCTGTTCTCAGGACAGAAGGCGGAAGGAAGACCTTTAAAAACCACCTTTGTGACTGGTTTGTTTTAAAGCTCAGCCTCAGGGATGTTTGTTTACTATGAGTTCAGCAACAGAAAGCAAATCCCAGGAGCCGCCCGCCACTCCATTTTCTTTCTGACCTGGCCCAACGAAAAGGACAGGAACTGAGGGTCAGCCGTCTGCCTCTAGCTTTAGACTCTTCCTGGAGCTGTGAGGCCCATACTAGAACCCAGCCCTGATGTCGCTGCGGGGGCCTCTCAGTCCTGTCTTCCAAGCTATGCTGAGGATTCAAGACCCACCCTCACTCAAGCCTCTCCCACCCATCACCCTAGCCCTTGGCAGCCGTCCACCACCACGGGGAGTACTGACTCAGGATAGGAACTTGGGCTTACCCCAAAACATTCCCTTTGCGCAAGGAGGTTTGGGGCCTCTCAGGATTTCACTGTCAATGCCTCCCCACCCTGAGAAAATTCCCATGGAGTAACTGCTTATATATACAAAAGGAAGTGAGAACGGGAAGTGAGGAGAGTGAAGGGAGGGAGCATGTGAAGATCGTCCTTTCAAGTTTGTTTATCTGACTTACAAAGACGCCTTTTTACCCACTGCCTTTTTACCCACTGTCCGAGCACTGGAAGTTCAAGGGTTCTATCTGATCTCTGAGTTCAAAAGGACGGAAAGAAGAGGAACGAACACGACTTTTAGGCAGTTTCAGTTTCCTACTGGTCTGTCCAGGTCCTGCCCAGCATCTGAGTGCTAACCTTCTTGTTCCTTCGATAACTGTTCTCAGGCATTGCTTGAACACGTCTTCAAATGGGCTTGTCAACTTACAGTTCTGCAAGAAAGGAAAGGAGGTGCACTCGGGGCAGACACCTGGGGCCTGCTCAGGGCTAAAACTTGTAGGATAACCCTAGGGGCTCTGAGTGGACACAGGGTAACAATGAGAAAGACAGGAACCAGGCACCGGGCCTCATGCTTTGCAATCCCAGCCCCCAGGAGGGTGAAGCAGGATTGCTGTGAGCTCCAGACTAGCCTAGGATACAGATCAAATTCTAAGGCAGCCTGGCTCTAGTGTCTCAAACAAACAAAATGGGGGGGGGGGGGGGGGGGGGGGTGGATGGGGCAGGTGCTGCCTATCTACAAGGAGTGGAGTCCAGAGAAGAATTAATTCTCTTGCACACAAGCTGAGAGTCTGGGATGAAGACTGCCTTGAAATCTTTTCTGTGGAGGAGAAACACCTGCCAGCAAAGGATAGGAGGCCCAGGCCCTTGACCAAGATCCAAGGAAGGACCATTTGTGATTTATGTATCAGAGGACCTTCACACATGACCTACCAGCTTAGAGCAGTAACCACAGAAGTCTCTGCCTCTTCAGCACAGTAGGTAGTGTGCCAGTCTCATAGGGGACTTCCTTTTCTTTATTTAAAATTTATTTATTTTTTATATGTAAGTACACTGTTGCTCTCCAGACACACCAGAAGAGGGCATCTGATCCCATTACAGATGGTTGTGAGTCACCATGTGGTTGCTAAGAATTGAACTCAGAACCTCTGGAAGAGCAGCCAGTGCTCTTATTCACTGAGCCATATCTCCAGTTCCCCCATAGGGAACTTTCAAAGCCTGGACTCATCTGCATTTGTTAATGCTTTTGTGCCTGAGCAGTTAAGTGGTATAGACAAAGGAACCACCCATTTCTAAATCCTTTCCTGGGTTCCAGACAGTCTGGTGAACTGGAGATTTCAAATTGAGGACATTTCTTAAACATGGCCAGTGATGTCTTCTTCCTTAGCTATAGGGTTGATGTAAGCCTGCTGCAGTTACAGGCGCACTCCCAAAGAGGAAACTAAGAGAACCTAGGTCCCACTCCTCCGCTGCAGGCACTTACCTCCACCTGTTCGTGTTTAGCGTCCAGGAACGGTCCCAACTGCCAGTGACAGAGGCGGGGAGAAAGCACCCAAAACCAAGTCAGAATTGTCAGCATTTCGAAGGCTTTCAGACAAAATGTCTAAGAGCAGCTCCCTGCCCGGCTCCACCTCTCCCCTGGAGAACCTGGGGAGTCAGCAGATGGGCCAAGGAGCATCTGAGTCCTGTTCCTCTCAGAGGGTTTCCCAGGGCCCTATGTCCCCTGTGGTTGCCCCCAATGACACTGGGCTCTTTCCTGTTTCTACACCTAGCAGGGACAACAGGCCACTATGTTCCCAGTAACATAAAGAGATTGTTTTAAGATCAGGGTACCAAGACAGAGCAAGAATCTTTAAAACCAGAGGCTGACAGTAAAGCTGGGCCTCTGGACTCAGGACAGCTGTGGAGCTGCACGTCCGCAGGTGCAGACGTTAAAATCCCAGCACTAGGGAGGTAGAGGCAGGCAACTCTCTGATTTTAAAGCCAACCTGGTGTATGTAGTGAAATGCCGTCTCAAAATCAGAAAGAAAACAAAGAATTAACAAAACAAACTCTTTGTAAAAAGATAGATAGATAGATGTTTCCTAAAAACTTCAAAAGCATCGAGTTCGAGGCCAGCCTGGTCTACCGAGTGAGTTCCAGGACAGCCAGGGCTACACAGAGAAAACCTGTCTCGAAAAACCAAAAACTTCAAAAGCATCGACACCCTTTTCTAAGGCCCACCTCATTGCCATCAAGTCCCACCTCATTGCCTCCCTGAGCACAGGGGACCTACCAGGATGCAGACATCTGGCCGGTCATGGTTGATGATGGCGATCAGATCAAGCAGGGGCTCGTATGCGATGCTATCAGATGTGGTATAAGGTCCGCAGGCAACTAACACCATAGTCTGCTCAAAATCTGAGACCAAAGGCACTGCAATGTCATGAGGAGAAAGAGAACAGGCACTGGGTGGAGGGAGTAGGACCACGGAAGGAAAATGCCACAGGATTTGCTTCATTAAGTCTGATGAGTACAAGTCTGGGGAATTCAAAGTGAGGAGCAAACCCTTCCCAAGAATACTGAACCAGCACAGGCAGGGAGGACCCTGAGCCTCCGTGGCTCATTCCCTGTAGTGCACCTGGGCAACATGAGCAGATGGGTAGCCAGGAAAGAATCAAGGGGACATGTGCTCACACCATGGAGAAGCTAGGGATTATCTGGGCGTTCAGTGTGTGGGACACTGTAGGGACTTGAGGCCCAGACACTGAATGACCGTACTGGGAATTCATGCCAACAGGACATTTTAGCTGCCAAGCCTGTGTCCCCACCCCAAACTCAGGTTTCTAAGCCCTGTCCAGTTCTTAGTTAAGTTTTTTAAGTTAAAGTCTAATCTAATCTAGTTCCTGTGGTCAGTATAATAAACCCCCCAAACTCCAAAGTTCTCTAATATGAACTATTACTTTACTACAGCTGCTCCTGGGGACCCAAGTTTGGTTCCCAGTACCCACATAGGCGGCTCACATCTGCCTCTGACTGCTGCCCCGGGGACACAACACCTTCTGTCCTCTACAGGTAACTGCACTCAGAAGTACACATAGCCACACACAGCACACATATAAACATACTGACAAAAAAAAAAATCAAATAAATCTTAAAAACAATAAGTAAATGAATTACTCCAAACTTGGTGGCTTTAAAGTAATTTACTATCTTACAGTTCTGGACACTAAGTCCAGAAGTAAAGCTGTCAGTGGGCTGCATACATCAAGAGGTCACTTGTGCTACACCTTTAAAGCCAGAAGCCTGAAGTCTCTGTTCCCTGACTTTCGTCTCTCTGCCACCAATTTTCATAAGGACCTATGCAATTGCACTGAATAATCCCACCCCAAAGATGATTTATTTATTTTAAATATAATTTATTTATTTTTATTTTATATATATTGGTGCTTTGCCGGCTTGTTATGTCTGTATGAGGGTGTCGGATCCCTGGAATAGGAATTACATGGTTGTAATCAGACAGTGTCTGATTATATAGACCAGGCTATATAGCATGTATAGACCAGGTTTGACTTGAACTTACAAAGATCTGCCTGCCTCTGCCTCCTAAGTGCTAAGACTAAAGGCGTAGCCCCATCTCAGCACTCAGCCACATGAGCAAGTTCTTCTGACCATAGAAAGTGGCATACTTTCAGGTTTGAAAGATCATGGAAGTGTTATTCAGTCTACCACAGGCGTACCACCATGAACTGAGACTGGAAGAGTCTGCCTTTCTCCCCCACACAGATATTCTGTGAGACTGTGTACAATGTCACAAACAACTGATTCTCATTCCCGATTCTAGGTCATCTCCAAGGATACCTGCACACACATCAATGTGTGTGGGGCACTGGCAGCACGCCAGTGTTGGCATTTATTGAAAATCTTTACTGATGTTTGTTCTATTTTTCTTACAAAAATGTTTAGAAATACCTTCCCCTCCCCCTTCCCCCTCTCTCTTGTGGTAGCAGGAAATCTAACTCAGAGCCTCACACATGCTACATAAGTGCTGTCTACTGAGCAAGAGTCCAGTTTACAGATATTTTGAAACAACGTTTGTTAACTTAAAAGAAAACAGCCAGGCAGTGGTGGCACATGCCTTTAATCCCAGCACTTGGGAGGCAGAGGCAGGCGGATTTCTGAGTTCGAGGCCAGCCTGGTCTAGAGTGAGTTCCAGGACAGCCAGCCAGGGCTACACAGAGAAACCCTGTCTCAAAAAACCAAAAAACCAAAAAGCCAAAAAACTAAAAAACCAAAAAACAAACCCCCCCCCCCCAAAAAAAAAATACAGAGATCTACTGATCTACTGGTTTCTGCCTCTTGGGTGATAGGATTAAAAGCATGTGCCACCATGCCAGGCCAGAATTTCTTCCACAAACTTGCAAAGAGAGCACAGACTTCCATGTATCTTTTCCTGGAGCTCTCTGATATTAACCTTATCCTCCAGAGCACAGCTGTGGAAGAATCACCTCTGGTGTGTCACTGCCAACTAAGTTAGGTTTTCACACTGGTGTTTGTTTCTCCTCCAGGCTCCTGTCTGAGACACCGACTTTGTGTTATTACATGTGTCTCCTCTCCTTTCGCACAGCTGTTAGGCAGCAGCCCGGAATATAGTGTTCACACTGTCATCAGAGCCCAGACAATGCCACTACCTGTGCTCAAGGGTCCCGTGTGCCCACTGACCAGCCGTGTCCTCACTGCTCGGAGGCCACTCCCACAGCTTGTGTTGCTTCCCGAGCCTGGGCAGCTTTAGTCTGGGGCTTTGTCTATCACCCCCATTGCTGGTAAGAGACATTTTGAATCAGAACTTACCTCCCTCCTCGTCAGTGGGCTGATAGAACGGAAGCGGCACGCCCTGAAACAGGAGAGCACAGCTCAGGTCTCACTCCTGTCACTGCTTTGGGAAGGGGTGGCTCTGAGTGTCTGGAGGTTTGCAGTAGGAAGACTGGGAGAAGGACCAGAGCATGTGTCTCTGCCTTGCTCTTGAGAGTTACAACCCAGAGCCCACAGAATCTGCCATTTTTCTAAATAGCTCACTGTTTCTACACAGACCAGGCAACAGGAAGTCCCTGATATATTCTCAAAAAAACGCCTGGCCACCCCATGCAAACAGGTGCCTAAACCACTGGCATGCTAGGCAAGGATGGAAGAGAAGGGAATCTAGCTACTCTTCTTGGCATCCTACGAACTCTCTGGAGGACTGCAGCAGAGAGCAGAGATGAGACCAAGTTTGGCTGTAGCCATTTTTGTAAATGAAGTTTGAATGGGATTCCCCACAATCATGTGTTTGCACATGGCCTGTGGCTGTATTGTTGTATAATGATACAGACTCACATGAGGTTTTACAGACCTAAAACACCTGCTTCTTGGCTCGCTGGAGGAAAGGGTTTACTAACTTATAGCTTGGAGGTAGGTTCAAGTCTTTTTTTGTTTTTTGTTTTTCGAGACAGGGTTTCTCTGTATAGCCCTGGCTGTCCTGGAACTCACTCTGTAGACCAGGCTGGCCTCCAACTCAGAAACCTGTCTGCCTCTGCCTCCCAAGTGCTAGGATTAAAGGCATGAGCCACCACTGCCCGGCGGTTCAAGTCTTAAAAACAGAAAAGACTAACAAGCATACAGAGACTGCAAAGGACCGGTTTCTTTCATCAGAACTGAGCATACTGAGACTGAAGCAAACTTGGAGAGGGGGAGGGGGGAGGGGCCACCCTGTACCTCATAGAGTTTGGTGGCAGTAAGTCTCCTACCAGTGGTGTTGAATCCTTCCATAATTACAACCTGAAAGACAAGAAACACAAGACAGCTAAATAGGAGAGATAAATGAGAGGTCTAAGATAATTGCTTCTGGTAATTATAAACCTAGGGCATTTTCCAGAAAACAAATGAAGGGCACCCTCCACTGTACTATATCAGTTACAATTATGCTCTACACAGATGACCTAATCCCCACAACAATCCCGTGAGGTAAAGTTTTTATTTTATTTTATGGATGAAAACACCTTGGCTTTGAGGGTTAAGTACCTTGCCCATAGCCACACACCTCATGAGGTGGAACTGTGATACAAGTTGGAGCCAGAGCTAAGGAGAGAAAAAAAATCCCTAAAATAGTGGCCCTATACAACCTGATCTCGGGGCAACAGAGACGGACAACAAGAAACAGCTGCCCGCAGCTTGCTGCTCAGATCTGCATCCCAGAAGGTTCCAGTCTCACCTGTCCAGGAAAGAGAGAATACTCTCTGAGCTCGGATAAGTCCACAGGAATGTGAGTGCCAGAGGAGTGTTCCCGGTCTCCCTCAAGAATCACTGACTTGCTGTTCAGCTTCCCGTTGCTGTCACAGCAAATCTGACCCAGCAGGGTGACAGGCTCCTACCAAAGGAAGAACGCAACAGAACAACGGGCACAGTGAACCCCACATGGCACATGTTTTGGAGGGTGATCACAGCATTGCCACTGAACGTGGAAGGACCTTTCAAGGGCGTCTAGGCCACCACTTGCCTACCAGGTGTGCTGAGAGGCTCCCTGAGTGTGAGCATTGCCAAGCAGGGGAACACCCTCAGCCCACAGCACTTCTGGAAAACCACAGCTATTAATAGATCACCCACAGAGCTGCCACACGCTGTTCTCAGGGGACACGCACAGACGCATCTGACCTTCACAACCACTGTAAGGAAGATGCGGCAACACCCAGCAGCAACAGGATAACGTCATTACCGTCAGACAATAGGGGAAGTCTGGACCCAAAGGTCAAAAGTTTGGCTCCTGAGCCAAATGCACAGCACCTCTCGGTCCTCTCATGCTCTTGCCTCTCCTCAGTCTCCTTATATAACCCAGGCAGGCCTTGAACTTTCAGTCCTCCTGCCTCAGGTTCCCAAGTACCCGGATACCACACAGGATGTCATACTGCCACTTCCAGAGGAAGTTATTCATAGATGGAACTGAAATCTCTCCTAGTGGCTTCCTGTGTAGGACTTCCACTCTCGGGAGCAAACTGAGCTAAGTCTAATCTTTCCCTCATGTGAGGCCCTTCCCCCACGCTTCCTCTCAATTTCTCCAGAACTTCCAACAGGACAAAGTTTATTTATGGTCCCTCCTCCCTGGAAACAAACATAGGACAAAAGCACATTCAAGGATTATATAGGACACATCTGGTAGATTAGCAATGCTCCAGAGAAAGTACCCACGCCAGAACTGAAGCATGAAGTACTAGATGCCAGAGGCAGCCGCTGCTCTGTGACAGTTCTCAACCCACAGCAATCACCACCTGGGCAATGAGAGCAGAATTCCTAACCTGTCGCTCGTACCTTGCAAAGCTGGACACATACCTGTGGGAGCTCTCCAACAGCAATCTGCCCCACCACTGAGAAAACGAGGTTTTAACCTTTGCTTATATGTAAGACCAAGTCCAAGAGAGAGGAGAAAAAGTCTGGTGAGCCAGGCAGGGAGCGCTTTTCAGGGAGCCGACTAAGACTAACACTGAAGCACAGCACTGGCGAGGGGGAAAGGCTTCCTCACTGACTTCAGAGAGCAGGAATAATTTCGCTGGGCATGATGGCATACACCTTCAATCCCAGCACTCGGGACACAGAGCCAGGCTGGTTTCTTGGGTCAAGGCTGCCTGCTCTACACCAGGAATCAAGGGTAGTATAAATTATTGAGAACGCTTCCTATGACTCTTACTTGTGCTGGGACGTGGAGAGGAGTAAAGGCCTCGATCTTGTGATGCTCCTTCAGCTCGCTGCCAAGCTCTTCTATCTTACAGGTCAGAACTGCAATCCAAAGGTGACAGGTCACTGTCATAAGATGTTTCACTAGCCAAGAAAAGACAGCCCGCTCTCAAACATCACAACCATTCTATAGGATCGAGAAGCATAGACGTCTGTCTAGTTTGAACCTCAGGCCTTAGTCTATTTTCTGACACAATTACAATTCTAGTTTTCCACTGGGCCTGGGAGGGCACATGACACAGTCCAGAGCATCGCTGGGAACTTCATCCTCACCAGATTGCATGGAACTCAAGGACAACCTGGAGCATTTGCGTGTTCATGATTCACGAGCTTTGCTCCTCCACAGCTCTTGTTCCGTTGCTAGCTAGGGTGGCTGACAGGACTCGGGAAATCACAGCCTCGCCCAGTGTCCTTCCCCTTCACTGACAGAACACCATGAGGTCATCTACCAACTTCTCAACCAAAGGCCACCAGCTGAGCAGGCTTTGTCACTTCACTTCTCTCAGCCCTAACACAGGGCTGTAAGCCCACGAGACTGCAAGAGAGAACCAGTTACCTTCTCGAATATCTGGGAGCTGCTGAAACATAGTTTTGTAGCTGCCAGTGAGTGGCTCTGGGCACCCCACGACCTTCAGACTGATGCTTCCAGAGCCTCCTCTCCCGGACCAAGACATGCCCTGGGCTGAGCCAAAGGTGGTAACCACTTCTCCCCGGTTGGTTCTGGCGTTGTATTTCTGGGAGGGAGTAGCACTGAAGGGAAGCAGAATAGATTAGAATTACCATGCCTGCCTGTGGCTACCTGAGAAAGCAACACAATGAGGCCAGGCTTGGAGGCCTGGAGAAAAAGCAAGCTGTCTTATAGAGCTAATCAACGTGGCGGGGCTGGAGCACTCTGACCCTCAGGAGTCTCGGGAAGGAGGTGCTGAGGAACAGCAGAACATAAAAGTTCACAAGTTTAAGGGCAGAAACATAAAAGCATTGTTATTTTTCTCCATCAAAACTAAATGAAGTAAGACAAAATGCACTTTGACTTGATTGAACATCAAGTTTCAAGTACTTTCCTTCCTTGTGAGTCACTCTCTGTCATTTGATCCTGAAAGTGACTGGGTCAGAGACTGCTGAGCAAATACAAAAGCCTACAATACGCTTGAAACCAGGCACAGTGGCAAGGTCTGCAATCCTAGCACTCAGAGAGCAAAGGCGGACAGGACCTCAGGGTCATCCTCAGCCAAGTTTGAGGACATTCTAGATTACATAAGACCCTACCTCAAAATAAAAACAAAAACCTCACAGTTCAAAGCACAAACAACACTAAAATAAAAGTTCAACAAAATTAATGGCCCTTTCCCTTGCCTCTGAGAGGTGGAGATGCAATAAACAAAGAGAACAGCTACCGGGGAGCAAGACCCCGCCCCAAGGCTGCGCTGATGAAGTCTGTGTTGTTACTACTGTAAATCACACCTCCAAGGACACAGGGGCTTGCTGCTCCACTTGGAAACTTCTAATCCTCCTGCTGTGAACACTGCCTATGGGAGGTCTAGAAACACACCTCGCACCGGGCAGTGGTGGCGCGCATATCTTTAATCCTAGCACTTAGGAGGCAGAGGCAGGCGGATTTCTGAGTTGGAGACCAGCCAGGGTTACACAGAGAAACCCTGTCTTGAAAAACCAAAAAAAAAAAAAAAAAAAGAAGAAGAAAGAAAGAAAGAACTAGAAACACCTGGCTCAGCACACTAACACTCGGTAGGAACTCACAGAGGGCATGGTTATTGCTGCTGCCAACACCGCCTCTTCCCAGACAAGCTACAGAATGAACTCAATTATATTTATCTCCCAGCTGCCTCAATCTAAATAATTTACAGGCTACTTTCATAAATTACAGAATGAGTTTCTGATGTCAGCTTTCTTACTGTACATCTAAAAAGTGACCAGGCAAGGAAGTCACCAGCTTCCCTGAGCTCGACCCATGAAGGGACAGCCATCTCCTGTCATCAGACGCTCATAGGGGACAGCTGTAAACACGGCCATAGAAACAGAGTTAAAGGGCTTCTCGATTAGAGAGCATAACTCATGCTGGCTCTGCAACAGCTATTTGAACTCTCACAGGTTTCAGAGACACCCTTTCAAGTCTACAAAGTTCATTCTGAAAGCAGTTTTGAGATCTCTCCAAACCAGGTGGACCACAGAGAAACCAAACTTGCTTCATGACTCAGTGACCACTGATGGCAAATGCTACAGAGCTTCTGTCCCGCCTCTCTGCTTTTGGAGATGTGCATTTTACGTGTATTGAGTATTCTGCCTGTGTATATGTGTGTGCATCATTTGTGTGCCTGGTATTTGCAGAGGCCAGAAGAGCTCATGGATCCCATGAGGAATGTGTAGACAAAAAGTGGAGGCTGAGAACCAAACCTGTATTCTCTGCAAGAGCAGCAAGTACTCCTAACCCCTCTAGCTCTCATCACTGCCTCTCTGAAGAGGCAGAACTGAAAAACCTATATTCTGGTTGGTTTAGAAGGGATCCAGATGTTAGTATTTCCCTAAACAGTTGAGTTGCTGTTTGAGCCCAATCCTGCTGTGATAGCCCTACAGACTCGTCAGCCAAGTACTCATCTATGGGTCTCTCTAACGGAGACCCATTATTTGTGGATTTCTGCAGACTTATGCATAGTGGCTGCAGCCAGGAGGAAATATCAGTTAAGCTGCTGAGGAAAGATTCAGTGACGAGAAGTGCTCAGAAACCCGCTGTCACCTGAGCATGGGATGGACAGGTTATGCAATGCTGCAAACAGAGACACAAAGAAATTCCTTTCCTTTCAGAAAAAAAAAATACTTCAGATTGCAAAAAGAAATCCAAGTAAACACAAGCAAGTAGAAGCAGGTGAGAGCCTATTTGCCTTGACTGGCCAGACGAACCAGACGCCTGGGCTTCTGAATAGCCGGGCTGTTTTCAAAAGGAGCTATCAGTTCCCTATCTAGGAAATGAGCCCTGGAGAAGTGGGTGGAAAGCAAGTTTCCTTAATTACTGTACGGAATGGTAATTTTCCACAAAGCAGAGAACCTCAGGCTTTCCAGCCAGCTCGAAGCAGACGGCCCACTCCCATGGCGGTTAATAAGTTACTAGCAGTTAGACTTGTCAGCAGAGAAAGAGGCGTGGCTTTTCTTGCGCCAACATCGATTATGATACATACCTCGGGGAGAAACTTGATGGTGAGAGAAGCTGACGTGGGCTTCGAGTAGAGACACTCCTTTTGGTTAGGGGGGTTTCTGGGGTGCTGCTAACTCGCTTGTGAGGACCCTAGAAACAAGATGAAAAGTGAAATCCCACTCACTCTGGCTTCAAGCAGTTCCTTAGACAGGACTAAGTGGCACAGTAAGGGGCACAAGGCGGACTGAGGAGCCTCAGGAACCGCCTCCAGCCATGCTCCCTCACCTCCAACTGGTAACCCAGCACCCACTAGGACACCAGCTGCACTCTGAAGGCCATCATGACAAGAATGAAAACATTCCCCAAAGGAGCGGGCAGGCCAGCCACCAGACCTGCCACTCGCACACGCATCTTCATCTGCTCCCCCTTCTGCATGCAGGAAAGACCAGAGTTTGGCAATGCTTAGCTCTGACCTGTGTGCACGCATTCTCCCGAGAAGGGATGGGACCACGCTTACACTTCTTTTGGCCAAGCCTACCACACATTTTCCCAATTAAACCCTGGACTAACTCCAGGCAGATAAGGCGCTTGAGTTCATACTTGGAGAGAGTAGTCAGCAAACACCTCACTAACGCTCACAGCTGGTTGCGTTTTTGTTGCTGTTGTTTTGTTATACTTTTTCTTTTCTTCTCCTTTGCTCATCAATACAACGCCAAATAAGTCCAGAATTAAGGATGAAACCCAACCACAGGACTTAGCATTCCCAAAAGCCTAGGATAATGGGAGGCTAACAGGAAAGACAATGTCTTGTCCGGGACAACCACACATCTCAGATGCACAAACTTTTCTGACTCAAGGGCTCCCTCTGTTGGTGCACTTAGGGAAATGCCACCAAGCTATCAACTGGTGGAGCCTGTGGGACCCAATGTGAGAACAGACTCAGAACCATCACTAAGATAGGCATGATGGCTTGTACTTGAAATCCTAACTTCTGCCGGGCAGTGGGTGGCACACGCCTTTAATCCCAGCACCTGGGAGGCAGAGGCAGGCAGATTTCTGAGTTTGAGGCCAGCCTGGTCTACAGAGTGAGTTCAAGGACAGCCAGGGCTACAGGAGAAACCCTGTCTCGAAAAAAACCAACCCCCGCCCCCGCAAAAAAATCCTAGCTTCTGAGAGCTGAAGTGCAAAGGTTACCCAACTCTGGGCCAGCCTTGGCTATGCACTGAGACCCCGACTCAAAAAACAAATGAAATTGCACTGGAAACTAAATATTGGTGGTTTTGTTTACTTCAGATTCTATTCATGTGTACGTGTGTGTGTGTGTGTGTGTGTGTGTGTGTGTGTGTGTGTATGTGTGCTCGTATGCATGCAGGTAAAGGTGGCTGGGGAGGTCGGAAGAGCCGTCAGGACCCCTGGAGTTGGAGTTACACACAGCTGTGAACTGATGTGGGTGCTCAGAACCTGAGTCCCCTGCAAGAGCAGCAAGATTTTGTAACTGACGAGATGGCTCTCCAGCCTGTGTTGCTTTTTGTTTGAGACAGTCTCAGGTATTAAAGCCCACACTGGCCCTAAACTTACTATGTAGCTGAAGCTGGCCCCCAACTCCTGATGTGCCTCCACCACAGCTGGCTTACAAACTAGATTTTAAATTTTAAATTTTCTATGTTTACTTATTATCGAATGGGCGCACATGGTGTGTGGGCATGGGTGCCCCAGTACAGGGGTGGAGTCAGAGGACGACGCCGTGGAGCTGGTTCTCCATCCACCTTCTGCGGTTCGGGGATGGAGGGAAGGCAGGCCCTCTAAGACGAGGCTCTACACACCACGCTCCTCTGGAACCACTGTTTGTTTAAGACAGAGTCTCTCTGTGTAGTCCTGGCTGTCCTGGAACTGTGTAGACCAGGCTACCCTTGAATTCACAGAGATCCTTGTACCTCGGCTTCCCAAGTCCTGAAATTAAAGGCATGCACCACCACACCTGATTAAAATAACCATTCTTGAACATTCCTTAACTGTATCTTAATATCTTCCAACTAAATATACACTAAAATAGTTATCCTAATTTAAATGCAAACTTACAGCTTTTTACATACTGATTTTTAAAAAAATTCTATATGCATTTTCCTACACTGGTACAATCTTTATCCCTAATCCCCAAGTTATCTGATTGAGGTCATAAATAATCTTTATGCCTCCTTGTCTACTGCTAGAATATATCATTTTTAATTTTGTCATTATTTTTTTTTTTCGTTTTTCGAGACAGGGTTTCTCTGTGTAGCCTTGGCTGTCCTGGAACTCACTCTGTAGACCAGGCTGGCCTTGAACTCAGAAATCCGCCTGCCTCTGCCTCCCAAGTGCTGGGATTAAAGGTGTGCGCCACCACCGCCCGGCCTAATTTTGTCATTATTAATAGTTGTATGTCCACCTTCATGCCTTAGTCTGTGACCTGCATCATCTCCTTGGACATTTTTAGGAGGTGGTTGGGAACGAACTGTGGGGCCCTGTAGACACCAAACATGCACCCACTGGGCTACACTCCTAGATCTCAGGAGACCTTTCACAGGAAGAATGATTAAGACAAAGGATAAACATGACTTTAGGGTTTCCCCAGCCATTTCTCAAAAAAGATCCCTCTAGAATACTAATTCTGCAGTGATCCCAGGCTAGACCCTCAGGAAAGAACAGCGAAGGAAGCAGCACCCACACTGAGAGTGTCTGTAACGGAGAGGAATGAACCAAAATTAAGATCCAAGAGGAAGAGGCAGGAGGCTGCTACTTCAGACAGCCAGGTTCTCCCTGAAGACCAAGCAAGATAACAAGTGTGGCAGAGTGGGGACACAAAGCCGAGGTGGGACCAGTCCAGTCCACCCTCTCTTCACACACGCCAGTTCACAATGTGAACCTTATGTTTGGTGAGACCAGGCTGTCCTGGAACTCAGATATCCACCTGCCACTGCTTCCCAAGTGCTGGGACTAAAGGAGTGTGCCACCATGCTCAGCTCTGTGATATGTTTTTAAGAATGTTATTTGTGGGCTGGAGAGACGGCTCATCAGTTAAGAGCACTGACTGCTCTTCAGAGGCCCTGAGTTCAATTCCAGCATCCACATGGTGGCTCACAATCATCTGTAATGGGAGCTGATGCCCTCTTCTGGTGTGTCTGAAGACAGCAACAGTGTACTCACATACATAAAATAAATAAATCTTTTTTTAATAAATAATTTTTAAATATTATTTATTTAATGCATATGAGTACACTGCAGCTGTCTTCAGACACACCAGGTCCCATCACAGATGGCTGTGAGCCACTAGTAGTTGCCAGGAATTGAACTCAGGACTTCTGGAAGAGTAGTCAGTGCTCTTAACCTCTGAGCCATCTCACCAGCCCCATAAATACATCTATAAAAACAACAACCAAACAAGAAACAACCAAACAAAAACAAACAAAAAAACCCCAAGTTATCTGTAGGATGAAATTCCCAGACACCGCATGTTCACCTTGGAGGGTGTGGTGTAAGAGCTCAGCAGGGTCTCCTCTTCCTCCTCCGCTTCAATCCTGAAAACGCTGGTCAAGGAGAACAATTACGTGAGATTAAATGAAAAACTGAATGTTAGGCACCTTTAAAAGTTCAGGTGTATATGCAATCTGAGAAATTACAGAACACACATATGTGGCTTAGTCCAAAGGCCTTCAGCAGAGGATACAGCTCTTGTATGGAGACAATGTCTCTGGCTCCTGCGTGCCCGCTGTCTTTGGAGGCACTGTGCCAGGCTTTGGAAAGTTTTTTGTTCAGAACCTGAGGAACGGAACAGAAGAAGATGGTGAATATGTTATTCCACAGCTGGGGATGGGGGCGGGGTGGCAGGGGCACACTTCCCATTTGAAACAATCACAGGCATTCAGGATGCAAGCAAAGAAAGGCTAGTTGGTAGAGCAGTTACCAGGCATGCAAGAAGCCCTGTTCAATTCCAGCATCACCCTACTCCCATTGCAAACCAAAAGCAGGTGGATCTCTGAGTTCAAGGCCAGCCTAGTCTACATAGTGAGACCCTGTCTCTAAAAACAACAAAAACGTGACAGTCTGGGCGTGGTGGAAAATGCCTATCATCCTAGCATTTGGGAGAAAGAAAGATCATGATCAATCTTTCCCTCCCCCCACCCCCACACTAAAAGCTTCTAGAGGAGCTGAAGCGATGGAACAGTGGTTGAGAAGACCCAGTGCTTTTCCAGAAGATCTGAGTTTGATTCCCAGCATCCCCATCAGGCAGCTCACACGACCTGTAACTCCCGCTCCAGGGGATCTGACACCTCTGGCCTTTGCAGGGACCTGCACTCACGTACTCATATGCACACATACACATAATTAGACTAATAATAAAAATAAATATTTTTAAAAATAAATATTAAAAATCCTCTTCATAACTGTCTACCAACAACACATAATACTAATTTCCAACCAACCATATACCAGGCAGTTTTAGATACTTCACGAACACTCTCATTTAAATTTTTTAAAAAAGATTTACTGATTCATTCATTCATTCATTCATTCATTCATTTAATGTATACAAGTACACTGTCTCTCTCTTCAGACACACCAGAAGAGGGAATCAGAATCCATTACAGATGGTTGTGAGCCACCATGTGGTTGCTGGAATTGAACTCAGGACCTCTGGAAGAGCAGTCAGTGCTCTTAACCACTGAGCCATCTCTCCAGCCCCCCTCATTTAACTTTTACAACAATCACTAAAAACAACAGTTATTAGAACTTAACAGAAGAAAGAAACCAAGGCTCAGAAATAGTAAGTAGGGTCCAGTGATATGGCTCAGTGGAGAAAGACACTTTCTGTTAAGCCTACCGGCTTGAGTTTGAACCCCACAACCCACTTGGTGGAGAGAACCACTTTCCTTTTTTAAGACAAGGTCTCGGGCAGTGGTGGCGCACGCCTTTAATCCCAGCACTTGGGAGGCAGAGGCAGGTGGATTTCTGAGTTCGAGAAACCCTGTCTCAAAAAAACAAAACAAACAAACAAAAAAAAACCCAACAAAAAAAAACCCCTTTGTTTTGGGTTGGAGAGGTGGCTCAGTGGTTAAGAGCACTGACTGCTCTCCCAGAGGTCCTGAGTTCAATTCCCAGCACCCACATGGTGGCTTACAACCATCTGTAATGGGATCCGATGCCTTCTTCTGGTGGGTCTGAAGACAGCTACAGTGTACTCACATACATGAAATAAATAAATCTTAAAAAAAAAAAAAAAAAAAAAAAAAAAAAAAAAAAAGACAAGGTCTCACTATGTAGCACTGGCTGTCCTGAAACTCACTCTATAGACTAGGTTGTCCTCAAACTCACAGAGATCTTATAGTCATCCTCTCACTTCTATAGCACAGGTGTGCATACACACACACACACAATAACTAAATGTATAAAACCGAAAGGCATTATATTCTGATAGAAAAATAGAGAAGAAAAGGAGGGAGCAGGCCATGCTCACACTGGGACCCCAAGGTTTGCATCTTTTCATCCACTGATACCTCCACACGGCAGGATGACACCAGTTAACTCACACTTGCTCTTACCTCATGTTCAAAAGAGTTCAGGATCTCTGCAGTAAGGCAGGACTTCCCTGTGCTGGTACAGAAGGCGATAAGCTCGCTGACCATTCCCTCCTCAGTCTGTCGGTACAGAACACACAGCTCTGCCACTACAAGGAGAAAAGTTGGCCACCATGTAAGAACCTAGCTCACTCTTATAGCTTTCACCTCAAGAGGCCAAACAGTCCCCTGCGATCCAGCATCCACGAGTCCTGGGAATACAGGGGTCAACAAAACCAAGAAGAGTTCTTGTTCACAGACACTCACTACTATGGGGTAGAGAGAACAAGGAAGCATACAGTACTGTAGACACTCACGGGTGCCATAGGGAAATGAGGTGGGGGGTGGGAATGGAGCAGAGAGCTAAGGAGAGGCTGCCAATTTAAAATAGCCAGGGCAACATAGTGAGACCTTATCTTAAAAAGAGGCCAGGAGAGGGCCCGGGAGGTAAAGTGCTTGCCACATGAGCCTGAAGACAGGAGTGCAGTGGGCACGCCGCCGCCATGCCTGTGAGCCCTGGTGTGCAGAAGGCAGAGACGGGGAATGCCTGGGGAAAACCAGGCAGATTAGTTGAAACACTGATTGAGTGCTGCCAGAGACCCAGCCTCAATATATAAGCTAAGGAGTGAGTGGGAAGATGAGTGTCACCACAGTGATGCACCTAGCAGGAAGTGACTCTGGAAACACACACACACACACACACACACACACACACACACACACACACACAGCACTCACTCTAGTTCCAGAGATCTGACTCCCTCTTCTGGCCTTTGAGGCTCTGCCTGTGTGTGCTGCACTTGTATATCCCAGCCCGACACTCATTCACATAAATAAACCTACTTTCAAAAGAATAGGTTTTAAGGAAGAGACAAGGATAAACAGTGGCAAGTGCTGCTGATAACTCAAAACAAGGACTAATAATTCAGCCCCGGCTCTGGCAAGACAAAGGTCACCAGTTACCCTGACAACAGCAGGTCCCTAAATCTGGGAAGATAGAAAAGCCACAGAAAGGCCTTAAGAAAAAAAAACTTAAGGGTGCTGGAGAGATGGCGCAGCAGTTAAGAGCACTGACTGCTCTTCCAGAGGTCCTGAGTTCAATTCCCAGCTACCACATGGTGGCTCACAACCATCTGTAATGGGATTTGATGCCCTCTTCTGGTGTGTCTGTAGACAGTGACAGTGTATTCACATACATACAATAAAATATTTTAAAAAAAGAAAGAAACCTTAAGATATCAAGAATGGACAACCCTCCTGAAGAATCCTGTTGTAATCAGGAAGGGGAGAACTCAGGTGTGGGGTCAACAAAGCACTTTAGGCAAAAGACACACCCCTGACAGTTTCGGCGGCACTTGCCTTCAGCTTCAGCGGCTTCAGCGTG
Organism: Rhabdomys pumilio; assembly: GCA_030674055.1. NCBI lineage: Eukaryota > Metazoa > Chordata > Mammalia > Rodentia > Muridae > Rhabdomys > Rhabdomys pumilio. The sequence continues at coordinate 134,907,593 of JANHMN010000003.1, forward strand.
AGACCTTCTTATCTCAACAGAAACAACAAGCAGGAAGCATACTTCTTAGCTGGGACACATTCTTTTTTTTTCTAAAAACACCTAACCTTTATTTATATGCATGAGTATTTTGCTTGCACTGAAGTGTATAACATGCATGCCGTGCCTGAGGTGGCCAGAATCCGGGGGCACCAGGCCTCTGGAATGGGAGTTGCAGATCCCTTGGGCGCAGGAAAGTGAATATCGGTCCTCTGGAAGAGCAGTCAGTGCTCTTAACCACTGAGCCATCTCTCCAGCCCCAAGGCACAGAATCTTCAAAAGATTTCAAATTCTTTTTAAAAACATAATTTATTATTATGTGTATTAGTGTTCTGCCTGCATGTATGCCTGTGTGAAGGTGCCATGACGATCCTGGAGTCATGGAGTAGTGAGCAAAGCAGACAGGATCTCACTGTTTAGCCCTAGCTGGCCTTCCATGTCTATGATCCTCCTGGCCTCAGGCTCCCAAGTGCTGGGATAACGGGCAAGCCCACTTATAATATTTTATTTCCCACATAAGAATTTCAAGGTGTATACCCAGTGCATCTGAAACTGATGCACACATCTTCCGGGAGATATGTGTAATTTAAATCTTTACCACTGGTCTCTGTGGACCAATACGATGAGGCACTGGACTCCAGAGCAAGCGACGGGAGTTGGCACACAATCAGGCAATTAAGTCTCCTTGCCCATGTTCCTCCCTCTAGAAAGAGAGGAAGCCAATAAGCTCCCTGAAGTTTCTTCCAAAGCTACAATAAAGGACTAGGGATCCACCTAGAGGAATTCCTATTTGCACAGACCACTAAAAACTCTGATGAACCGGGCATGATGATGCACTCGGGAAGCAGAGGCAGGCGATCTCTGTGAGTTCAAGGCCAGTACAGTAGTCTACATAATGAGTTCTGGGATTACACAGACTCTGTCTTTAAAAAAACAACTCTAAGCATTGAGTCATTGAGCAGCAGATGATTAGGTGTGAGCTGCAAACGGTTCCAATGTCTCCTTTTGGCAATGTCACCTGTTGTTTCGTCAGGACACAAGCGGTACCCCAGGAGCATATGGTACTTGGAAGCGATCCCCCTCGGTTCGGGACTCACGTTTCTCCATCAGGGAATCCTCGCACTCCAGGCCGAAGATCTGTAACTCCTCCGCCAGCTGCTGGGTGGACACGGCCATGATGACCAGGGAAAGGCAGGGTGCCTGCCGCCGGGCTCCGACCTCAGCTCAAGTCTGCCCTGCAGAAGCTTACTTATCCTTTTGCTTTGCGGGAAGGCGACAGGGAGGCGTCACGGGACCACCTGGCCTAAGCCTTCAGACGATCCCAGCCACCAGGTCACAGAGAAATATTTCAAAAGCTCTCGAGAAGTATCGATCCGGAGAGAAAACTTGCTTCCGAAAGCTACACCATAGCGTCTCAGAGAAGAGCACAGCCCGGAAAAACCCGCCAAACGCTTTGCCTAGCGCGCGCTTGCGCGAGGTCCGCCCAGCCCCGCCCTCCCCGCGCACGCGCCGACTCTCCCATTGCGGCTGCGCAGAACGCGCCCGCTGCCTTACCGTCCGCGCGGAAATTAAAGAGTCCTGGCCTCGTACTGCGGCTGTTTCAGGAGTCGCCTATCCTGCTAAGCTCCGCGATACTTGTTTTGTCCCCTTTTTCCCCCTGGCCAGAAGGCGCTGTTTGTCTGTATCTTGCAGTGACTGACACTTGTGTCCGGCACGGCCCCGGAAGGGCACGTTAGCACCTTCCTACTCCTCCTCAGCATCTTCATTCTGCTCTGCCTTGGTTCGTCCTGATTTAAGGCTTTTGTAGAGAATGTGGTTATTACAGCAGTTATGATTGTCAGTCACGGGGATAGCCCTGGTTTTTTTTTGTTTTGTTTTGTTTTGTTTTTTTTTGAGACATTTTGGTGGATCCAGGGTGAAAAGCTGACTAATACAGATTTCCAGGCCAAGGTTCCAAAGTGGGCAACAGGAGAGCAGGTCACTGAAGGAGGAGTGGTTAGAGAGTAATATACGTGCATTTTCTTCCTGATTTGTTTACTAATTTTTCAAACCCAAATCTTCATTGATTTGGCTTAAGTCAAGTGACCTGTGACACCATTAGAATGGAACGGAGGACTGACAGAGCCTTTAAGAAAAAACAATTTGAAGCTAGGCCTGGTAGCACACACCAGTAATCTCAGTACTTGGAGGCTGAGGCAGATCTCTGCTAGTTCCAGCCAAGGCTATACAGAGAGACCCTGTCTCAATAAACAAACAAGCAAGCAAGAAACACCAAACAGGACTGTAGAGATGGCTTACTGCTCTCACAAAGGACTTGGGTTTGGTTCCAGCACTTGTGTGGTGGCTCACAGCTGCCTATGACTCCAGTTTCAGGGGACCTGACACCTCCTGGCCCCTACAGGCTCCTACATGCACATGGTGCACATACATACACTCAGGTACTCACAAACACCCATTAAGAAACAGGCTATTAGCCCCAGCACTAGGGAAGCAGAAGTAGGCAGATTTCTGAGTTTGAGGCTAGATTGGTCTACAGAATGAAATCCAGAACAGTCAGAGCTACACAGAGAAACCCTATCTCAAAACAAAAGCAAATGAATTGTATGTGTGTGTGCGCGCACGCGTTTAAAGTCTCACTGAACTGGGCATCGTGGCTCATAGCTGCAATCTCAATATTTGAGAGTCTGAGGTGGAATATTAACATGAGATTGCAGTCAACCTGGCCTACATTATAAGTCTGTCCAACAGAAAAACCTTACTGATTTTCACACTAGTAGCAGGAATGGGCTGGGCTGCAGGAATTTAGCCATTAGGTGGCAGCAAGGTCACACACCACCATAGTTTAGTCCCTTAGTGCTGCTGCACACCCATAATAGCTGAGGCTTTTGGCCTTCTTGATGATGAGAGGTAAGATTTAAATACAAAGTCACAATCACAAACCTTGAGCCAATCAACACCTGTTTCTAGAAATTAGGGGTGTAGCACAATTGGTAGAATGCTTGCCTGGTGTATATAAAGCCTTGGGTTTGACCCCCTGAATCTGATGTATGGGGCTGTTGGCACAGTTGTAATCCCAGTACTTGGGAATGAAGGCAGAAGGATCAGAAGTTATCCTTAGCTACCTCAGAAGTTCAAGGCCAGCCTGCTACAGGAGACCCTATGTGAAATGAATGGATGGTTGAGTGGATAAAGCAAAGTCATGTTTCTTTTAACTATTTTATTATTTTGTGCTTAAGTGTTTTGACTTCATGTACGTCTGTGTACCACATGCATGCCTGATGCTGAGGATGCCAGAAGAGGACATATTTCCTGGAACTGGAGTTACAGACAGCTGTTAGCCACCATGTGGGTGCTAGGAATTGAACCCAGGTCCTTTACAAAAACAGTAAGTCTCTTAAATGTCAAACCATCTCTGTAGCCCCCAAAATAGTGTCCTTGTTGTTGCTGCTGCTGTTGTGTTTTGTTTTTTCGAGACAGGGTTTCTCTGTGTAGCCCTAGCAGTCCTAGAACTCGCTCTGTAGCCCAGGCTGGCCTCGAACTCTGAGATTCGCCTGCCTCTGCCCCCTGGGTACTGGGGTTAAAGGCGTGCGCCACCACACACATCTGGCCAAAGTAGTGTTTCTTAAGGTAACCCTCAAAGGCAGGCAGAAACCAAAATAAAACAAAGGAAGAAAAGAATGAAGGGAGGGAGGGAGGCAGGGAGAGAGAAAAGCCACAGTTTATGGAGCACCTCCAAGGCACTGTGGCCTGTGGCCAGAGGTAGGGAGGGATAGTAACTTGCAGCTGAGATCACCAAGCATGCACTCAGTTGAGCGTCTGTCTCTCCTAGTCATCTTTACTCCCTGGGAGTGCTCTCTACTGCCACATCCCCAGCCTCTGTGTGCTTAGTCCATGTTGAAGCCTAGCTCCAACCCCTTCCAGTGGGTTCCTCTCCAGTTCCTTCTCTCAACCCTAGGTGTGTCACATGGCTGCCGAGCTGTTCTTCCCTGTACCCTACTGGAATGTTCCCCACTCCTGGAGCTAACTCTTCCTGTCTCATCTCTGTCTGCAGCATTTGCCAGTGTCGTCTGCATGGCCTCTGGGGCCTCTTCTTCACCCTCATCCCTGCTGGGATTGCACACAGTTCACATTTGGACTGGTATTTTTCTGTCAGAACACTCCCTGCTCTGATCTGGCGCCTGGCTTCTGGCAGGCTCTCAGCAGATGCATATCTATTGAGGAAGCTCGGGGTCAGGGGAGCTGGCTTAGGATCCCCTAGCCAGTGGAGAGCCTCCCCAGGCTGGGCACAGGTTTACACCCCCTTTACTCATGTTGGATTTGAGTCTTTTGTAACCCTGGACAGGTCATCGGACCCTTGCAGTTCATGAAACTGAGGGTGGGAGTCTGCTGGCAGACCCCAGAGTGTACACAAAACTGAAATGAACCACCAAGGAAAAGACAAAGCCACAAGATCCCTCTGCGTATGTAGCAGAGGATGGCCTTATCTGGCATCAATAGGAGGGAGGTCCTTGGTCCTGTGGAGGCTCCATGCCTCAGTATAGGGGGTGCTAGGGCAGTGAGGCTGGAGTAGGTAGAGCACCTTTATAGAGGCAAAAGGGAAAGGGGGATGGGGTGGGGGACTTGCAGAGGGGAAACCAGAAAGAGGTCAACATTTGAAATGTAATAAAATAAAATAACTAATAATTAAAAAAAGATTTCTTGTGTAACCCTCTCTACCAAAACCAGATAAAACAAAACCTGAGTTCTCCGGGGAGTAATAGGAGAATGACAACAAGAGGACGTGAAGCACCTAACAGGCTGTGCTGAGCCAGGCACGGCGCTGTGCGTCTGGGAGAACATAACTTAAGGCCCATTTTATGGGACTTGAAATCACATGATGCCTGAGCTTGCCCTCAGGTATCGATGATAAGTGAGTGATAGGCCTCAGAAGCAAGACCCTGGCAGGCTCAGTTAGGAGCCTAGTCCAGGATAGGCCGTGATAAACTGAGAACTAATTCCAAGGTGGTGCTGATGGGCTAGTGAACCAGCCCCAGGCTGTGAGCCCAGACAGGACAAAGCTACCCACCAATAAAACGATACAAAGATTTGAATGTTGGGAACGGTCTCTGTGATCTCACTGACACGCCGACAAAACATGGCCTCTCTAGCTTCTGTGTTGATACCTTCGGCAAGAGAACTGGAGACTGTGTGTGTAGCCTGGGTCGCAATGACTTTGAACTTTTAGCACTGTCACTGGGTCCACTGTCAGCGCTGGCCTATGCTCTCAAGGACCTCCTAGACCTTCATCAGTGCCACCCTTCCAGACTGCTATAGCTAACGGACTTCACGGTAGATGTAGGCCAGGCCTGCAGCTTTCGAGGCACCCTCACAATTCCCCAGGAGGACCCTGCAGCAGTATTTCTGCCCAAACCACTTCTCTCCACTTGGTGGGATGTCTAACTTTTATACTAGTATATTATAAAGAATGTTTGTGAGAATAAACCAAGCATATTCAAAAGACGAATCCTGTGTGGATGTCCTAACTGCGGAGTGATTTACAGTCTCAGGCTGTGCTGTCTATATAGGCCTTTAACCCTAGTACCTGGGAGGCAGAGGCAGGCAGATCTGTGAGTTCAAGGTCAGCTTCTTCTACATAGCAAGGTCCAGGTCATCCATGGCCTATACAATAAGATTCTGTCTCAAAACAAGTTTGTACTAGTGACACATTTAAATAATGATTTTCTAAATGTGTTGGATACATTGAAGAAATTAAGCCTAGGTCTTTCTGGCGCGTTGACTAGGTGAACTACTCTGCTCTTTGGGTAAGCTCATTTTATTTTTATGTTTCACACAGGAACTGGCCACGCAGCCTAGCCTGGCCTCAAACCTGTAACTCTCCTACCTCAGGCCTTCCAAGTGCCAGGATTACAGCTGCTGGGCCTGTAAGCATGCACTGGTGTGCCTGGCTTCCACATTATTTTTTAGTTTTGAGACAGGACCTCTGATAGCCCAGGCTGGCCTCAAACTCTGATAGCCTAGGCTGGCCTCAAACTCTCCATGGAGCCATGGGTTCTTGCTCCTCCTTCCTGTGCCCCCTGAGTGCTGGGATCCTGTATGTGTGCCAGCAACTTTCAAAGAGTGATGGCTTAAAAATATGTCCCAGGATTCTTTGAAACCCCCTCTTCAAAATATAGGGTCCACTTCCTCCTTCCTTTTACCAGGAACAAGTCTTAGTGACTCATACAAATGACCATGGGTGATTTTAAATTTTTAATTATGTTTGTGATTGGGGGATGTGTGTGTGTGTGTGTGTGTGTGTGTGTGTGTGTGTGTGTATGTTTGTGCGCAGTGTTTAAAGAGCTCGGAAGAGGGCACCTGGAGCTGGAGTTAGAGAGGGCAATGTGGAGACAGAGGCTCAGAAAAGTCCCTGAACCAGAAATGTGCCACCAAGGTCATATGACTTCCTGACACATAGAACCTGGGAGGGAGTCATGCTCACTGGTCTAAACCTACTACCTGAAGGGATTTGTTGTGTGCACTGATGAGTCAGAGTGCTTGAGATTCCTCTGGGCTGGAAAGTCTCTTGAACTCATATCCTCCATGTCTGGATGGCTGCCATACTTTCAGAGATACATCGTCTTTAGGAATACAAAAAAATTTTAAAATATGGCCAGGCAAGGTGCCACATACCTTTAATCCCAGCATTTGGGAGGCAGAGGCAGGCAGATCTCTGTGAGACCAAGGTCAGCCTGGTCTACATAGCAAATTCCAGGTGAAGGATATAGGAATACATCCAAAGTCTGGAATACATGCCGACCTGAGCTCAGAGGGAAGCTGTGAATGCAGGGACCTGCCTCTTTTATGACTTTTCAGAAACTGGGCCTGATCCCACTTCTGCAAAATGTTACTGCTTTGAATATAAACAACAGGCAAAGATCCATGCCATTCCTAACTCTAGTCTCACTGCTGGCTCACCAACGATTACATCAACTGCAAGGTCCACTGTGGACCTGCACCACCCCTGTGGGGACACACTGTCCATCCCCTCCACCACACCCCAGGAAAACCCACCCCTGTGGGGACACACTGTCCATCCCTCCACCACACCCCAGGAAAACCCACCCCTGTGGGGACACACTGTCCATCCCTCCACCACACCCCAGGAAAACCCACTCCTGTGGGGACACACTGTCCATCCCTCCACCACACCCCAGGAAAAC
>JANHMN010000003.1:134922118-134932531 GCA_030674055.1 Rhabdomys pumilio
GGGGGGGGGAGGAAGTAGGGCGGTGAGGAAGTGCAGGGGGTTGTCTGGACATCAGAAGGCAGGCTCTGCTAAGAATGGGAGAGAGGGGAGGGGGCACTGGGGCGGCGGGGGTGGGGTAGGGGTGGGCCGTTTACAACACACCTCTCTGAGGTCTTGGGATCAGGGAACTTCATTCCCAGAGCCCAGGGAACACGTCCCCAAATCAGGTAACACAGTGTCAGCGGCCATATAAAACCGGAAACCCCTCTCCATGTATTTCCTTTGACCCTCACAAGGCCCATACTGCAATAAGTACATCACTGCCCGCCTTTCTGCCTCATACATACTAGCTTTGAATATTTAATGTCCAGGCAATGCAGAGGAGAGGCCAAGGATTTTTTTCTGCCTGTCTCTCCCAGTCTGTGTAGTAAATGAGACTGTTTGATTTTCTGTTTTGCTTTGTTTCATTCAGGGGTTGGCCCCAGCACTTTATATATGCTGGGCCAGTGCCCTACCATTGGGCTAAATTCCAAGCTCTTTTTTCTATTTATTACTAAATTATAAACAATTTATCCATTAATTACAAATTTATTAAATTATTTATTTGTTAAAGTATTTATTTATTATTTTAATTTATAATTATTTTTTTAAAGTTCTGTTGGGTTGGAGAGATGACTCAGGAGTTAAGAACACTGGCCGCTCTCCTAGAGGTCCTGAGTTCAATTCCCAGCAACCACACTGTGGCTCACAACCATCTGTAATGGAATTCAATGTTCTCTTCTGGTGTGTCTGAAGACAGCTACAGTGTATTCATATGCATAAAATAAATAAAGAAATCTTTTTTTAAAAAAGTTTTGTTTGCTTGTTTTTATTTGTGATGTGTGTGTGTGTCTGCGTGAGTTTATGCATCACATATGTACAGGTAAGACCTGCTCAAAGCTAGACATTCTAGACCAACACAGTGTTTCATCTATAGTGTCGATTCACACAGAGTACCAGGAGCTGGTGAGCCTTGACTTTGTTGTTGTTGTCTTGAGACAGGCTTTCTCTGTGTAGCCCTGGTTGTCCTGGAATTTGCTTTGTAGACCAGGCTGGCCTTAAACTCACAGAGATCCACTTGCCTTTCTTTGCCTCTGCCTCCTGAGTGGAATCAAAGTGGTATACCCCTCCCCCACCACCACCCCTGCTGTAAACTTAATTTAAAAGAAAAACATTTTTATGTCTGAGTGTTTTGCCCCTATGTATCCATGAACACTACATGAGTGTCTGATAACCACAGAAGCCAGAAGAGGACATTGGATTCCCCTGAGATTGGATTTTGACCAGTGCTCTAAGGTACTGGGCCACCTCTCCAGCCCCTGGGAGGTGACCTTTTTGTTTTGTTTTTTTTTTTTTTGTTCTGTTTTTTTTTTTTTTTCTCTCTTTTTCTTTTTTTTTTTTTTTTTTTTTTTTTGAGACAGGGTTTCTCTGTGTAGTCCTGGCTGTCCTGGAACTCACTCTGTAGACCAGGCTGGCCTCGAACTCAGAAATCCGCCTGCCTCTGCCTCCCAAGTGCTGAGATTAAAAGCGTGCACCACCACCGCCCGGCTCATCTTGATCTTTCGATGCCTTTTATTTCCTTAAACCTAAACGTGAAGGTCCACTTGACCAAAGCCGGAGTTACAGTCATAGCAGGCCGTGTTCAGCTTCTTTACACAGTTTCTGTGATTTGAAGTCAGGCTCTCATACTTGCAGAGCAAGCACTGAGCCATTTTCCCAGCCCTAAGGGCCAGGTGCTGAAAGGAAGTGATGTGAGACTGAATCCATATACGTTAGGACTATTTCAGGACAAAGTCAGCTAATGAGAGCAGAAAGCATGTCTCCACCTCAGGTCAAAGGTATGAGCCATCACCTACCAGACCACCATGAGACAGCACGTGACCTTTCTGATGGCAGGAGTTCTGAAGAGGTCCAAGATGGAGTTGGAGGTGCGGACACTTGCAAACTCATCCTGTATGTAGGAACTCACCACCTGGGAGAGGAATGTGTGATCAGGGGAGTATCCTGGGACGCCATTTTCCTCGTTGGACTCTGTAGCCATAAAAAACAGTGCTTCCGTGTGTTTGTTGGCCTGTCATTTGGTTGTATCCTGTCTTCGCTAAGGCTCTCAGAGACTGTTGTATGGTTCTGTGATGCAGTGGAGGCTACAGTGTGCACCTCAACAGTCCTGAGGCTTTGTGGCATCAGAGACTCTCACTCGACTCCCAGTAACTTCACCACAGCGTCAGATAGTGGTAAAAGCCGCTGGGCTGGAGGGTAGGTTATGTCACTGGGCTAGCACATGCATGGCCTGGCTTCCACCTCCAACACAGCCCCACCATGTCCTCACTGGCAAACTACCGGGCCTCTCCAAACCTGGATGTCTCTTTCTCTTTTTTACAGTTTTGTGTTACATGTATTTATTTTGTGTGCGAGCACTTGTGTGCCACGGCATGCATGTGGAGGGGAGAGGACTTTTAGGAGTCAGTTCCCTCCATCTATTGTCTGGGTGCTGAGGATTGACCTTGGGTCATCAGACTTGGCAGCAACTTAACCCACTGAGCCGTCTTGCTGGCCCCAATCCTTTCTTTTTTTCTTCTTCTTTTCTTTTTTCTGAAACAGGGTTTCTCTGTGCAACCCTGGCTGTCCTGGAATTCCCTTTGTAGATTAGGCTGGCTTCCAACTCAGAAATCCACCTGCCTCTGCCTCCTGATTGCTAAGACTAAAGGCTTGTTCCACCATGCCTGATTATGTGTGTATTTCTTTAATTTTTTTTTTAGGTTCAAGGTCTTGTCACTGAATCTGGAATTTATCATTCCAGCTAAGCTGGCTGGCAAGTGAGTCCCTGGGGTTCACCTATCTCTGCCCTTCAGCTCTGGGTAAACCTCTACCAGACCTGTCTTCTCCCCCACCCCACCCCCCACCAACCCCATATTTCAATCCTTCCTACCCTGCCTGCCCTGAGTGTTGCCTGTCTCTGCCCTGGGATGGCAGAAGAGTCCTGGGCAGCTGACAAGCCCTGGTGAGACCAAAAGCTGTCAATACCACAGACATCTACCCCAGCCTTCCATCCACATCCCTGCTCACCTCTGTAGTCAGCCTCTCCCCTTCCACCTTCCTGCCATTTATCATGGCCACCTTCTGAAGGTTCTGCACAGCTTGCTGGGCCTTGCCGTGAAGGAGGAGCCATCGGGATGACTCTGGAAGCCACCTGCAGCACAGAACGATGATTTCCACTGCAATCCCAACACACCTTCATTCCACCAGACCCTAAAGACAGGTGCCAGGGTCCCAGTTTCACAAGCAGGACATGTCACCAACATCCCTTTATTGTTATTTGTTTTGTTTTTGAGATAGGTTTTCCATATACATTAGAGATAGATAGATAGATAGATAGATAGATAGATAGATAGATATTTCGCTATGTGGGTGGATCCTAGAAATTGAATTCTAGTTGTTAAACTTGAAGTCAAATGTTTTTACTGGTTGAGCCATCTTGCTTGCCCATTTCCTTCCTTCCTTCCTTCCTTCCTTCCTTCCTTCCTTTCTCTTTCTTTTCTTTATTTTTCTTCTCTCTCTTTTTTTTTTTTTTGTAGATTATTGTCATGGTTTGAATGTGCTTGGCCCAGGGAGTGGCACTATTAGAAGGTGTGGCCTTGTTGGAGTAGGTGTGTCACTGTGGGTGTGAGCTTAAGACCCTCACCCTAGCTGCCTGGAAGTCAGTCTTTCACTAGTTGCCTTCAGATGAAGATGTAGAACTTTCAGCTTTGCCTGCACCATGCCTGCCTGGATGCTGCCATGTTCCTACCTTGATGATAATGGACAGAACCTCTGAACCTGTAAGCCAGCCCCAATTAAATGTTGTCTTTATAATGTTGCCTTGGTCATGGTGTCTGTTCACAGCAGTAAAACTCTAACAAAGATACATATCACACAGAGAATCATTGAAGAGTCCTTCAAAACTAAGACACACTTGGTATTGAATTGCATCTGGATCTCACCTCAGCTGCGTGGCCTTGAAAAAATCATGGGCTGAACTTCAGTTTCCCTCTTATAAAACGCAATGGGCTTTTACACAGCACAGTAGAATTGACACAGGCAAAATCAGAGCCCCATTCCATGGAAAGAGGCTGGTCAAAATTCCCTAAAGCTATTCACGAGTACCTGGGACCCTGTGGCCCTCATGATGCCTCTGTTCTCTGTGTCTAGGACATAGAAGGCACTCTACATTCCACCTGTCAAGAAGCCACGCCCCACCTATCAGACACATGCCCCACCCCAGCCCCTCTCTGTCGGACATACCAAGAATAGAGGAAAAAGACCAGGAAAGGAGCAGACACAGCAAACTGCAGCCACCGCCAGGGGCGGATCAGGTATGCCACGCCAGCCAGGATGAGCTGCCCCAAGGTGAAGGAGAAACCCAGCAAGATGCCTGCCACTGTCCGGCCCCTGGTTGGCATCCATTCTACAACTGTGAAAGAAAGGCAAGCCAGCTGGAGTGACTCATCTACCACATAGTTCACTGGCCTCTTCCTCATGGCTGTGGCCACATCAAGCTCTACCTAGACAACACTCCTGTGTGGCCTGTGGCAGGGCAGTCACTATAGGACATTAGACTCTAAAATGGCTTCATTGTAGCCAGGTGGTGGTGGTGCACACCTTTAATCCCAGCCTTCGGGAGACAGAGGCACAGATCTCTGTGAGTTTGAGACCAGCCTTGGTCTACAAAGAGTTCTAGGACAACCAGAGCTGTTACACAGAGAAACCCTGTCTTGAGTAAATCAAACCAAACCAACCAAGCAAAAAGTCTTCATTGTAAGGTTGAATTTCCTGAGACAGAGTGAGGCATGCCCTCTTCTCCTTTCTCTCTCTCTCTCTCTCTCTCTCTCCCTCTCTCTCTGTACAAGAGTGTATGTGAGTACAAGCACACAACTGTTTGTATGGTGCAGAGGCCATTCTGGTATGGTAGGCTGATGGCTTTCAGGCATTTGCTCTAAGCTGTGGTGGGACACCTACCCTTCTAGGTGGTTGGTAGAACTGTATTTCTGAGGTCCCAGTCTGTGCTTAGCACCTTTCAATGTCCAAATGCTGGGATAGAAGAAGGCAGAAGGGGTACTGTTCTGTACACCTGGTTCTCTGGACCCAAGATCTCTCTCCCATCCTGAAATCAAAGGCTCACCTGCTTATGGACAACTGAAGGCAGTGGCAGTGTCTGAGCCTTGATGACGTCTTCAGAAGCAAACTAAGTAGTTTAAAGCAGCACAGGCGGGTGGCAGCCCTGTGTTCAGAGTGGGCTAGTTCTTCATAATGCCTTTCACCAGGGACTCACCTACAGGTTCCAGCTTATCTCTTATCTCCGAAGGGTGACATTCCTATCTGGTTAGCACCCGGGAGTTCAAACTCACTATGATCAGTCTGGCCTCAAATGTGTGATCCTCCTGCCTCTGCCTCCTGAGTGCTGGGATTATATTCTTGCACTACTATGGCACCCTGCCCTAAGGTTCCGGAGTTTGGATTGTCAGATTAAAGTAATTTGATTGTACGAACTTCCTGCCACCCTTTATTTACAGACTCATGTAGCTTAGGCAAGCTTCAAACTTCCTGTGTAGCTGAGGATGACCTTGAACTCCCGATCTTCTTGCATCCACCTCCCAAGTGCTGGAATTGCAGGTGTGAGTCACCATAGCTGGCTCCCTTGGACACCAGCCTATCTTACGGCCCTGTGTCCCAGTCACCTATGTGACCCCACGTAAGCCTGGCACATCATAGATGACTAGTATGTATTGTTGAGTAACTCTCATGAAATCAATCTGATCCTTTCATCTCACAGATTAGTCAACTGAAACCCAGACCCAAGAAAGGCCACCACTGCCTGCTGCAGCCAGTCTGTCAACCAGGGTCTTCCAAATCCAGACCCTTGGGTAGAAGGTTTTGAGTTGCGGTTTCTGGGTGAGAATTACATATAGCAAAATTTAAAAAGCTGTCCTGTGATGTTGTAATTCCCTGTTGCACGACCCCAGCCCCTCTGGGTCCCACCTGGACTGGACTCACCCAGGGAGAGGGAGTTGAGGATGATGCCGGAGAAGGTCATGCCCATCAGGAACCGGAAGACGCAGTAGGTACTGAAGGAGCCCACATATGCTGTGGCAGCCCCCGAGACTGCCAGCTGCAGGTATGACCAGACCAGTGGAGCCTTGCGACCCAACCTGAACCCAAAGAGTGAGAGGCTAGGGAATCCCAAGGTGGCCAGACATCACCAAGAAAGCAAAGCCTGTGTGACACTTTTGCCTTGGTAGGGACACAAAAGCAGTCAAGGGGAGGATGAGATGCCCAGTAAAAGCCACCCCTCTAATACCACATGCAGCTGCCAGGACTCCAGACCTGCTGGCCAAGGCTGATCAGGGATAGACGGACATGTGTGGAAGATCAGAGACCGAGAGATTTAGTCCACGGTGGGGAAAGGTAGAGAGTTTGAAAAGAGGTCCATGCCTATAATCCCAGCACTTGGGAAGTGGAGGCAGATGGATCAGAAGCTCAAAAAAATTAAAAGAAAAACACTCATATATATACACACACACACACACACACACACACACACTCATATATAAAACACATACACACACACACACACACACACACACACACACACACACATATCCATTGTGTTTGTACACATACAGACAGACGTATGCACACAAAAAGAAGAGGAAAGAGGGAAAGAAAAAAGGAATAGCCAGATGGTGTACGCCTTTAATCCCAGCACTTGGGAGGCAGAGGCAGGTGGTTTCTGAATTTGAGGCCAGCCTGGTCTACAGAGTGAGTTCTAAGACAGTCAAGGCTACACAAAGAAACCCTGTCTTAGAAAAAAAAAAAAACCAAAACAACAACAACCCCAAATAACGAAAGGAATAAAGAAAGAAAAGACAGAATGTAGGTGAACACAAGGGTTTTCCCTGGGGGACTAGGACCTCCCCCAAAGGCTCACCTGTCGGCAAGGCCACCAAACAAGGCAGCTCCCACCAGCACCCCAGACATGTAGATGGACTGAGCCAGGTCACGAAGGGTGCGGGCCTCACACACCAGGTCCCACTATTGGGGAGAGAGGAGTGCTAAGCCTTGTCCTTAGGCAGTCGCCTCTTCCCAGTCTCCCAAGCCACCCACCCACCTCTGACCTCCATCACAATGGTAGATGGGAAAATGCTTCGGTCATAGACCCAACCATCCTTGCAGCCCTCTGTGGCCACTCCGTGGGAGGAGGTGTTGGGTTTCAGAGGTGCCCACTGAGGCTCTATGTAGCGCTGGCATGGCTCAGGGACCCCATGCTGGTTCAGGGGTATGGTGGCCCTCAGCCAGGCTCCTGAGTCATTGGTGGTAGTTTCTGTGTAGTTGGCAGGATGCTGGCAGTGGTGAGGAGGTGCAGCAGCTGTGAAGTTCTGTAGGAAGGTGTGGCAGGCCAACAGCCCACAGGGCAGCAGCAGCAAGGCTGTATAGACAAGCTGGAATCGACCCACACCTCCCAGGACATCCAGCAGGTCTGTGAAGGCCATGGCCAAGGGCCCTACCCCAGGTCGAGTCTGCATAGGCCTTATGTAAAAAAGCAAGGGAGGGGACCTGGAGGTGGAGCATCTGGCCAGGGGTCAGGACCACACAGGTCTCTCAATACTGCAGCTCAGAGATCCAGTTACGCCTCACAGGAGGTCTAAGTGTGTGAGGCCTAAGTGTCCAACATCGGCAGGGTGCCCCTCCCCCAGGCTCTTTCTCCAGTCCTGTCTCCATCTGTTACCTCCTGAGTCTAAAAAGAGTCTAGAGAGATGGCTGGGTTAGCAGAGTGCTTCAGCACAAGCATTAAAACCCTGCACTCACTTAAAATTAAGGCCCTGGTGGTGCGAACTTGTAATCCCAGGAATAGATTCATGGGGCTTGCTGAACAGACAGCCAAGCCTATCCAGTGAGTCCCAGCTCCCAGTGAGAGATCCTGGGAGAGACAAAGGAGGCTGGCCCCTCAGGAATAACACCACCAGAGGTTGACTTCTGACTTCTACAAAGTGCCACAGCACTTATGAGTGTGTGCACACATACCTCTGGGTGTGCACACGTGTATGCACACACAAATACATAAATAATTTTAATTTTGTTTTTGTTTGAGAAAAGGTCATAGCCCTGGCTGTCCTGGAAATTACTGTGTAGAACAGGCTGGCCTCGAACTCAGAGATCTGCCTATTTCTGCCTCCCTTGGAGTGTGCACCTGGCTCTCAAATTTAATTTTTTTTTTTTAAACAAAAAATAAACCAAACTCAACACAACAAACAATACAGAAACAAAACCAAAGAAGTCCAAGCAGGAGAGTCAAGAGCAGCCTCAGTTTGGGGTTAGCTACATTCAAAGTATCCCCACTGGCCAATCACAGCAAATTAAAGCCACTCTAGAGAGTGGCTGAGGGCTGAGAGGAGGAATGCAGGACATCACAATCCCTCCTCCCTCCAGGACCTGCTTCAGTGAGGAAGCCACTAGAGACTTGGCTGCGGCTCCCAGTGAGTAGTTCCTGGCAAACTGTAAGCTCAGGACACCATCTCTCTCATTAGCAGAACTCTCAGTTCCATTTCTACAGGCCGCCTGTGGGCAGTCTCCATCTCCCGCTCCCTCAATTCTTCTCGAGATAGGGTCTAATATAGCCCAGGCTGGCCTGGAACTCCCTATGTATGTATGTAGTCAGATGGTGACCGTTGAACTTTTTTTTTATTTGTTTTTGTTTTTCTGAGATAAGAGTTTCTCTATGTCCTGGAACTCGCTCTGTAGACCAGGCTGGCCTGGAACTCAGAGATCTGCCTGCCTCCGCCTCCTGAACTAAAGGCATGAGCCACCATCCCCTGGTGGCAAGCCTTCTACCAACCAAATATAGCCCACCTGGCTCCTTTAGTCCCCACTGGCTACCTGCAGTCTTCGTCCTAGGGGCAAGTTACTTTCATTCTCTATTCTTAGCTACTCTTATCTCTGGTAAGAGGTAAAACAGCAATATAGGCTGCTGGATTACATGGTGTCCCACTGCGGCCTGGTACCTGGTGGGGGCTCTGTGCCTTAGGGAGCTCCCTGGGGGGTCAGATTTGTGCTAAATAGAGGTTTTGTGTTTCCTTACTGATGTCTGAGAGGAGGAAGTCAGGCTCAGCCCTCACTAAGGGCATGCAAAACCAGAAAAGCCACCTGGATTGGCTGTCAGTGGAGCCGTCCGTCCATGTCTCTGTGCTCAGGCCCTTCTCAACATCTCAGGAGCACAGGTGGCCACAGCCAGATGCCCAGTCAGTCTCCAGCAAGGGTGGGCATGGGTGTGAGACAGCATGAGCTGTCTCTAGCATGAGCTGTCTCTAGACCAAGGCTTGCTGGTAGAATCAAGGGACCCGTTTGGGAGAATAACACCCAGAGACAGATGTCCGGCCTTTCATTTTATTTTTCCCACGGCACTGAAACATGGGACCTCCCCACACTACCCACCAATTCCTGGTCCTCCATAATCAGTACACTAATCCCTCAAGTATTCCCTTGAAAATGACCAATATAAAAAAAAAGAGAGGAAGTTGGGCGGGGATAGGGAGGGCCTGAGCACCCTCCCTGCCAGGAAGTTCCTGGTGGGCACACAAGGCAGGAGAGGTGAAGCTTGGTTTGCAGAGGGATCTTGGCTGCTGCACAGGAAGGCACCGGAAGGTGATTCTGGCTGTGGGGCTCCCATAGTGAGGTGAGGCGTTCAACACCCAGGTGCAGACAGGGAGCTAGCTAGTGGTTATGAAGTCTGCAGGTCTAGGGGATGACAGGGGCTAGAGCCTCCACAGATTAGGCAAGACACATATTAGGACACTAGCAGTGAGGGGGAGGGGGCGAGCATGCCTGTCCCCTGCCCCAGAGGCAGGAATAAGCAAGGAGCTGCCTTCCTGGTCTTAGCCATGAGCAGAGAGGGGTCAGGCTGCCCATTCTGAGCCCTTGGCTACAGGGGCAGGGAGAGCCCCGTGACTCTGCCCAGAGCAGTTGAACAGAGGTAGTGGGGAGGTCAAGGGGACAGAAGGACAAGGGTTCCTTCCTGTTCTGAGGAAGGCACTTGCAGCTGGTGTGGTCTGGTATGGCATGGTGGGAGGCGTGGCTTGGCAGAGGAAGAAAGGAAGAACACAGGCAACAGAGCGAATCCTCACTTCATGCAAACATAGTCAGCTGTAACCACTGCAAGGCAAGACAGACAGGTTATTTGGAGCAGCAGGACACATGGCCACATCAGCCTCCTTCACCCATCATCACCCATCCCAGAGGACAGGCTGCAGCCCAGGCCAGCAGCACCAGCCATACTTATGCCCTCCTTGAGGGTCCTTCTGGTGACAGGGTGCTCACTTCTCTCTCTCTCTCTCTCTCTCTCTCTCTCTCTCTCTCTCTCTCTCT
>JANHMN010000003.1:134936286-134985644 GCA_030674055.1 Rhabdomys pumilio
AGAGAGAGAGAGAGAGAGAGAGAGAGAGAGAGAGAGAGAGAGAGAGAGAAGACAGAGATATAGAAGGAACAAATTCGAGCTCAACTATGAAGTCTTTCAGAACCCATCGAGCCGGGAGCCCTGGATTGTCTAGTGCTAGGAGCCTCCAATCCTGCCATGGGTGCTAAGACCAGCAGAGCGTGGGGGGTGGGGTAGGGGATGCAGTTAGCCTGAGAAACAGCAGAGCATTTCTGTGTCTCAGAAGCCAGGTCTGTATCCATCAACTGGCCCAGAATGAAGGGAAGAAAGCGCTGAGCAGACAC
Organism: Rhabdomys pumilio; assembly: GCA_030674055.1. Classification (NCBI taxonomy): domain Eukaryota; kingdom Metazoa; phylum Chordata; class Mammalia; order Rodentia; family Muridae; genus Rhabdomys; species Rhabdomys pumilio. The sequence goes on from JANHMN010000003.1 coordinate 134,936,589, forward strand.
ACAGAGACTGTGGAAGAGGAACTAGCAGGTGCTGGCTGCGGGCTGGGGAGGGTACTTCACTGGCAGGGTAGGGCCAGGGGGCCCTGGTGTGCAGACAGAGGTCAGGCACAACAGGCCACAGACAACTAGAGCGGGCTGATGTCCACAGGCAGCAGCCGAAGCCGGGAGGGAAGAGAAAGTCAGGAGAGGGCCTGGGATTCAGTTGTATTCTACTTCCCGAGACACATGGCCTGGCCTGGCGGTGCGCCCTTGTCTTTTCATTGGCATTGAGCACCTGGGGCTGGCTCTGCTATGGGTCTGTTCTCCCTAAGACCACAGAGCTCAGGCAAGTAGACTGGAGTGTAGCGGGTTTAGTGAGGGGTCTGGGATAGGAATGGTGAAGGGGGTCAGGCATGGAAGCCTCGCCAGCCACCTAGACAAGTGTGGGGTTCAGTTCCATGTGGGAACAAGAAGCATGATAATTAGAGTGATTTGGGAACATGACAGGAGTGGGGGAGGGATCCTTACGTTTGCTAATGATTCTGTTCAAGATGGTCTGTAACTCCTTGACACTGATCTCCATGTCCTAGGGGAAGAGAGGATGCTACCTGTTGGGTTCCCCCACTTCACACAGGGGTTCCCCGTCTTGCCATCCCCACCAGGCCCTGACGTACATCCCCTGCCAACTTGCTGAACAAGGTTTTGAAGTTGTCATCGATCTCCTCTTCAGAGAGAACTTTCTGTACACAAAACAGAGAGGTTAGGTTAAGGGTGCTGTGGCCCGGTTCTTGCTGGAAAGAATAACCTCTGAAGGTGGCATGTGACACAGTTATGAGTCACTCCATCTCTCTGAGCCTCACTCTTCTAACCTGTAAAATGGGATCTGCCCTTTGCATAGAACTCTTGTAGCTTAAATGCTGGGTACAAGTCAGTTAGGTGTTGAAGAGTTTGGGTTAGAGGCCCTGCTGTGTGACCTTAGGCAAACTCATCAGCCTCTCTGTGCTTGTGTTTATCATTCAGAGGCTGATATCATGAAGGACCTAGATGAGGTAATGATGGAGAAGAAGCAAGAAACACAGACAGAGCTTAGTAACTGCCTACCATCATCACCATGGGCCCTTTGTGAACTGTAAAGTGCTGGGCAAACAAAGGACTAGTATTGTTCTTAAGGATTCCTATCTGGAGGGAGCCTGCCCTGCCAGCTGGAGCCTATCTCCCATGAATACCCAGAGTTGATGAAGGGACCACATACCTCATCGGGGAGGTTGGCCTGGATCTGGTCATCTAGTTCCCTGCAGAGTGGAGAAGAGGGCCAGTCAGAGGGGCCTGGGGAGACAGGGGAGGTGGGAGAGGGCTGGGAGTCTGCTACTCACTGGGTCCCAGCCTTCTTCTCTGAGAAGAAGCGCAGCAGAAAGTCACCCTCTTTGTTGGGCTCGAAGGTGGAGGGCACTACTATGTACTCCCCGGGCGGCAGGCGGATGCGGTTACTGACTTCTCGAAGGTTGATGAAGTGTTCTGATTGTGCCCGAGAAGCATTGGCCAGGAAGAAGTCACGCTTCAAGTGCACAGGCTGACCCGCCAGCTGGCAGGAGGAAAGAAGCAAAGGGGACTGCAGCGTCCACTCTCTCTACCCTAGATGTCAGCCCAGGCTGCAAGTCCTGGCTGCTAGGTCATGCCCACAGCCTGTGAGACCCGGAGAAGTCACCTGTCCATGAGTGCCTGGGCCAGCATCTAAAGGTAGAGGGGGCCAGGGCACTGCTACCTCCCACCACGGTTTGTTTGTTTCTTGTGGTTGGGGGAAGGGATGTGAATGGTGTGAGTGGAGTCTGTCCTTTCCTCTCACTATGTGGGTTCTAGGGATGGAACTCAGCTCATCGGGCTTGGGGACAAGAGCCTTTATCTACCCGGACATTCCACCAGCCCCGGGCTCTGGTTTTGATCACCAGGACTACACTAAATCAGGTATGATGGGACATGCCTGTAATCCTATCACTCAGGAAGTAGAGGCAGGAGGATCAGGAATTCAAAGTCCCCCTCAGCTCCATAGTGAGTTTAAGGCCAGCCTGTGCTACACAAAACCCTATCCCAAAAATAAATGAATAAGAAATTCAATAAAACAAAATAAAAGCAAGTCTGACTGCAGATAAGGGACGCAGGAGTTGTTCAGATGGTGGACAAGTGAGCACACTTGTGACACAAGCCTGGTGACCTGAGTTCATCCTTGGAAGCCACATAAAGGAGGAAGGAGCAAGCCAATCCACAAAGTCATCCTCTTACTCCACACTCATGACGTGGCATGTGTGCCTTACTCACACACATGCGCACGCACACATACACTTGCTCACACACATACACTTGCTCACACACGCACACACACACATAAACATGGCCTCACACAACCTCACACAGACAGATGCACACACACATGCACACGCACACACACACTTTCACACACATGCATGCACACATGCACAAGCACACTCACACAGGCACTGGTTTGGTGCTTCCATGCACACTGGAAGACCTAGGCTCAACCTCCCGTACTGAAAAATAAATCTAAGATGCCATCATCGCTGTTATCATTATTGGAGTGTTCCCTGTGTCACTGTGCCTTGCATGAAGCTGACTGGTGGTACTTTGCTAACCATCTTATGGCCCCAGAGGAAGTGCTATTCTACTTTCCCTCCACTAAAACAGGGTCTCATGTAGCCTAGGCTGGCCTTGACCCCTCGTTATAGCCAAGGATAACCTCATCCTCCTGCCTTTCTCTCCCAAGTGCTGGGATTACAGGCGTGAGCCACCATGCACATGCCATGTCCCAATACAAACCCCAAGGGTCAAGGCTTAAGCAACTGTTCAAGAGTCCAGACCACGCAGCCGAGTGACTCCTGCTCCTAACCCCGCCCCCCACACACCTGATCAGCACTTGTTCTGTGTGAATGACAACACAGATAGAACCTGGCCTGTATGCAGGCGGAGTGGGGATCTGAGCACAGGGATGCGAATCCAGTGTTTGCCCCCTGCTCCTGCCTCAGGACCGCAGTGACTTTGCCCCCTGCTCCTGCCTCAGGACCGCAGTGACTGTCCTACTGATGAGCGGGAATTGGGAGAAACATTTTTCAGGCAGTGATAAGGTGACATTTCCTGATGTTTATGTGTGGTAGCTCTGACTTCGGCCATGCTTCTCCCATCAGGCTGCTAAGTTCAGGGGCTGATGAACCACGTAAGTGGTGAGAGCCACACCTACCTCCCGAGGGACCTGTAAGAGAGACAGAGAGGACCATGCATATTTGCCCAGGCAGCTAGGACAAACATACACAGAGGTCCAGAGTTCTTAATGGAGGGGGCCCAGAGGACAGAAAATGGGCCAGTGATGACACAGCCCTAGCCTCCCAGTGGAAGAACAGGGACCTGTGACCTGGCCTCCCTCCGAATCAAAGCTGCTTAAAACAGCTGCCAGGTGGCCAGTCACAGTGTGATAAACCCCAGGGACATCAGAGACACCATTTCATCTGCTGCCAGGGGTTCTGGGTGTAGGCCAAGGCTATAGCCTTCCTCTGCTCTGGCAAGAAAGATCAAGAAGTTTCCATCTCTATCTTGAACCAAAGAATAAGAATCAGGGGAGGCTGGGCAGTAGAGCACACCTTTAATCCCAGCACTTGGGAGGTAGAGGCAGGCAGATCTCTGAGTTTGAGGCCAGCCTGGTCTACAGAGTGAATCTGAGGATAGCCAGGGTGTGACTCAGCCTGATCTCAAAAAAACAAATAAAACAAACCCAAAGAAAGAGGAAGAGAAGGAGGAGCAGGAGGAAGAGGAAGAACAGGAGAGGAGGAGGAGGAAGAGGAGGAGAGGTGGCAGCAGCGGCAGCAGCAGCAGACAGATGTCCTAACCTCCTTGAACAGCCTCTCCCTGGGTAGCAGACCTTCCCCACCTGCTCCAGAGGCCTCTGCTCACACCCTTGCTCCACAGAATGCCCCACTTTGTCACAAAGCTGAGCCCAGTCTGACCCCGGAAGCTGTGACACACATAGTAACCAACCACCCTCTTCCCCTAGAACCTTCCTTTCCTGGAGCCAACGGACTCCTTTGCCCTCTCTGTAGCAGTGGGACTCAGCAGCTAATTCAGGAGCTCCACAGCCTCAGCTGTCAGCTTTTCAGGCCCTCAGGATGTGCCTTGGGCCTCCCCTGGTGGATTCTCGCTGCAGTAGGCAGAGGTGGGCCCACCCCTGGCTAACCTGGTACACTGCAAAACCAATGGTCTCCATGTCCCGGCCAAAGCGCCGCTCCCTGCGGCGGTGCTTCTGCATGAGGGCCAACAAGAAACTGCAGCCAGACTCTCGGTTGTCATAGTCATCTGTATCATCCACCTCCTCCAACCGGATCTTGAACTGGGGGTTTACCCAGAAGGTAGCTGCAGGTGGGGAGGGGAGGGGAGGGGAGGGGAGGGGAGGGGAGGGGAGGGGAGGGGAAGGGAGGAGAGGAGAAGAGAGGAGGATCAGAGGCGAGCAGGGTGGGGCTTCTCAACCCCCTACACACCTTGCCTCTTCTGTTCATTCATAAGTTCATTCAACACTGCGGTTCCATACGCCCGGTGAGTGTCAGAAGACAGGAAAGCAGATGAACACAATACCTCTTCCAGAAGGGGAAGTAGGTGAATTATCAGGATTATTACGAAGAAAAGTAAGCTGGAGGAAGTGCAGATTTATGACAACCCAACCCAAGGCCCTGGGTTCTAAAAAGAAGCAAGCTAGTTGGCCTGGGATTGTGACAGCAAGCTGAGCCCGAGTAGAGTAGCCGGTGCCTGGTTTTCTCAATGCCCCTACAAGAAGCTTTGAGTCTGGTGCCTTAGACCAGTCAGTCATCCAGGCTGGTCGACGGCACATGAGTACACACACACACACACACACACACACACACACACACACACACACACCACATTTGGTTTTTTTCTAATGATGCATGTGGGGGTGGAGGTGTTTACATGAGTGCAGTACCCACAGAGGACAGAAGAGGGCGTGAGATTGCCTGGAGCTGGAGGTACAGGCAGCTGTGAGACACTGATCAAAACTCGAGTCTCCTGAAAGAACAGTGTGCTTTCTTAACCAATGAGCTATCTCTCCAGTCCAACAAAAACTTTTTAAAAAGACATTTTAAATAGAGAATATGAGGCCAAATGGCAGGTCTGAAAATGTGACGATCGTCACTACTCTGCAGAAAATCCAAGCTCACGGTGATAATGAAAACATTTAGCTTTTTTGTTGTTGTTTTTTGTTTGTTTTTTGTTTTTCGAGACAGGGTTTCTCTGTAGCCCTGGCTGTCCTGGAACTCACTCTGTAGACCAGGCTGGCCTCGAACTCAGAAATCCGCCTGCCTCTGCCTCCCAAGTGCTGGGATTAAAGGCGTGCGCCACCACTGCCCGGCAACATTTGACTTATGACGAGGAAAAACTGCTCATAAAGGGCAGGACAAGCCAAGAGGGACGCTCTAAAATCCTCGCATCGCTCAGATCAACTACGCAAGGCTGCACAGAGAAACTCTGTCTTGAAAGATTAATAAATAAATAAATGATTAAAGAAGGCAAGAGAAGGCTGAGGCAGGAGAGTCAGAAGAACAAGGTCATCTTTGGCTCCAAACTGAGCTCTAGTTAAATTTGAGTCCTCGGGAACTTAGGCTACATGACTGTCTCCCTTCCTCTGGGTGCATAGCTAAGTGGGGCTAGAAAGACTGCTCATAGTGTGTTCACTGCTCCTGCAGAGGGTTGAGGTTACATTCCCAGCACCCATTTGGTAGCTCACAAATTTCTGTAAGTCCAATTCTAGGGCATCTGATGCCCTCTTTTGATCTTCATGGGTCCCAGGGATGCATGTAGCCCACAGATACACATGTAGGTAAAATACCTATATACATAAAATAAAACAAATTACTTTAAAAATAAATCTTAAAAATTGTAAAGACACTCCTGAAGAAGGAATTCACCTTGTCTAATAACTGGACTTCTTATGAATCCGTAACAATACCAGGCAGTGGTGGTGCACGCCTTTAATCCCAGCACTAAAGAGGCAGAAGCAGGTAGATATCTGAGTTTAAAGTCAGCCTGGTCTATAGAGTGAGTTCCAGGACAGCCAAGGCTACACAGAGAAACCCTGTCTTGAAAACCTCAACAGACAAACAGACAAACAAACAAACAAACAAAAATAAATAAATATTCCTATAGCAATTACATCAATGTGCAATTGACAGAAGCTTAGTCTAGGGCCGGAAGTACCCAAAGACACAGGAACCGCACACTGGCACAAGCTAGGCCACAGAGGGAAGCACAGGCCTCTCAGTTGTGGTACAGGAAACTGGCTCTTGTAGGTTTGGAGAAAAGTTGAAGTGGAGAGAATATTTTTGAAAAACAACAGTGAGGACATAGGCCCAGCACAGGAGGATGCAGGCAGGAGCCCAGCACAGGGGGACACAGGCAGGAGCCCAGCACAGCGGTGAATCCTGGTCAGTGCTACCAGGAAGGAAAGGGCAGCTTGGCAACCAATTCCTGAATGGAGGAGGGAGGTGGCACAGTGTGGGAGGAGGAGGTCAAGAGAGGGCGACATGTTTTAAGATGGGATTTTTCCATAAGGACCCAGGATGAGAGGAGAGCTGAAGAAGCAAAGTGCTTTCAGGGAAGATGGAACTGGATCTGGGAATGATAGGCCTCCCCAGCAGCAAGAACACTTTTGCCTCTGTGCCAAGTTAGGACGCAGAGCAGACACAGGAACACAGATACATTGGCGACAGACAGGGGAGGCAGAGGTGGGGACCTGAGGTGTCCTACGTAACAACATCTCTCTCTCCCCACTCTTTTCTTCTCCCCCTCATTCCTGCCTCTCCTCTTTTCTGACGGGGCCTCATGCAGCCCAGGCTGGCCTCAGACTTGCTATATAACCAAAGCTGGCTTCGACCTCCGGATCCTCCTTCCTCTACCTCCCAAGCACTGGAATGACCCTGCATGAGCTGCCACAGGAAGCCCAGTTTCTTTTCAATGAAGTGCAAGGTCTCAAGATGGCAGCAGCAGAAGAGAGAGCTGGAGGAGAGCGGAGGGTTCCTAGTGGAAGGTGAGGATCACACAGCGTGCTTATTAGAGGTTTGTGGCTGTGGATTTACAAGGAAAGCAGCCTCTGTTGTGTGATTTCTCACCAGCTACATTTAGTGGTTCTGAGTCAGTAGAAAGCTGGGTGCAGTGGGGATTGTAGTTGTGCTGGGTGACAGAGGGAGAAGCCAGGGAAGCAGATGTTTGCAAGGTCAAGGTGAAAGCACAGAGGGCTGGCAGGATGGCTCAGTGGGTAAAGGCACTTGCCAGCAAGTCTCACAACCTCAGTTAGATCTCTAGGACAAATATGCTGGAAGGTGAGAACCAGCCCTAAAAATTGTCCAGTGACCTCCACACGTACACACTGTGGCATGTGCACACACACACACACACACACACACACACACACACACACACCCATAAGATATATAAATACAATACTTTAAAAATTTTTTAAATTCTGATTCATGACTGGGTAATGGGACCAGGGCTATAGCTCAACTGGCAGAGGACCTGTCGAGCATCCACAAAGGCCCGGGCTCCATCCTTAGGACCACAGAAACCAGATGTGGTAATGTCCACCTGTAATCCCAACATTCTGGCAGGAGGATCAGAAGTTCAAAGTCATCCTTGACTTTGAAGCAAGTTCAAGATTAACTTGGGCTACATGAAACCCTGACTCAAAAAAAAAAAAAAAAATTAAAAAAAATCGAAACAAACCAAAAAAGGGATAACAAGAGAGAAATGGAGGGAGACACAGAGACAGAAAGGCAGGCAGAGAGAGAGAGAGCAAAATGAAAGAGTAATTAAAATGGGAGTCAGCAGGGTTGGTTAATTCCTTGGGACTGAGGCCTGGGAAGGGGCAGATGTATTCCAGGGCAGTGAGTATGACTGCAAGGCCCAGAATGCTCTTTGGTGGGGCAGGGTAGAGCTGGAGTAGAGAAAAGGATTGAGTCAGGGATTTGGGGGTGGGAGACACAGAGAGGCCATTCTATAATAGTTGTGACATTCACCATTTGTGAGAGGGGACAGTAAGAGGCAGTCAGGGGGTAAGAAGGTTCTGGGGATGAGGAGTCACCAGCAGATGTTTGGATAACAAGGTTTTCTTACCCAGGTCCCAGACAGTCTAGCATGTCCCTTTATTACCATCCTTAAAGATAATTTAAGGAACAGCTAATCACGACTATCTGTCTCCAAGGGACAGAACAGGCTCAGCCAGGTGGCTCTGCTCACCACCACTACCCCCACCCTGTCTCTCAACTACTCACCTGGGTAGTTCCTGCAGCCTCCAGCGGTGCTTCCCCGGCGCCAGGTGCCCTCGTAAAATGTGGTATTCCAATTCCGGAGGGTTCTGCTCTTAAGGGCATCAGGTGTAAGGTTGCAGATTTCCAGTTTGGTGAACTCACGGATGAAGTCTCGGAAGGACATCCTGAGGGCCCAAGGGCAGAGGTGAACCACAGTCCTCCATCATGAACTGGGTTTTAGTGGAGCAAGTGGAGAAAAAAGTGATGCTTACCAGAACTCCCCATCCTCCATCTTGACCCTCAGCTGCTCTCGTTCATAGGGGTCCACTTTGTTCCACTCATAGGAGCTGTGGGAAGCAGGCACTGCCAGGGTCGGACACCACTGACCTATCTAATGTTTGTCCCTGGGTTCTGCCCAATCTGGTGTGTTTCCAGAGCCAGATCAGCAGGCTTCTCAAGGGCCATCCTCTTGAGGGCTTCATAGATCCCATTTAAGGGTCCTTCTTCTTTCTGGGACAAGGTCTCACTATGTAGCCCTGGCTGGATTCGAACTCACAAAGATGCACCTATCTATGCATCCTGAGTGCTTGGATTAAAAGCCTAGCCAATTTTTACTTTTTAATTGTGTGTGTGTGTGTGTGTGTGTGTGTGTGTGTGTGTGCGCGCGCGCAAGTGAAGGCTATAGAAGGGTGTTAGATCTCCAACATCTATAGTTTCACAGGGTTATGAACTTCCTAATGTGGTCGCTGTGACCCAAACTCAGGACTTTTCTGTAGACAGTACGAGCTCTTAACTGCTGGGCCACTTTTTTCCAGGCACTGCCACACTATCACACTATTTGTTTTTCTCTTTCTTCTTTTCTTTTTTTTTTTTTTTCTTTTTTTTTTTTTTTTTTTTGCCAGGGTCCTGCTATATAATAGCCTGGCTGGCCTGGAACCTCATACATAGATCAAGCTGATCTCGAACCCACAGAGATCCTCCTCTCTGCTGCGACTAAAGGTATATTCCACCACACTCCTACCTCCTTAAGACTAGGCAGCTTAGGTTGAGCTGGAACTCACTGTGCAGCCTAGGCTGACCCCAAATTTGTATTGATCCTCCTGCCTCAGCTTCCTGAACACTGGAATTACAAGCAGAAACCACCACATCCAGCCAGGGTTATGTTTTATCAAGGTCAAGTCAGACGCCCTGGGTGTATCCACAGGCTGCCCCAGTGCCCACAGCCTGGGTTGGCTCTGTCAGGGCAAACTCCCAAGATGTGACCCTTTCACTCAACTCTGAGTCCACATCCAGCCTGCTGGGCCCAGGCAGAAATGTCAAGGACACCTCCAGGCTTCCCCCAAACCTCCTAACTAGTGCCCACAGTCCTGTGGCTTACTTGTCACTCCAGGGTCCTTTCCACTCCACTTCTCCCCAGGGGTTCCGCATCCGGATTAGGTTCACCCTCTGGCCCTGGTAAGTGACCTGTTCCCCAGAGCGTGCATCAGAATTATGACCTTGGACGGACCTCTGTCTTTACATCCTCACCCTGCTTACCACCCAGCAACACCAGGGCAACATAGTCCATACATCCTAAAGCCAGTCCTCCAGGAACTCATAGCCCAGTGAGGCAGCTGTACAAATGAACTGGAGTCACTAGGCATAAACGTCAGTGCATACCACAGGATGCTTATCCCAGGAGGTCAAAAAAAGAGAAATCACTTCCCATGGCCCAGGTCAGATGCCAGGGAGGCATGGAAGCAGGAACCACAGTGCAGGGCAGATCCCATCCGGGGAATACCTGCTTGGCATCCGTCACAGAGTATGCATGGCCCTTCACCAGGTTCTTAAAAGTAACAGCCTCCAAATCATGGATATCAGAGATCTACAGAAGGAAACATGTGCTGTGGTCAGAAGATGAGGTACCATCACTGCTTGGAGCATTCAAGAGGCCCAGGCAGCACCCCTTGCCCCCTTGCACACACAACCCCTGCAAAAGCAGATGGGAGAAACTGTTAGAGACTCCTCTCCTGTCCGATTCATTGTTACCCACAAACACTGTTCCTCCTGGGGAGCAGGGCCGAGCCTAGATACCTCACCAATGCTCTCACTATGCTGTGCTGGCTAGGGCTGGCCAGATTGTGAGTGTGCATATATACACACTTAAAATCAAGTGTATCCCCAAGAGGGACTCAGCAAGGGGACAAATGGGGGGAAGAGAAGGACAGATCCAGTGGGGCTAAACTTGCAGAGTCATATAGCCCCTTTTTAAAAAAGTTTAGTTTAGCTGGGCAGTGGTGGTGCACGTCTTTAATCCCAGCACCTGGGAAGCAGAAGCAGGAGGATTTCTGAGTTTGAGGCCAGCCTGGTCTACAGAGTGAGTTTTTCCAGGACATCCAGGTTTATACAGAGAAACCATGTCTCAAAGAAAAGAAAGAAAGAAAGAAAGAGAAAAAGAAAGAAGAAAAGAAAAAAGAAAAGAAAAAAAAGTTTAGTTTAGGAGCTAGAGAGATGGCTAAGTTAAGAATATTGGCTGCTTTTCCAGAGGACCTGGGTTCAATTCCCAGCACCCACATGGCAGTTTACAACTGTCTGTAACTCCAGTTCCAGGGACTGGACACCTTCACACAGACATACATGCAGGAAAAGCACCAATGCATAATAAAAACAAACAAACAAGCAAACAAGCAAACAAACAAAAAGGAATGAGAAGGGAAGGCAGCAGGAGGAAGCTGGGGAACAAGTAGGGGCACAGCTGAGGCCCGAGGTTTGAAGGAAGGAGTTGGGGACGGGGGAGTACATAAGGAGGTAGAGGATAGGAAAGAGGTGATGGGCGGGGCTCATCTGCAGCCGGAAATGAGGTAAAGAGGGGGTGTGTCTCGGGCTGAACCTGAGCTGAGGGTGAGGTTAGGGTTTGCCCGAGGAAGTTGGATATCACTCACATTAATGGAGCAGCCCAGCAAAGAGCCTCGTTCCAGGGCCTTCAGAATGATCTGGTAGAGGTCGCTGGGTGCCTTCTGCAGATCGTACCACTCAGTGACCCCACCGGTAAAGTCCTCGAAGGCCTCTGAAGTGCAGCCTCCCGAAAGGGCCTCGTAGCTGCCATTCACTCTGCGGGCAGCTCCAGGTCAGTTAGTAACATCATCAAGCAGGGCCAGGTCAGAGGACCAGGAGCCCCCCCTCCACCCCTGGGGAACCTACTCACTTAGCATACGCTTTCTCAAGCAGAGCACTCCAGAACTCGTTGCCCTGGGCAGAGTGCACAAACACCAGCTTCCCGTCCTTGGTGGGCAGCAAGTCATCCACGACCACGTCTACCCACTCCCCAAACTGCCACAGCTGTGGGGAAGGGCAAAGTGAGCACCTGCTCTGGGGTCCCCCAGGCCTCAGTTCCAGCTTCAGCTGGGCTTACTAAACTCATGAGTAAATTCATCTGCTGGGTACATAACACATACATGTATCACACACACACACACACACACACACACACACACACACACTAATAGAGGCATGCCTTTTGTCCACTAGAGTGTACAGTCAATCAGCCCTCCTCAGCCCCGGGTACCACAACTATAGAAAACTAAAGGTGCCTCAGCGCTCAGGAGGTGATCTCTATGAGTTCAAGGGCAACCTGACCTACACAGTAAGTTCCAAGACAGCCAGAGCTACGCAGTAGTAAGACTATGTCTCAAAACCAAAACAATTCTACAAAGCCAGATCTGGCCCATGTAAATAGTTCTGGAAGTGTCGGTGTTAGCCTCTAAGCCTGAGAGCTGGAGTGAAGTTTTGGGAGCCACAGGATGGAAGGAGAGAGCTGGCCCTGCAAGTTGTCCTCTGTCCTTTACACAGACACAGACACACTCAACACACACGCACAAGCACACACATGGAAAAACGATAAATAAATGAAACTAAAAATTTTAGATGAACAAGAACAGAACAAGGCTCGCCTTCAGACAGGGGAGAGGGCGAGGGTAAGAAGGCCTCACGCCCGAATTCTTCCTCAGAGTAGCCCTAGGGCCTGTCCCCTCTTACTTGCCTTCCTGTTTTTTTTTTTTTGTTTTTTTAAATCTATGTATATACGTTCTCTGTTTTTCTGTTAAGTCTGCACACCAGAAGAGGGCATCAGATCCCATTACGGATGGTTGCGAGGTACCATGCGGTTGCTGGGAATTGAACTCAGGACCTCTGGAAGAGCAACTAGTCCTCTGGGCACAGAGAGGCCAAATACTTTCCAGAGGGAGGGCTGCCCACACAGGGCGTGACCTGGCCTTCTCAGCTTCACAGCCCCTTGCCTCCCTATTTTAAGCCCGTGTGTGGAACTAAGTGGGGAATGTGGAAAGAAAATGTTGTGCTCAGACCCTCAACCAGAGATGGTGGCTGCTTCCCAAAGTCACCAGATTTACCCCAGGAATGCAGGCCTAGGCTGCCTAGGGACAGAAGCTTCTGAGATCAGGTGCCAAAAATTGCTGCAGGAGGAAGCCCAGAATAATGAGGGAAGAAGAGGCCCATTGAAGGATTTGGGAAGAGGTACTGAATGGGCCAGTTAGATGCTGGAAGAGGAGGAAATTGGAGATTTGAGGGAATGGGGCAGGGAAACTGGGAAGGGGAGAATTGACACATGAAGATGGGGAAACTGAGGCTAGGTCGAAGAAAAGCCGAAGCACTCCTTCCATGCTTTCTTTACTAAGCACAACCTTACCTAGGAAAGCTGCAAGCTGAAAATACCTGCTCGGCCATTCACACATGACTGACCAGAGGTGGCACAGAGAGGCCAAATACCTTCCCAGAGGGAGGGCTGCCCTTGCAGGGCGTGGCCCAGGCCATCTCAGCTTCACAGTGCTGTGGGCCATCCTCTACCATCTCCCTAATGCCAGCTATGCCTCTGGCCCAGGGAGGGTGCAGGGACCTTCACCTGGAAATGAAAGATGCCAGCGTAGCCATCCTGAAAACTCTGGCCGTAGGGAACCACTCGGTGCAGAATAGTCTCGTTGAGAGTGAGGGAGGCAATGGCAGCCAGAAGCCAACAGTCCCCTGGGATAGGAGAGACCCTTATCAGGCTTGCTCTTCGGATCTGTCCAGGGGAGGGAGGTTATGTGTATGTGGGATGCCGGGGACCACCTGGGATTCCCTGGGTGGGGTACCCTTCATTTCCCCTCCGATTACAGAAAAGACCCAGGAATCTGGGCAAACCAGCACTTGTGCTGATAGCCAAAGCCTGTCTGGGCCTGCAGGAGGGAGGAGTTGGGGCAGTGCCCAATGGAACGGCAACGGGAACTACAATGGGGAAAACACCCAGAACCCCACCCCTGGGGGCCTACCCAGTGCTCCCTGGCAGATGTCTGTTCGGGTGGCTCCATCCACGATGAACTGGGGGTTTGACAGAAGTTCCTACAAGACCCACAGTCATGTTTCTGGGTCAGTCTCTCCTAGAAACTGGCACCCAGACACCACTAATAATGGGGGCCCCAGACCCATTGCCCACCCATCATCAGAACCAAGTTCCACTCAGAGTGACCCTCTTACCCTAGGACGCTTCCACTTGATGCCATAGGTTTTAGAGGAATGGGGACCCAGTTCCTTGAAGCCCAGGCTATGAGAAACTGGAGGGAAGGCCTCATCTTGAAAGAGGACCCCATTTTGCAGGCATCTTGCCCTCAGCGTCTCATAATCCTGGCCCAGGTACTTGATGGCGTTTTCATGGCGGCCCAAGCCAAGTTCCTTGTCCCGTTGTTTTTGCACTTGGGCTGACACCCCGGTGCAGTACACAGGTGTGATTAACTGCTCTGCCATCCTGGAGGACACATGGGCCTGGTAGAAATACAGGCTTTCCCAGGGATAAAACACAACTCCTGCCTGCTAGCATTCTCTTGGACTCATTCCTCCCCAAACATGGTTCACTGCCCTCTTTACAGAGCCTGGGACTCTCAGCCACCTTGTTAGGCTCCCAGAGTCTGGAAAAGTGTGTGCAGTTTCTACATATCTTGATCACCACCTCTCTCTGCCCTACTCCTGCCGTCCAGAGTTGACAGTTCGGTGTCAGCCATCCAGGCAGGCAGTGTAGGGTGGAGGCCTCTGACCCCCTGTAAGCCCCCTTCACAAAGCTGCCAAGCATCTATTTCACTTGCCCCTTTCCTCGGCTTAGGAACTGAAAACTCCAAGCATTGATGTCCTTCCACAAGCTGAACATTGGAGCACTCAGTGGACATTGGCCCAGCTCCAGGCGGACAGGTTGAGCTGAGCGCCTGGGCTGAGCTGCTTCCTGACCACTACCCCTCATGCAGACACGCAGAAGATCTGAAACAGGGGCCGATCAGCGACAGCCCCCTAGTCCCAGAAGCAGTGGCCTGAGTCAGACAGTCGTAGTCTGGACACCCAACTTCTTACCTGGGGAAGGGGAGTTTGGGAGATTGCTGTGGTCCCTGGGGCTGGCTTCCTTGGTGGCAGCTCAGGGCAGGGCCCAACCAGGAAGAGCTCTCCTCCCTGCCCTCCTCCCTGCCCTCCTCCCCGCCCTCCTCCACCGCCCCTCGGCCCTGGTCCCTCCCTCCCCGGTCCTCCACCTACTCCTGAGGCTCTTACCAGGCTCCCTCTAAGGCTCTCCTTTATCTCCCCCGCAACACTTTTTACTATCTCTTACTTAGGGTGTCTTTCAGTTCCTCCCTCCTCCGCAGGCTCTAAGCCAGCTCTGCGAGAGGACAAATTGGTAAAAGGCAGAGTTGTCTCCCGGGAGGAGCCGGTCGCCGGTCCGGGTGAGGAGGATTGGACTGGGACAGAAGGGCACCACCGGCCAGAGAGAGGGTAGGGCAAGGGGTATTTTTAACTAGGGCCACAGCTCGAGTTGCAGAGCCGCGGGCCCCACCCTGTGTCGCCCTCCGGAAAGGTACTGGGGACGATCCGAGCTCGGTGACGCCGCCACCACAGCCCTCGACCCGCCTCCTGCGCCCCCGCGTGCCTCCTGGGTCGCAGCTGTCCTCAAGCACAGCCGGCGCTCGGCGAAGCAGGGATTACCTCTGGCGGCCGCAACTGCTTTCTGGAGCCGCCACTGGCTGGATGAGAGCGGACTTCTGCCGGACGCTTGACAAACGGTAGCCCCACCCCGGCCAGTGCCTGCGACAGACCCGCTGTAGGGCTGAGCCAGCTCCCCACCCCCTCACCTTAGGGCGCAGGCCTGCAGAGCTAGCACTCCGCCCTAGCGGTCTTTGCGCATTCCCTGCATGGCCTTAGGTAAATCCGTGCCTTGATTTCCCCAACCATGCAGAAGAAAAAAAGGGACAATGGCCTCAGCCAATCTTTGTGTAGCATTCTGGCTTTCTCTCTCAAGTTCTTGGTCTACCCACCTGGGATCAGCGCCCTTGTGGGGGTCACCTGACCCGGGAGAGGGCAGCAGAAACCCGAACACCAGGACAGGCCCACAGGGACCTGCAGATTTCCCTGGACGCACTACAAGAGTTTGGAGCGCCAAAGATGCAGAGGAATTGAGGCGGTCCCAAGGCTCAGGGCTCTTCACTGGTATGGAGGTCACAACATGGCCGATAAAATGGACAAACATTCGTTGAATAGATGGTGCCTACCTTTCTAGGCACCTCGACACTCCAAAAGTTAAGAGCTGACTGCATCTGACTTTCCCACCTGGGCTTTGTGCTCAGCTGGGCATAAGATGGTGAAGACGCCTCTGCCTTCATAGTTAGTGGAGCGAAGAGGGTCCACAGTTTTCCTGACTGAAGCCTGACCTAATGTAGGTGTCAGTAAAGGCTCTGATGAAACACAGGGACTATGGCAGGGATGTGGAGGTGCGCGTGCCGGGGATGGGGGTGTGGGGGGAGGGTGGTGCCTGAAAAAGCCTTGGCAGGTAGAGGAACTGAGGTGGGGGAGGGGGGAGAGGGAAGAGTGCCCGGGTTAGGCAGATTCAGGAGTTCAGATTTTTGCTTATTTATGTGTGCACATGCATGCAAGTAGCCACAGGAGGGCAGAAGAGGGTTTAAGACCCTCACGAGTTGGGCAATCAAAAACTGCCTGACTTGAAGACTGCACACTGAACCCAGCACCTCTAGAAGAGCAGCAAGTGCTCTCTGAACTGCCAAGCCATCTCTCCGGCTTGTTTCCTCCCTGACATAAGGTCTCACGCAGCCTAGGCTGGCTTTGAACTCTATGTGTAGCTGAGCCTGGCCTTTAGCTCCCAATCCTCCTGCCTCCACCTCTCAACTGCTGTGATTACAGAGTTTGCCAGTGAGCCCTGCTAGTTTAGATTTCATTCTATTGGAGGTGGCTCAGAGTTGTACAAGCAAAGAAAGCTAAATAAGGGTGGGTTGGAGGGGACGAGAGAAATGGGCAGCCAGATCAAAGAACGTTATAGCTGGGCAGCGGTGGTGCACGCCTTTAATCCCAGTACTCTGGAGGCAGAGGCAGACTGATCTCCGTGAATCAGCCAGCCTGGTCTATAGAGAGAGTTCCAGGACCCCAAAGGGGGACTACACAGAGAAACCTTGTCTTGAAAAACCAAAATAAATAAATAAATAAATAAAATTTAAATATCCAGAGACAGAAAAGGATGGCTTAAGCCAAAAAGGTGTCCCTATTGGAGGGAACAGAACATTATTGATGATCCATGGTGTTATAGCATAAGGAGGGGATGGTCTGTGTTGTGGGGGGGTGCTGAGTAGGGGCAGGAACACTCTAGCAGATAAAGCCCTCTCTTCCTCTCCCGATCCTGCTTGACCTGGTGTCCCAGAGGTTCTTACTTTTTGGAAGCCATGTGGACCCTAAGTGCCACCACTTTGGTACCCACATTTATTGTCATACCAGAAATGAACTTGACAAGATGGTCATTGAGGGTAGTGCCAGCCTCAGCATGAAAGGCAGAATAAGGAGTCTACTTTTAAGCTGCAGGAGCAAACTGGTCCTTAGGGAATGCCCTCCAGACGGATTCACCTTTTTTTTTTTAAACAACAACAACAACAACAACAACAACAAGGTTTAGAAACAAGGCGCATGCATAAGCCACGGTGTCCATATTTCTGTTCCCTCTTTCTACCGTGTGTGTTCTGGGAATCAAACTCAGGTTGTTGGGTTTGGCATCAAGCACCTTTGCCCACTGAGCCATCTTATAGACCTTGAGAAAATGGTGTCTTGAATGATTCTGGACCTTAGACTTTCTGGAAAAGACGGGGTGGGGGGGAGACAAAATGAGGAGATAAGTGGTTACCAGAAGATGGGAAGAAAGGGCTGGCTGGATGGATCACAGGACATTTTCAAGGCCAGGAAGCTACAGGCATGGTGGATACAGGGCACAGCACTGTATCTGTAAACAGATCCGCAACATTAAGGATGAACCTGATGGTGAGCTGTGGACTTCAGGGAATAACATTGTGTCTATATTGTTTCAACAATTGTAACAAGCAGAGCACAAAAATGGGAAATGGCAAGTTTTGTTCATTTTTTGAGCTGCAGCTTTGTTGTGTAGCTTAAACTCGTCTGAAGTTCATGGTTCTGCAAGAGCAGCAAAGCTGTGCTTCGGTTCCTAGAACCCGCTGAGTACTTGCAACCCTCCATTCTGCTGCCCTCTTGTGGCCTCCGTGAGCATTGCCCGAAATGGCACACACACACACACACACACACACACACACACACACACACACACACTCAAACAATCCTAAACATAAAATGAAAACAAATCTGTAAATAAATGGGGCTGAGGATGTAGCTCAGTGGGGCAGAGCACTTGCCTAGTGTACACAAAGCCCTCTGTCTTAGTTTGGGTTTTATTGCTGTGAAGAGACACCATGACCAAAGCAACTCTTATAAAGAAAACATTTAATTGGTGCCAGGTTATGGGTTCAGAGGTTCAGTCCATTATAATCATGGTAGGAAGCATGGCAGCATCCAGGCTGATTTGGTGCTGGAGGAGCCAAGAGTTCTACATGTTGATCTGAAGACAGCCAGGAGGAGACTGTCTTCTGCGCTGAGTAGAGTCTGAACCTAAGAGATCTCCAAGTGCCGGGCAGTGGCGGCGCTCACCTTTAATCCCAGCACTTGGGAGGCAGAGGCAGGCGGATTTCTGAGTTTGAGGCCAGCCTGGTCTACAGAGTGAGTTCCAGGACAGCCAGAGCTACACAGAGAAACCAAAAAAAAAAAAAAAAAAAAAAAAAAAAAAAAGAGATCTCTGATCTCCAAGCCCAAGCCCACCTACACCTTTCTCCAACAAGGCCGCAGCTCGCAGCAGTGCTCCTCCCCATGGGACAAGCTTATTCAAACTACCATTCAAACCCTCCATCCAATGCCCAGAGCTGCTTAAACTGCATGGTGCTGTGCTCTTTTGCTCCTACGCCTAGGAGGAGGAGGCAGCAGCATCAGGAATTCAAGTTATCTTCAGCTACATAACAAGTTTGAAACTTCAAGATCCTGTCTCAACAACAAGAACCTAATATAGATGAGGCTCTGGGTTCGATCCCCAGCAGGAAGAATGGGAGAGAGGAAAGAAGGGACAGATGTTTACATTGCTTTTTTTTGTTTTTCTTTTCTTTTTTCTTTCTTTCTTTCTTTCTTTTTTTTTTTTTTTTGAGACAGGGTTTCTCTGTATCGTCCTGGCTGTCCTGGAACTCACTCTGTAGACCAGGCTGGCCTTGAACTCAGAAATCCGCCTGCCTCTACCTCCCAAGTGCTGGGATTAAATGCATGCGCCACCACAGGCCAGCCTGGTCTACAGAGTGAGTTCCAGGACAGCCAGGGCTATATAGAGAAACCCTGTTTCGAAAAACCAAAAAACAAACAAACAAACAAACAAAAACAAAACCCACACAGGAACTTACTGATGGGGGGAGAAGCTCTTGGGAAATGGAGATGTATCAAATGCAACTGTAGCCTCTGAGTGGGCTAAGGAGATGAGGGTGTGTTGAATTGGCTATTTTATTGGTCACTTCTTTTACCTACCACCCTTCTCCACCCCAGTCTTGTCCACCCCCAACACTAGGTAGGAGAGAAAGAAGGCTAGAAGGGAAGGGGCATCGATATAGTTAGACCACTTCCTGCTGACAAGAGTGGCGAGTTCCTTGTTGTGACACCTGGTTTGTTGTCCATTTGCTCACTACCATTTCATAAACCCCAGCAGCGGGGGAGCAACAGCCTTCCCTCCCTTGGAGCTCTGGCATTTATATACCCTCTTAAGAGTCCCCAGAACTGCAAACGTAAACTATCTTCAGCTGGCAGAATCACACCCTGGCCAGAGGTCCCCTGTCTCACCGTTGGCTTTCAGGGTTAGTGTAGAGCACACAGGCTAAAGGTGCCTTCACAGGTAATTCCCACCTCAGCCGGCGTTCACAAACAGGATGCTCAACCCACTTCCTTCTGTCTGTTTAAACCAATTGTTTCTGTCCAGTTGATACAAACCTAGACAACTGGGCAGAAAGAATCTCAAGAAAATGCCTCGGTAAGACTCTCCTGCAATGGCAGGGGGACTGGGAGGAGTATAGTGAGGGAAAACTGCAATCAGGATGTGTTGTATGAGAGAAAAATAAACAAAAGTTTAAAAAACCTGTCCTGTGAACAAGTCCGTGGGCTAGTGTCTTGATTTATGGTTGACGTGGGAACCCTCAGCTCACTGTGGGCAAGTGGAGGCCGGAGTTGATGTAAAGAATCATGCTGCCGGGCGGTGGTGGTGCACGCCTTTAATCCCAGCACTTGGGAGGCAGAGGCAGGTGGATTTCTGAGTTCAAGGCCAGCCTGGTCTACAGAGTGAGTTCCAGGACAGCCAGGGCTACACAGAGAAACCCTGTCTCGAAAAACAAAAAAACAAAAAAAACAAACAAAAAAAAGAATCATGCTGAATCCTCTTCCAGCTTACCCACTGAGGCAGGGCTCAGTCGAACCCCAAGCTCACCAAATGGCTGGCTGTCTCCTTAGGTAATTTGCTTTGGGGATCCCATCTCTGCCTTCCAAAACTGGAATTGTAGGCAAGCTACTATGCCCGATCACTTTGAGAATTTAAACTTTGGTCTTCTCAACTTCTGGGCAAGTGCACTTTAACTACTGAGTTATCTATCCAGTCCCAAGACAGGCCGTTCTAAAATGAGCAGCCCTGGCCCTGTGACCTCATTAGTGTGAATTCCACGTGAATTCTCCTTATCCAAGGACATCTTTGAGGGACAAATTCTATCGAAGAAAATTGTGTGAGTTTTAGGAGCTGTGTGTTAGGAACGAAGTCAGAGGTCAACATGTGTATACTATATTCACACATGTGTAATATGTGACACACATGTGTCTGTTTACATTTAGGGTTTTTTTCCCCTAGAGAACGTCATAAGAAACTCATGAGAGGCCACTGACATTGCCTATTGGGGTAAATTGCTGTAAAAATCTTACAATGTTTTTGAGACTTGAAGCCAATGGTGGAGGGAGAGGACCAAGTCCTGAAAGTTACCCTTTGATCTACACACACACAATCACACATACACACAGTCACATACACACAGCGTCATACACACAGTCACATACACACAGTCACACACACACAATCACACATACACACAGTCACATACACACAGTCACATACACACAGTCACACACACACAATCACACATACACACAGTCACATACACACAGTCACACACACACAATCACACATACACACAGTCACATACACACAATCACACATACACACAGTCACATACACACAGCGTCACACACGCAGCGTCACACATGCAATAATAATACAGACAATTTTAAACTAAAAAACATTGTCACTGCTTAAGTGTCTGGGATTAAGGTTAGAGGACTCTTCAAGGAGAGCGGGAGAGATGGCTCAGTGGTTAAGAGCACTGGCTGCTCTTCCCTAGGTCTTAAGTTCAATTCCCAGCAGCCACCACATGGTGGCTCACAACCATTTGTAATGGGGTCTGATGCCCTCTTCTGGATTGTCTGAAAAGAGCAAGAGTGTATTCACATACTTAAATACATTATTTTAAAAAAGAGAACTCTTCAAAATATACTCATGAGGCTGGGTGTGTAAAGGCTGGGTGTGTAAAGGCTGGGTGTGTAAATAAACAGGAAGAGGCCACACCTAGCATGCAGCGGTCCTGGGTTCCGGGCAGTAAAACACACACACACACACACACACACACACACACACACACACACATACACACATACACACACACACACACACACACACACACACACACACACACACACACACGATTACACATCTGTAATTTCAGCACTTGAGAAACTGCAGCAGAAGGATTGATGTAAATTTAAGGCCAGCCTGGGCTAAATAGTGAGTTTTAGGCAAGTGTGGGCATAGCAAGACTTTTGTCTCAAAACAAAAGAGGAAGAAAGGGAGGGAGGGAGAGAGAGAGAGGAAGGGAGGAGGAGGAGATGGTGGCAAAAAGAAACACTTTGCAGTCTTCATCTTAGATTCTAATGTCCCAGCCTCCAAGCTTTCTGACCTCTGCTCCTTGGGAACCACTCCTAGAACCTCCCAAGTGCAGGAATTACAAACCGAGCTGCCACACCTGGCATGGGACCAACTTTCCATGAGTGTCTGGGTTCAGTTTAAATGTCACCCCTCTAGGCAGCCTTTCCCTCCCCATTAACAATAAATTTACTTTTGGGGTTTGCTTTGGAGGTTCTGAGGATTGAAGCTGTGGGCAGCAGGAGCTCTGCCGTCGAGCTCACCCCCAGCACAGATGTTCACTCTTCTGGGTTCTCATGACGTCTCTGGGGCAGGAGCTGTTGTAGCAGTTAACTCAGTGCAGCTGACTGCAGCTGTGGAAAGGGACCTTGCCTCATCTGGTTGGTTTTCAAACAAGGTGTCTTGTAGCCCAGGCTGTTCCTCAAGTTCACTATGTAACACAGGATGCCTTTGACCTCTTGATCCTCCTGCCTCCACCTCACTTGAATTAATGAAAGGGTTAAATTTTTTAAAAAAATCTCCTAGCAGGCTGGGCAGAAACAAGAGTGCAGGTTAATTTGGTCGTGAGCTCTGTGTTTCAGGAACTTGGCTGACCACAAGATAGATGGCTGATTACATACAGGCTCTTAGAGAATAGCCCATACAGAATGTTCTCCTTGATTCTTCCTTGTACCCTGTCACAAACTGAATAATGGGCTGGAACTTTCCACAGGTACTCTCTAATAGCCCTCCTTTACTCCCCCTGGGTTGTGGTTTCCCCCCTGAGTTGTGGTTTTTGCCTTTAAATTTTCTCTGTCTCCAAAGCCCAGGGGTCAGACCCCACGGCCCCTGTGTGGGTCATGGGTCTTGACCTCAGTATACTGATTAAAATATACCTCTTGCTAATTACATCAAGTTCAGTGTCTTACAGTTAATGGGTGGCCGCAAATTCCTGAGGCTTGGGTGAGGTCCTTCCTTCGTGGGAGCCTTACATTACAGGTGTACACCTCTGTCCAGCCGCCATATCTCACTACAGAGACCTACCCCTGAAGCTGTTTCTAGATGGGCTCTAGAGCTGCTTCCTGCGTGAGCTCTTAGTAGGTTCCAGATGCCTCTACTCTTTCAATCCCCTCCACACCCATAGAAGAATGTTACAGAAGGGAAACTGAGGCTCAGGGTGACAGCAACTGGCCACCAGCTGGAGGGGGGGGTACGGGGGACAGAGCTGATACTCTACTTTTACTGCCTGATGCCTCCTGGACCCTTCCCCCACCACCCGAGGCCAAGAAACCAAGCCAGGACCTGAGCAGCGTCAGGTTGATCCGATGCTCAATTGTTCTTGGAGCGGACACCCGAGTGGGGTGTGTTTCGACACCCGAGTGGGGTGTGTTTCGGCTTAAGAGGAAAGTGAGGCGCAGAGTCAGCACCGTCAGCCTGAGGCCCACGGGCAGGAGGGCACACAGTCCGTGGCAGATCATAGCTCAACCAGAAAGCAAGCAGGTAGCTCTTGATCCCGTGGAGGTCATCAGCTAGGGCTGGTGAGAGCTGGGGAAGACGCAGGTACAGGATACCATGGGACTGCACTGGGAAACCTACCACGCCCACAAAGCCAGGACGAGGAAGAGAGAGGCCCAGCCCATATGCCCTTCCCTCCCTCGCTCCAATATTGATTGGAACAGCTTCTGGCTTCTAACTCAGAGGTGTAGGTGCCTGGCTCTAGTTCCATTTGAGGGTACAAGAGCATCACCGGAAGATTTCTGACCACTGAGAGATCGTTTTGGTAGTGAGAACAATGGTCCTCAGATGGCAAAGAAACTCCACCGCCCACCGACCCCCACGCCCCCAAAAGCCCACTGTGGTGCAGGGGCCAGTGGCTGTGCCCAGTGGGGAGGGACTCCTGACTTGAGAGCAGCTTCTTTCACGGTGGTACTGGTGTAGTTGCAGGCCCAGGGAGTTGGCTCCTCGGCCATGATCTGAGAAGGGCAGAGTGAACTGTGTATAGCAGTGGAGGCCCAGCTTCCTCATCCCCGGTAACCAGCCAGACCTCACCTCCTCATAGCTCACCGCGGCTCCAAAGCCCACACAAGGCCACAGAGAATTCCTATCGCTCAAGAAGTCTTCCGCTAGGGAACACTACGCTTCTTCTGGGACCCATGAGGGAGATTTCAAATTTAGGCTCCTCCGCATCCTCCTCCATGTCATTTGAAAGGAACTTACTTGGAGAGGATGGGGGGGGGGAGGGGGGAGGGGGGGCGGGGACGTAGTTGGGGGGGGGTTGTGTGTGGCCTTGCCCTACCAGTAAGCCTGCCACAGCTACTCATAGCGCCAAAATGTATGTACCCTCGCAGACCTTCAGGTTTGCACTTGGTAAGTAGCCCAGATCCGTGGGCAGGAGGTACTAGAAGGGAAGAGGGTCGGAATGAGCCAATGGGGAGGAAGGGCTGGCAGCTAGGTTCATTCACTCACAAGACATTTTGGAGCAGGGAAGAAACGGTAAAGAATAAGCTAGGCGTGGAGGCAGGAGGATTGGGAATTCGAGGGTATGCAAAACTGTATTGACAATTAGAAGCCAGCCTGAGCTACATGGACTTTGTCTCTCAAAACCCAGATAAATGAGTAAATAAAGGAATAAATAAATAAACCCCAGCATGCAGGAAGGTGGTTCAAGAGATTGTTTGGGTTTGAAGCCAGCCTGAGTTTGAGTCACACAGTAAAACCTGTCTCAAAATACACAAGTAAATGCATCAATAGCCAGATGTGGAACTGCACGTGTCTAATCCTACTCTGGGGAAGTGGAGGCAGAGGGATCAGAAACTCAAGTTGCTCAAGGCTATGTACCACGCTGGAGGGTAGCTAGAGAGTTGGTTCAGCAGTTAAGAGCACTTACTCTTCTAGAGGACCTGGGTTCGAATCCCAGTAACTACAAGGTTAGTGGCTCACAACATCTGTAACTCCAGTTCCAGAGATCAGGTGAGCTTTTCTGGCCTCCAGCAGCAGTAGGCATGCATATGGGGCAGAGACATTCACACAGGCAAAACACCCATACAAAGAAGATAAAACACCCTCCCCACACACCACACACCACACACACACCACACAAATGAACATACAGGAAGGTTCAATTAGGGAGACGGGGAGGGTGGCCTTAGGATGTGGGCTTAAGGGTTAAAAACAGGTCTGTTCCAGGAGACCAGGGGACCCATCACCTCAGTTCAAACGCCACTAACTCAACCATCCCTGCAAGCAACTTTGAGCCTTTACCCTGCTTTGTCTCACCTTATCTGAAATCTGAAAGCAAAGCAGAGACTCTTTCAAGAGGAGTTCTGGGGGGAGGATGCTCTGCAATAGAGAAGAGAAGCAGGGGACACAGGTCACCCCTTATTGGCACAGTCATATGAGAAGCACTGAAGTCTACACTACTTTAAAGCGGGTTCTGGCATGACCCCACCACATGCCAGACTTGCCAACTGACAGAAGGCCAAGGCCTCAGACATCTTCGAGGCGAGGTAGGGCTGATTCCATTCTTCACACAACTGCTTCCCTGGCCCCACCTCATTTCATGCCAGTCCCCAGGTGAAGGCCTCCTGGGACTCCAGGCCAGGACTGCAGCAAGGCAGGGTTGGCCTCAGTGCAACTGTGCTAAACGCTGGAAGAGTTTATGTTATTCCTGCTGGAACAGAAGACCCATTTTACAGAAAACTAAGGCCTCAGCAAAGTAAAGGTGGGCCAATAGGATTCCAAAACCTCAGGTAGTTGACCTTCTCTCTATTCGCCCTGCCCCTTTTCCCTCTCAATAGGGTCTCACCATGTAGACCAGGCTGACCTCGAACTCACAGATACTCACCCAACTCTGCCTCCTTAGTGCAGGCATTAAAGGAATATAACACATGCCTAGTTTCTTTATTTTAAAACAAGGTCTCTTATGGACTGGAGCCGACTCAGGGGTTAAGAGCATTTGTTGCTCTTGCAGAGAATCTGGGTTCTATTCCTAGCATCCACATGGGAATTCAAAATCATTCATAAGTCCAGTTCTAGAAGACCCAAAGCCCTCTCCTGGCCTTCCCAGGCGCCAGGCACACATGTGGTATGTTGTTGGGTTTGGGGTGGAAGCCAAGAAAACTCGCTTCAGAGACAGAAGCTTAAAAATGAAAGTTTTACTTTCTGAGTACTCAGGGAGGCAGCCAGTTCAGGATTTGAACCGTGTCCCTGAAAGGAGATTGTACAACATATTTAAAGTATGGGAACACAAAGTGGAGGCTGGGAGCTAGAGCTGGGGCTGCACAGTTATCCAACTGTATTTTGACATTATGGGTTAAGCAAGGAAGTACCCATTGGAGACTGAGCTATGTCCAGGGCCACTGGCTTCAAGGTCCTTAATTCAGCTTTTGTAGCCAGGTCCCCTCGTGGACGCTGGACCGGAGTGATAAGGGAACAAAGAAATGGGTAAGTTCATGTAGTCTATTAAGGCATAACAGGCAACTGGTTATATATTTTCATAACTTATGTACCTTGCTTTAGATAACAGCAATTTCTGTATTCTTTATTAGTTAACAGACAATTAAGAAAATATTTTGAGAAATGGGATAGATGTTCGTTCCTCGGCCTGGGAACACAAACTTGTTTGACCCTGCCAGCAAGATGGAGAAGTTGTCCCAGAGATGTGTGGACAGACAACTGTTTGCATCAGAAGTTGTTCAGCTACGGAGACGTCCCCAGCTCCCACAGGGCCTGGGAACTTGAATTCAGCTCCTCCTATGATTAAATGGAATCTGAAAATGAGGTGGTGGTATTTACAGTAAGTCTTTCTTGCCTATTCACAGCATTCCCCTCTGTCTTTATGTAGCCACATCAAATCTCTGATATTATGTCTTCTGTCTATTATATAAGGCATTGTATTATGCTCTCAAAATCATAGGTTGGATAGCATTAATGCAGTTTTGGATAAACTATGACATGAGCTTTATCATGTAAGGGACATAAAATGTCAAATCTAAGACTGCATCAGGCTGGTGGCCAGACTGGTATGTCAGTCCTTTTGACTTAGCATTTCAGCCTCTTAGGTGGGACAATGGACGATGTATTCTCTTCTGTCTCTACTTCCAGCTCACATTAGAATGTTGTTATGGGGGGGGGGTCCAGGAAGGCTGAGCCGTGGGGCATTTATCAGAAGCATCTGATTAGCTGATCCAGGAAGAGAGCAATCCCATCAGCTGGACTGGTTAACATCACCTTTCAGCAAGTCCAGAGCTAGTCCACGGGTGAGCCCTGGATGGAGTCTGCCAGCCAGATGAAAATCTGCTGAGACAAATATAGCCTAGGGAGAGAAGTTAAATTGTCTAGTAATTGGGAAAGGTAGAGAATCCCAAGACCAACGGGGGCAATCCCATTTTCAAGAACACATGGGTGTTGGGCTGGAGAGGATGGCTCAGTGGTTAAGTGCACTGACTGCTCTTACAGGTCCTGAGTTCAATTCTCAACAACCACAAGGTGGCTCACAACCATCTGTGATGGGATCCTATACCCTCTTCAGCTGTGTCTGAAGACAACAACCATATACTCACATTTAAAAAGTAAATAAATCTTAAAAAAAAAAAAAAAAACATGTGGGTGTACCTATCTTGAGTCCATTTGCTCTGTGGCAGGTAGATCCAGATCTTAGGATTTCCTGATGCATATGTGAATTTTAGTTTACAAAAAGATGTATATTAGTATTACCCTTGTATTGAAATCTATATTTTAGGAAAAGCAGCTAACAGGTGTGTGTACGACAGCAGGAATAGACTCATACTTATGTCTTTGAGACCTAGCAAAAGCTATAGGTTTGGGTCAAAAAGCATGAACATTCTTTTCTTGGTTCAGAGGGCAAGATACACAGATTTACAGGATGGTT
Organism: Rhabdomys pumilio; assembly: GCA_030674055.1. NCBI lineage: Eukaryota > Metazoa > Chordata > Mammalia > Rodentia > Muridae > Rhabdomys > Rhabdomys pumilio. Next base: position 134,964,133 of record JANHMN010000003.1, read on the forward strand.
TTAGCATGAAGAGAATCGCCTTTAAGTCTCTATTCACAAGACAACCGAGGGGAACTTAAAAGCTTGAGCTTGTGGCCGAACTGCAAGCAGCCAGAGCTCCTTTAGCTTACCAGACCTCCACTGGTCGATGGTGGAATTCTGAACGCTGAAATCTTAGTACAACAGTAGCATGGGAGGGAAGAAATGAAAAACACTTCCTATTTTCTTATATATCTTAAACCATTGGGGATTATAGGTGTGCATCTTGCCTAGCTTCTTCTTTTCTTTTCTTTTCTTTTTTTTTTCTTTTTTTTTTTTTTTTTTAATTTTCTATTTAAAGACAAGAGTTTCACTGAGAAGCCTTGGCTGGCTTGGAACTTACTAAGTAGCCTAGGATGGCTCAGGCTTGCAGTGCTACTCCTACCTCTGCCTACAGAGTGCTGAGGCCTGTGTTGCCAGACCCAGTTTAACAGCACTGCTTTAGTCTTTGACTTTCAAGCCCTGACCCAGCACTTAAGTACATGGTTGAAAGCCCTGCCAACTTCATACTCAGAAAGAAAACAGAAATGATTTCACAGACTTAATATGGACCAGTCAGATGGCTCAGTAGATTTATGCCCCACAAGCCTGGTGATCCAAGTTCGAAGGTCCCATATGGTGGGAAGAGAACCAACGCTCCAAGTTAACTCTGACCTCCAAAGTTGCTCTTTGGCAAGCACTTGCTCTCTGCTCAATAACAGATGTAATCTAATACCCAGTTCTTCACACTCTTTTCCCGCTTTTGTTAGGCAGGAAAATGAATCCAGGGCCTTGCCACAGGGCACTCTACCACTGGGGCTACTTCCCAAACCCCAAAGACTTGGACTTAGAGTAAGCCCAGGTACTAAGGATCAGAAAGTGCCTGCAAGATCACACAAGTTGTCCAACACCCTCCAGCTCTGGGACTTAACTTAATCTCTGAGGTTACCTACAGCACCGGGGCCTAAACTAGCATTTTAAAATAGCTCTTGCGCTGACTCTAGACCAGAGCCCATCAAGGGAAGGGGCAGGGCTTAACGCTCAATTCCCCCAAACTTATCCTGAGCCCTCTCAATTTTCTACCTTACAGCCAGCTAACTGGGATTTTCTCCAAGCTTCCCCGGTTCCCTCCAATTACCCAAGAGTGTCTTAGAAAAGGGACAACCAGCTGGGTGTGGTGGCACACACTTTTAATTCTAACATTTGGGAGGCAGGGGCAGGCCAGTCTGGTCTACACAGAGAGTTCTAGGACAGCCACGGCTAAGTAGGGAGGTCCTGTCTCAAAAAATGTAGGTGGAGGTCAGCAGAGGTTGTCTGATTCCCTGGAGTGAAGTTACAGGTGATTGTGAACCACAGTGTGGGTGCTAGGAATCAAACTGGGGTCCTCTGGAAGAGCAGCCAGTGCAGTTAACACTGAACCACTGTGATCTGCCTTAGCTATTTCAGTGGCAGAGATTCCAGGCCTGTGCTAACACAGTTGACAACTCAGAATGCCCTGCAGTCTCAGGACCTCTGGGTCACGTCCTCTCAGCACATTCTCCTCTCATGAGTCTTCAGGGTCCCTGGGCCTCTGAGGTCTCTGAGGGTCTGTATTCCTGCCAGCCCCCAGCCCCCAGCCCACCCAGGTTCTTTGAGCCGCAATGCCTTTCTGCCCAACCACATTCTGCGTCGCAGTGGGTGACCTTCACTCGCAGACTTATTATAAGCCATCTCCAGAAAGGAAGCCCTGGGCCTGTGGCTCGTGGTATATGAACCTAAGGGTGCCGTCTGAGGTTACTCCACAAAGTGGGCAGGGTTTGGCAGCCTCACTTTACAGAGGATAAACAGAATTTGTTGTGGTTCTTTTTCTTCTTCTTATGTTGGGTGACCTACACCATACATACCGCACCCGATGGCTCTGTAGGCGTGCTCTGTGTTTTCAATTGTTGTCTGGGGGAGGCGCCAAGTGCTGGCAGGATATTTGATATTGTCATTTCTCTGATCCATTACCTGCAATCTGCGATGGGGGATAGTCACAGAAGGTCATGTCACCCTCAATCTGGCCAAAAGACAACAGCAAGGTGTGGACTGGGCTTAGCCCTGCTGCTCATGACTCAGAATGCGTAATCGCTGGAACCTCTCCCACTGTGCTAACAGCTTTGTTGTCTGAGAAAGGTATGTGGTTCAATAGAGAGCTGGCAACTGGAGCTGGGGCAGAAGAACACACAAAACTAGTGATGGGACAGAAGGACAGGGGCAGGAAGACAGAAGCATGGATGGGAACAAAGCTTGGAGAGAAAGAGAGAGAACCACATGGAGGGACAGGAGAATTCAGGCTATTGGAGGTCAGCTGAGAGACTGTCTGGGGTGGGGTAGCCTTAAACTATGTATATGTCTCCATGTCTTCATTATTAAACCCTAAGCAAGATCCCCCCAAACCTCATAATATTCTTGTTCTCTTTATTCATTCACAATTTCGTACATATATAAAATACACCTTAATCATACCCACAACTCCCTCCCTTATCCCCCCACCATCCCACAGCAATCCTGATCCCACTTTCCTGCCTTTCCTGTGTGTGCCCACTTCACTTAATTAGGGTTATTTACTCCAGTAAAGACAACTTACCAGAGGCTACACCACTGAGGGTTCTGACTCCCTCTTCCCTGGCAATCATAAGGATCTGCAGTGTTACAGAGAGGGGCGGGGCTTCAGGAAGCAAAAGTCAATTTCTTGCAGCTTTTATCTTTGTGTACATGAGTGTTTTGCCTGCATGTATGTGTACCACATGTGTGCCTGGTACCAGCGGAGGTCGGGAGGGGTTGAATCCCACAGAACTGGAATTCTGGATCATAGTAAGCTCCACCTAGGTGCTGAGAATTGAATCTGAATCTTCTGAAAGAGCAACAAGTGCTTTAAACTGTTGAGGTATCTCCCTAGTTCCCGTGATGAAATATTGAAGGGTCCAGTCTTGTGCAAGCAACCGCTGCTGCCTTGGGTTCCTGTGTGTAACTGCCATGTCCAAAGCAGTGTTTACCACACTCCCTTCCTCCAGTGCTTGAGGTTCTTTCAACCCTCTCTTCCTCCGTGTCCCAAGTTTTAGAGTGGGTTATGTAGGTGTCTCCTTTACTGCGGAGTACTTAAAAGTGACTTATTTGCAATAGTTTTGATTTTTTTTTTTTTTTTTTTACCAGAGAGGTTAAGTAACTTTCTGCTTGAAAGGGTAACACAAACCTCATTTGTCTCCATTTTGAGAACCAGGCCTGATTTCAAAAAAAAGGCCATTAGGTCGCAAGCTTCAGGAATAGACCGTAAGTCCCAAAAACTAAGTTATAAGACACAAGCTAGGAACAGATCATAAAATCCAGAACAAGATCATAAAACCTTTGCCCGGTGATAACTGCAAAAATGGGAAATATCTCAGAATGGGCCATCTGGACTAGCAGCCCAATTTCATCACATGGTTGAATGTTCATGACATAGGAATGCAGACAACTGACCACCTGTGACCCACCCCCCAGCACCCACCAATGAAATTTTAGATTACCTATTCCTTCTAGAGAGTTCCTCCTATAAGAAAGCATGCATGTCTTTGTCAGGGGTCCCCATTTTAGAAAATGGTTAACCACGCATGCTGGTTGTTCCTGCAGAAAAGACATTTTGTTTTAGCATTCTGAGTCTGGGGTCTTCCTTCAGCGCTTTTTGGACCCTTATATACTAACCCGGGGACTGCCTGTGGAATCTAAGGCTGCTTCTATTTTTTTAAAGATTTATTTATTTTATTTACATGAGTACACTGTAGCTGTCTTCAGACACACCAGAAGAGAGAGCATCAAATCCCATCACAGATGGTTGTGAGCCACCATGTGGTTGCTGGGAATTGAACTCAGGACCTTTGAAAGAACAGTCAGTCAGTGCTCTTGACCACTGAGCCATCTCTCCAGCCCTGCCCCCACTCCAAGACTGCTTCTAGACAAGGGCTGATATGGGGCCTATGGATTCAATTTCAGCAGATAAAGGCACTTGCTGCCTGTCTAAGGATCTAAGTTCAATCCCCAGGAGCCTGGTGTTTTTGTTTTGTTTGACATGTAGTTCAGGTTTACCTCAAACTTGCTATGTAGCCAAGGATGACTCCTGATCTTCCTGTGTCCACCTCCCAAATGCTGGGATTAACAGGCATGCACCCCCACACCCAATTCACGTAATGTTGAGGACTTGCTCCAGGCTTTCTGTATGCTAGGCATGCACTCTACGGGCTGAGCTACATCCCCACCCTCTAGTCCTGCTTTCTGGGGCAAATAATCGCCTGTCTTCTTGCTCACCAAGTCTCTGGCCCTGCCTTTCCATGCTCTGGTGTCTACAGCCCTCCCTACCCTCTGTCTCTTTTCTGCAGAGATGGAACTGCCTTCCTTCGTTTGTTTGTTTGTTTTTGAGATAGGGTTTCTCTACATAGCACTGGCTGTCCTGGAACTCATTATGTAGACCAGGCTGGCCTTGAACTTACAGAGATTCTTCCTGCTTCCCGAGTGCTGGCACTGAAGGTGTACACCACCATACCCAGCTCTGCTTTCCTTTTCTTCAGAGTTCAGCTCCTCTTTGCCTGGCCCAGCTACTCTCTCCTTGGCATTTAGTCACTGCTTTTCTGTGTATTTCCTGTCTAATTTCTTTGCCTTTTATCAACCTGTGGAAGCTGTGTTTTATTGTTATTGTTTGATTTTTATGTGTATGAGTGTTTGTCTGCATGTAGTTTTGTATGCCATGTGTGTGGTGTGTGGTGCCAGTAGAGGCCAGAAGAGGGTGTCAGATCCCTTAGAACTGGAGTTACCAGTTGGGTGCTAGGAGCCACACATAGGTCCTCTGGAAGAGGAAGGAACAAGTGCTTTTGTTTTGTTTTGTTTTGTTTTATTTATTTATTTTGTTTTTTGTTTTTTTGTTTTTGTTTTTGTTTTTGTTTTGAGACAGGGTTTCTCTGTGTAGTCCTGGCTGTCCTGGAGCTCACTCTGTAGACCAAGCTGGCCTTGAACTCAGAAATCCACCTGCCTCTGCCTCCCAAGTGCTGGGATTAAAGGCGTGCGACACCACCGCCTGGCAGAACAAGTGCCTTTAACCTCCAAACCATCTCTCCAGCTTGGTGGGAGGACTCTGTTTTTCTACTTCATTAGCCAGTGAGTTGTTTTTGTTTTTTTCTTGTTTTTAAACACAGCAAAGTCTGGGAGCTCTGGGAATGATTGTTGGGTGAATCAACCAGGGGAATAAACAAGAAGAGAGAAACTGCCCATTCAGAAGGAAGGAAGAGAGAAACTGACCATTCAGAAGGAAGAAAGAATGAGGGGCTGGGGTGTGTGAGGTCCGGTGTTGGGGGAATCTTTTGGTACACTGTGTGAAGATGTGTCTCTGTTCTTCCTTACCTGTCTAAGCACCTTCTGATTGGTTTAATAAAGATCTGAATGGCCAATAGATAGGCAGGAGAAGACAGGTAGGACTTCTGGGCAGAGACTTCTGGGAAAGAATCAGGCACAGGGGATTCACCAACTAAACATGGAGGAAGAAACAGGTGCCGGTACTGAGGATGGGTAATGAGCCACGCAGCAGAACGTAGCTTAGTATAAATGGGTTAATTTAAGTTATAAGAGCAGTTGGGAACAGGCCAGCTGTCTCCTGCCCCTTGTCTGGCACATCACGACCTCTGTTAAAGGGCTTCCAGCCTGTGTTCTGCCTCCTTTCACAGGTGCCCAGACCTGTTGGAGGATGGTTTTGTGCACTGTGTAAAGGTGTGTCTCTGTGTCACTGTCCTTCCTTGCCTGACTCAGGCACCTTCTGATTGGTTAAAATGAAAAGCCTATGGCCTATAGCAAAAGGCAAGATAGTGAGGTGGGGTTTCCAGACAAAGCCAGGAACTCTGGGAAAGGGTGAGGCTCAGGAAGATCCACAGTGAGTCCAGGAGGGCATATAAAACCAAGAAGAGGTGACCAGCCATGAGGCAGAACGTAGATTAGTAGAAACAGGATAACTGAGTTTAAAACTAGTTAGGAACAAGCCTAGCTTAAAGTCTTTAAAAATAAGTCTCCATGTCAGTATTCAGACCAAGGGCAGGCATAGAAAGGCCCAAACTGCTACACAGACCTGCTTGGCCAGTTGGCCTGTTTGTTTCAGGGGGGTGGGGGGTAATCCATGTTTCCTGTCCCTGCCCTACCATCCAAAGACACTCAGGCCAACGACCTCTAGCACAGGCAGCCTGCTGGGGGGCCTGAAGTGGCTGTTGCCTAGGTTTGCCCAGAAACTGCCAAGATGATTTGGTCCCAAGATACTACCATAAGCCTGAGAGGAGCTTGCAGAAGGCCCTCACTGTGGTCCCCACAGCACCAGAGAACTGGGCAACATTCCAGCTCCACCATTCTCTAGCACATGGCTGGAACAGCTAAGTTTCTGAGTGTCTCTGAGTATCTGTTTCCTCATTAATAAAATGACAGTCTGTCTTTGGATAGAGAAAATAGACTTTGCAAAGGGTAGAGCTGAGAGCAGGGCCATGGGCCACCCTGCCTGGATTGATTTATGTATGTTGTACTGGGGACTGAGTCCAGATCCTGTTGTATACTAGGCCAATGCTCTCCCACTGAACTACATACAACCCAGTCTGTTTAAAGTTTTAGTTTTGGGCAGACTTCATATAGCCAAGGTTTGGTTCAAACTCACTATGTAGCTAAGGATGACCTAGAACTGACTCTTCACGTCTAGTCTAAGTGTTCAGAATGCAGGTGTATGATACCACATTCAGCTTTATTTGTTACATTTTTTCATCTACTTGTGTGAGTATGTGTGTGTGAGTGTGTGCGAGTTTGTGTGCGTGCGTTTATATATGTGTGTGTTAGACCTGGGCTGCCCTAGCATACGTGGACAGCAGAGGAGTGTCCGGAGCCATCACAGGACACACTAATAACCAGCAGGTGATCTTCCTGAAATGACTTCTCTTTAGATTATATCTACGACGAAGCAAGGCCCAGGAATAAATCACTTTAGGAAAGATTATTGCTATTAATATTCTTTTCCTGTTATTATTAAACATATATAACAATCACTAGGTGTTAGCCCACCCCTTTGGAGCAGATCTCTGCAGATCCACGAAGATGTACTGTCTTGTGGTGATACTATATAGACAAATAGATGACTTCTTAATTCTTAATGATGATCCTATAAGAATTCCTAAAATTATATCAGTATTTATTAAGCTCTTTTATAGTGGGACTGCTAATAGATCCTTATCTGATAGTCAAAACTGCAATGAGAACTCTGCCAATCTCCCATGCGTCACCAGTTAATTGCTCTTAGATAGTAACCAGACTTTCTCCTACTCAGAGCACATTCCAAGAGGTTGTAAAACAATTAACCAAAGGTCATAAAAGAGGAACTAACGATCTATTATAAGTGCTAGGACAGAAGATAAAATATTGACTAGGTTTATCTATACAAAACTTTACTAATAACTTAGTTATGGTTTTTTTGATTTTCAGTGAACCTGTGTAGCTGTGACAGGTGATAATTGCTCCTAATGGACATGCATGCTCTGTCGTAAACTTCAATTTCAATTTATGATTTGATTTTATGTGTGAACTTGTGATGAACTTTTTAACACGTGATTATGTATTCTGAAAGATGTATAAGTACTGAGGTCAAAATGAGACAAGATGAGAAAAAAATTTTCCTTTGCCCACTTAGGATCTTCCTGCTTTCCCCCTTTTCTTAGATAGCTTCCATGGGAAACTTTTTTACAATTAGTAACCTTTATCACTTTAAAAGCTATAGTCACTTTTCTTCAAATTGTCCCTTTTTCTTCCTGAGACTTCTGACTAGCAGGCTGAAAGTTAGAGCCCAGCAATTTCTGCAGAGATAGAACAAAGGCCGCATTACATAATCCTCCCCCCACACACACAGACATACACTACAGGCTACAAGTGTCATTCGCCTACGCCAGCAGCTTTTTACCCTCAGGAAGAGCAAGAAAGTTTTTACTTTTTAGAAGCTATCATCAGCATTTCAGTATACTTAGAAAGCTAGAGCGTCTGGAGACCCTCAGACCTTCAAGCCACACCAGAGACCTACTTTGTGCCCCATCTCTACCCTCTCAGGCAGGGAGACTCCCAGCAGAGGCGAACTTGCAGGAGTCAGCCCTGGCAGCAAGCACCTGTACCTGCTGAGTGACCTCACTGCTCCTACCTTTTATCTTTGTTATCTCTTTATTTTTGTTTTAAAACTTTTATTACATTTATTTAGTTAATGTGTGTATGTGCCTCACGTGGAGTTCAGAGGATAACCTGTGAGAGTGAATATTCTCCTTCCACCATGCAGGTCCCAGAACAACAAAGAGTCAGCCTTGGTGGCATAGGCCCTTATTTGCTAAGCCATCTCCTTGGCTGCCTTTTTTTTTGAGGCAGGGTATCGTACAGATTGGCATTGAACTTTCTGTGCATCCGAGGATGACCTTGAACTTCTGATCCTCTTGACTCCACTTCTGAGAGGCGGGATTCCTGGCATGTGCCATCACACTACACTGGTTTATGCTGTGCTGGGAATTGAACTCAGGGCTCTACAAGTTAAGCTAGGCAAGCACTCCATCAGCTCAGCTACCTCACAACCCTTACTTTTAAATTTTAACTTGGTGCTCTAAAAAGTTCGTTCAGATTCACCTTGTGTATCACTGTTTTGCCTGTATGTATATTTGTACACTGTAGAAATGCTTGATACCTTTGGAGTCCTGAGGAAGGCATTTGCACTCCTGGAACTGGAGTTATGGATGGTTGTGAGCCATTCTATGTGTGCAGGAAGCCAAACCAGGGTCCTCTGGCACAGCAGCCAAATGTCCTTAACGGAGGAGCTTCTCTAAGCCTCACTCTCAGCTTTATTGTCCTTATTTCCTTTGTGGTGCTGGGATGGAACATACAATCTTGCACCTGCTCGGCCAGTGCCCTGCCACTGAGCACCATCCCTTTCCCTACTAGGTGGGCAAACCTGGGCAAATTGTTTAATCTTTGTGCCTTAGTTTCCTTACCTATGAAATGGACATAATAGCACCTGGCTCATGAGGTTGTCATGAGGACTAAAACTGGGCTGGGCATACAGTCCGAGTGCACAACACATGGGTCTATGTGATCCTTCTGTTTACAGCAAATGGATTTTTATAGTTCCGAGCTCTGCCCTTTGGAGGTCACACATAGAAGTGATTAAACTATCTGGTCATGCAGGCTTGTGTTTGCACTGGGTCAAACGCCGCACACATGAACTCACTCAGTTGGGTTCAAGCCCTATGCTGGAAATGCCTGTGGCCGCACAGGAAAGGTTCCCCAGGCTGATGGGAGAAGGAAGGCAAGCTGCCGTATTGTGGATTGATAGGGGCTCAGGGAAGACAACCAGAGTGAAGGAGAAGTGGAGTTTAGGGATGAGGACGAACTAGAGTCTGACCATGACACACAAGAGCATGACTGGAGATAGGGGAAAGTGGAAGCAGACCACACAGACCTGCCAGTCACAGAGACCGCTGTCAGAGCATCATAGAAGTCGACTGCCTTGTGTGTATCCTGTCCCAGCCCCTCCTAGCTTCTGTCCTGAAAAGCTGGAGAGATCAAAACTATGTCTTCTACATCTTACCTAGTTTCAGTTGGGTGAGACTTACACCTTAGAACTGCTGTGGACACAGCTCAGTTGTGGCGGATCCAGTGTGGCCTTCTCTCAAGTCTCTGTCCTGTGGAGGCTCCAGATTCTTGTATTACAGAGGCATGTTTATCTGAGTGTGTAGTAAAATCATCCTGTCTCAGCCTCCTAAATGTCGAGATTATACCATACTTGGCTTAGTTCTTTTCTTCTCTTAAGGAGCTGGGTACGTTCTTCCTGTGACATGCCACTTCAAGTAGCTCTAGTAGATCCAGCAGGACCTCTGCCCAGGAAATTCTAGCACTCCTCCTCCTTGTCCCTCAGGAAGCTACCAGCCTCTGGTTCCTGATTGTTTCACACTCAACACTCCAGAGCCGTCAGTCTCTAGGCAACTAATTATATTATCCACTACCTACTTATCTAACTACACATGTACACACATACACACACACACACACATACATACACATACACACACACACATCCATCTGCCCCCCCATGCATCTTGCCCCCCCACATCTGCCCTCTCCACATCTGCCCATATACACACACATCTGCCCCCCACCATTTGCTAATACACACACATACACACATACACACACACACAAACACACACGCCCCCCAGTCATCCATCTCCCATCATTCATTTCTTCATTCCTTCCATTCTGGTTGAACTCTTATTGTGTAGCAGTTCCCAGATAAGGGACTGAGGCAAGGGAGACAACTCAAATAAATCTCATGAAACAGATTATTTTAAGTATGGTGGCTTATGTCAATAACAATCATTTCTTTTTAAAAAACTTTTTTTAAGCCGAGCAGTGGTGGCACATGCCTTTAATCCCAGCACTTGGGAGGCAGAGGCAGGAGGATTTCTGAGTTCGAGGCCAGCCTGGTCTACAGAGTGAGTTCCAGGACAGCCCCAGAGTTTACAGAGAAACCCTGTCTCGAAAAACCAAAAACTAACTAACTAACTAACTAAACAAACAAACAAACAAACAAATAAATAAATAAAAACTTTTTTTTCTTTTTTTACTGGGCTGGAGAGATGGTGTATCAGTTAAGAAGAGTTCACACTGCTTTTCCAGAGGAGCAGAGTTCAATTCCCAGCACCCACATCTGGTGGCTGACAGCCAGCTGTAACTCCAGCTCTGTGTGATCTAACATCTCTGGCCTCTTTGAACACTTGCACACACATATGTATATTCATACACAGCCATACATACATACATACATACATACATACATACATACATGCAATTTGAAAAAATAAATCTTTACACTTTTTTTACTTTGTGGTGTGTGTGTGCAGGTGAACACGCACTGATGCTCTTACCCACAACAAGTGTGTAAAGGCGAGTGTGTAACTAGGGTGCTGGTTCTCTTTCCATTATCCTGAGGCAGGGTCTCTCTTCCTATTTCTGCAGTGCTAAGTATTCTGGCTCACCAGCTTCACGATGGTTTTCCTTTCTCTACCTCCCATCTCACTGTAGGTGCGTGGCATTACAGATGTGTGCCTCTGCATCCTGTCCCTCCTTCTGTTATAGCTAAACAGTGTTCTGTTCCCCCAGAACCTATGACTTCCCCTGCTATAAGTTGAGTGGGCTTCAAATCCAATCAGAGTGATTGGTTACCCTCAGACCAGTAAGGCCACTGTTATACAAGTGGGCACACACTGCCTGGCTGATTGGAGTACACAGGGTTCACTGCCAGGCAAGACCGGTGGTGATGTCTTTTCTTCCTAATCAACTCATGTAGCATGCATGTTATGGGACGAGGAAAGTTGGCCAGCAAGGAGAAACTTCTAGCTCAGTTCCAGGTTGATTTCTCCATTTCATGAACCAAAATGTACAGTGTCTTCAGGAATACAGCCATCTCTAGTTCTGGAGGGCAATTTTCGCAGTGTGTCAAGGGCTGTCTGGGAAGAGGGAGCTTCAATTAAGGAAATTACTTCAAAGCCAATCAGATAGATCAGTAGGCAAAGGAGCTGGCTGCCAAGTCTGAAGACCTGAGCAAAACCCTGAGACCCAGATGATAGGGGGAGACAGATAGCTCCCGTCAGTTGTCTGTAGCACACACACACACACACACACACACACACACACACACACGAGAGAGGGGGGGAGAGAAAATAATGTAGAAAAAAAATGCCTCCATCAGTTGGCCTCTTTTGCTTTTCCTTTTGAGACAAGGTCTCACCACGTAGCTATGGCTGTATGGCTGGCCTGGAACTATATAAACCAGGATGACCTCAGGCCTACAGAGATCCATCTGCCTCCGCGTCCCAATTGCTGGATTTGAAGATGTGCTCCCAGCCAGGAATATTTTCTTGAGTGATGTGAGAGAACGCAGCCCACTGTGGATTGTGACATGTGGTTAGCAACCAGGCAGCTCCACATCCTGCCCTCGGAACCCAGCGACAATGGGACATGTCATCACTAGCTACCAAGATGTGACACACTTCCACTGTCACTAAGAGTTGCATATCGTCGCCTGCACATGCGCTACATCCCCTTATAAAAGGCCAGTCCCCCCTCTCTTCCCTCTACCCTCACCAGAGCCTCTGGACAGCCTGACTTCTCTTCTCTGTGCACTGTGATGAGAACATGTACCTTTCCTCCCCAAGTTGCTTTTCATCATGATGTTTTATTACAATAAAAATTAAACTAAAAGAGAGGTCCATGTAGCTGAGCATGGCCCTGAAGGGCTGGTTCTCCTGCCTCCAGCCCCCTAATGAAGGGACTATTATTATACACCACACCTGGTTTGCGCAGTGCTAGGAACTGAACTCATGCATACTTAGTAGGTGCTCTACTAAGCCACATCCACTTGTAGCCTTTGTTTGGTTATTTGAGTCAGGATCTCAGGTAACTCAGGCCAGTCCAGAACTCCTATCTTCCTGTCTCTTCCTACACAGAGCTGTGGTTCCAGGAACACACAGCCTTTTATGTATGTACTGGAAATCTGTGTTCATATCTGAATGTTCCTATGACAAGCACTTTCCTCACAAGTGATCTCCTGAGCCTACTATAGTCTTTTTTTTTTTTTTTTTTTTGAATGGCAAAAGGGTTTAATTTTGATTGTCAATTTTTATGGTTTTTGTGGGGGCAGTTGAGACAGGGCTTTACATTATGTTTCAGGCTGGCCAGGAGATCTACATATAGCCCAGGCTGGACTTCTGCCTTAGCCTTCCTTGTGCAGAAATACAGGCCAAGCTGTGTCAATTTGATGCCAACCTGGGCTACATATTGAATTAGTCTTGGCTATAAAGTAAGCACCTATCTCAAACAAAAACAAAAAAACACAACAGTTTTCTAACATCTGTAGACTCTAGTGATGTGACTTTTGATATTGGTAAGTTGTGTTTTGTCTATATAGGGTTTGTTGATCATACTGATATTTTCAAAGAATACATTTCTTTTCTTCTTTCTCTTTTTTTCTTTCTCTTTTTTTGTGGAGAGCTTTTAGTGTGGTTTCTAGGAAATTGACAAGAGTATTTGACATTGGGCTAGGACTACAAAGTAAGCTCTAGAAAAATCCAGCTGAGGAATGTATTCCTTGTATCCTGATCGTCTTGATGAGTTCCTAGAAGCTGTGACCTCAGAACCCTTGTTTATCCCTGTTTGTTCCTTGACTACTTTGTTTATGCCTTAGAACTGGCCATATTCTTTGCATGTACCTAGGATGATATAAAAGCAGACTGGAAAAAATTAAACCATACTATAATGTTGTCTAATTGAGAACACTGAGGGAAAAGGAATCACAAGCAAAGGAAAATACAGAAAATTTGGGCCAGCAGTGAGTAAACCCTGGGACAAGGTATTAGTAGAGTGCTTTTTATACATATGCTTAGAGATATGCTAAAATCTAGAGGAGTGAAGATAAGTCAAAAACAGCTTCTGATTTTTATAGAAGAAATTTGTCCCTGGTTCCCCAAGGGAGGTACAATAAATTCACAGACATGGGAGAAAGTGGGAGAGAGAATAAAAGGTACATGATCCAACACATGATCCTGAAAAAATTCCCATAGATGCTTTTAGCCTCTGGACTTTAGTTAGAGATACTTTAGATCCTAGAGATGAACGTATATAATTAGGAAAGAAATTGGAAGACACAGATAGTGAAGGCCACAGGAAAGACGAAGCTGTTTCATCCGTACCTCTTATTTATGAGGTTTCAGACAAGACAGGAAAAACTGATGAGCCGGAGACAAAATTGAATTGGAGGATGTCTTACTCAGGGTTTCTATCCCTGCACAAACATTGTGACCAAGAAGCAAGTTGGAGAGGAAAGGGTTTACTCAGCTTACACTTCCACATTGCTGTTCATCACCAAAGGAAGTCAGGACTACAGCTCAAGCAGGTCAGGAAGCAGGAACTGATGCAGAGGCCATGGAGGGATGCTACTTACTAGCTTGCTTCCCCTGCCTTGCTCAGCTTGCTTTCTTATAGAACCCAGGACCACCAGCCCAGGGATGGCATCACCCACAATGGGCCCTCCCCCCTCGATCACTAATTGAGAAAATGCCTTATGGCTGGATCTCATGAAGGCATTTCCTCAAGTGAAGCTCCCTTCTCTGTGATAACTCCAGCTTGTATCAAGTTGACATAAAACCAGCCAATACAGAGAAAGAGACTGCTAAGTATTACAAAGGAAATTGGCTTCCTTTTTGGGACTCTCTTAGGGTATTTTTTAACAAAGGCACAGGCAGGGATATCCCAGAGACAAAAAAAAATGAAACAAAAGGAATTAGCTCAGCTTGTTGAAAAATTTGAGGAAGTTCTCAGAGAACAAAAGAGCAGCGATAGTTCAGATTCTGAGGAGGAAATACCAACAGTAAAGCCAAAAGTGAAGATTTTGCTTCCTCTAGTGACTTTGAAGAGCAACAGAGATGAAGGGAAACCTGTTGGTTTAAATCCTAGTGTTCCTTTGTTAACACCACTTCAGGCAGGCCTACAGCAGGTGTAGAACAAGGAGACAATACACAAGGATATGTTTGCAATGCCCTGTATTTGAAGCACAGGATCAACAAGAGAACCCTGTTAGATACCACTCCAATTCCCTTTAAACAGCTAAAGGAATTAAACTGCTGGGCTCAGTATGGACCTACTGCTCCATTCACCATGGTTAGGTGGTCTATCCACTGAGGCTCTTCCGCCTGCACATCGGAAACAGCTCATGTATGTTTGGGGGTGAGGAGATTATCTGTTATGGAAAACTGAATTTTTTGAAAGATGCCAACATTGGGAGGCAGAGGCAGGTGGATTTCTGAGTTCGAGGCCAGCCTGGTCTACCTAGTGAGTTCCAGGACAGCCAGGGCTACACAGAGAAACCCTGTCTTGGAAAAAAAAAAAAAAAGAAAGAAAGAAAGGAAAAAAAGAAAGATGCCAACAGACAGAGGAGTTAAATGCTAGAGCTAACAATCTGGTTGCTTATGAGATGTTAGCAGAAGAAGGTCGATATCAGGGTATACAGAATCAGTTACAATTTAATCTTGGCACTTAAGCTCAGATTGGCCCTGCTGCTCGAAGGGCCTGGAACACTTTGCCTACTAAGGAGGATTTTGTCTCAAAAATAAGGCAGGGACCCCATGAGGCTTTTCAGGAGTTTGTTGATAGGTTGATGAAAGCCGCAGGGAGAGTGTTTGGACGTGCTAATGCTGGACTGCTTTTAGTAAAACAGTTGGCTCATAAGAATGCAAACAGCCTGTCAGGCCGCTATAAGACCTTATAGAAAGACTGCAACTATTACAGATTAGATTAGATTATGTTCTGACACGGGTCCCTCTTATGTCCAGGGTGTGGCCATGGCTGCTGCACTCCAGGGAAAAACTGTACAAGTTTTGTTTCAACAGACGGGAACAGGAAAGAGGAAGATTAATGGGCCTCCTGGAAGTTGTTTTGGGTGTGGACAGATAAGGCATCAAGTGAGAAATCGTCAAAATAAAACTAAGGGAAATAATGAAGAGAAAAAAACAGGACTTTGTCCAAAATGCAAGAGAGGGACACATTGGGCTAGTGAACGCAGGCAGGTCTAAGAGAGAAGACTTAGGAAATCCTCTCCCCAAGAGGAGGCCAGTCCCAGGCCTGAAACAATGTTATGGGGCAATGCAGTTCATTCTTCAGCAAAACAATTGTTTCAGGATCTCTTCTGAGCCACCCCAGGAAGTGCAGGACTGGACCTCAGTCTCTCCACCCACACAGTATTAACTCCTGAAATTGGGATTCAGGCTCTTCCTACTAGAACACAGGGTCCACTATTGCCAGGAACTGTAGAACTGTTACTGGGAAGAAGCAGTGCTACTCTGGCAGTTTGCTCCAGGAGCTTTAGACGCAGATTATATCATAATTAAATTAAAATTATGACCTCTTCACCTACCCATATTTCTGTCAATCAACCAGGCCAGAGAATTGCACACTTATTTCTTATAGCATTGATTATTACAAAAAATAAAGTTAAAGCTAATGTTCATGGAGCAAAAGGATTTGGCTCTTCAGATGCTTTTTGGATCCAGGTGATTTAAGCTGAAAGACCTGAACTAGTTCTAAGAATGGAAAAAAAAAATTACAGGACTGCTAGATACAAGAACAGATGTATCTGTAATAACTTCTGGTCATTTCCCTGGATCTTGGACTAAAACAATTACTGTTACTCAGTTAAGGGATAGGGCAAGTCAGAGTCCTGAGCAAAACTGTGATCTCTTACATTGGGAAGATGAGGAAGGCCACCAAGGATGTTTCCAGCCTTACATTGTTTCTAATTTGCCTGTTAATTTGTGGAGGAGAGATATAATGGAGGACATGGGAGTCCTTTTATAAAGTCCCCATAACAAAGTTACACAACAAATGTTTAATTGTGGTTATTTGCCTAACCAAGGATTAGGAAAACAAAATCAGGAAAAACCAGAACCCATTACAGCTACCCACAGAAAAGGACAAACAGGCCTAAGGTATTTTTAATGAAGGCCATTGACAAGCCTGCACTCCACGCAGATAAAATTACTTGGAAAAGTGATGTTGCTGTGTGGGTAGATTAGTCACCAACAGATACATTACCTAGACTATGACTGTAGATTATGCTAGCTGTCTGCATTCTTGCTACCTCTCATGCACCCACAGCAGTTCTTTGGCAGAAGACCATTAATGTGGATTCATCTTTCTTCAACTCCAAAGGAAGTTTTAACACCCTATTATGAAGCTGTTGATAATACAGAATTGTAGGATAGAATCACTAAAATATTTTGGGAAAAAGCTGGATTAAATATATATTCCTTATTCCAAACAGCAATTAAATTGGTTATTGCAGAATACTGATATTTGGCCTATTGCATGTGCAAAATTTCCAGGCAAAATAGATTATCGTTATCCGAAAGACAAGTGTTTACAATTTGCCTCCATGCATGCTTTTGTATTTCCTGTAAATTTACACATGCAGCCCAGAGAATGCACTTACTGTACACACAGCTCATCTAATGGGAAAGCAGCATATGTAATTAGATCACATGTTCACTCTCTTGAGCTTCCCCCTGCTTCAGCACAAATAATTGAAATATGTGCTGCAGCTGCTGTTTTTGGAATGTTGAAAAACCAAGCTTTTAATTTATATACTGATAGTCAATATATAGCTCATGGCTTACAATTGCTCGAAACTCTTCCCTTTTTAGATACTGCTAATTCTCAAATTTTGCAATTATTTATGCAAACACAACTCAATGTAAGAGAATGTACATGTGGCTACTGATGCTTTCTCAGGCTTTCTTGTTGCAACTGTTTTAACAGAAGAAGCATCTAAAAATGTAATTACTCGTTGCCTAGGTTGTTTCTCTATACTGGGCATTCCAAATTAGATTAAAACAGATAATGAAACTTGCTATTGAAGTCATGCATTTGAGATATTTTGTTGACGATTTAATATTACCCATATTACTGGAATTCCTTATAATCCTCAAGGACAAGGGGTTGTGGAATGGGCCCATGGAACTTTAAAACAGTATCTTCATAAAATAAAAAAGGGTGACTTATATTCCCATATACCAAAAAACTATTTAAATCATGCCCTTTTTATTTTAAATGTTTAAAATTTGGATGTTCATGGATGTTCAGCACCTGAGAGCCTGTGGCATCCTCACACTTCACTATGTATGCTTCACTGAAGTGGAAGGATTCTATGACAGCCAATGGCATGGACCTGACCCTGTATTCATATGGGAATGAGGTCACATTTGTGTTTTTTCACAGGGAGAAAATGGAGCACAGTGGCTGCCAGAGAGGCTGGTGTGACAAATGGAACAACTCCACGTCCCTGCTGGTCCCCTTACTGATGATGATGGTTCCAGATGCAGTCAAGTCCACTGGGCCTACGTTGATGACCCACCACTGATCCATCAGCAGTGTGGTCCAGCCTGGAGATTCTTATGGTCAGTAGTAATACTCAACTTCTTGGATCTCCTTGGACAAGGGAATCAACTTATAATAAAACAGTGACTTTCAATGCATTTGGTGATGGAATTCATGTTTGCTTTGTGAAGAATAGTACAAATAACGGGTGTATTTCTGTGTTCACTCAAATTTGAAAGAAAAACATTTTACAAAATGTAACTCAGCATAGAGATGGGCGCGCTCTGTGCATGCCTAAATATATGAGGAGCCTGCCCCTGCTCATGAGATAGGACCTCACAGATCTGGACTGACAGAGAATGTGGACCTGGCATTTGACAAAACTGTTAGATGGAAAGAATGTTATAATCAATCCCCAATATGGTTCCAATGTTTCCAATAATACATACATTATTGATTGCGCAAGGAACCAGTCAAACAGTGGACAAAAGGAGATGTCCATAGGTCTTTGGCTATCAGATTAAGGTCATTTCCAATGGCATATTTAGAAGGTAGCTTCAGCTGTCTATCAAGTTATGTTAGAAATAAATAAAATTGGGACAGGATCTGGATTTTGAACAAGTGTTAGTGTGTGTGTTAAGGCTCCTATTCTTCTATTAATTGGTCATATTAAAATTACTTTTGTTTCTTCTATGGTATTTAATGTAAGATATATTGATTGTACACTTTCTAGTTGTGTTAGTGTATTGAAATCTGGCAAAAACAAAATAAAACAAAACGCTGGGCAGTGGTGGTGCACACCTTTAATCCCAGCACTTGGGAGGCAGAGGCAGGCAGATTTCTGAGTTCAAGGCCAGCCTGGTCTATAGAGTGAGTTCCAGGATAGCCAGGGCTATATAGAGAAATCCTGTCTCGAAAAAACCAAAACAAGAAATCTGGCATGTCTGTTATGGTGGTCTATCAACCAGCTTTTGTTTTACTACCTGTGAGTATAACAGGACATTGGTATTTTGAAAAAAGCTTACAAATATTGGAAGAAATGAGTCAGTCTTTAAGTACCAGCAAGGGGGTAGTGGGCTTGATTATTGCCAGTTTAGCAGCTTTGATTACATTAATAGCTAGTGCCATTGCTTCTGCAATTGCCTTGATGGAAGAAGATAAAACAGCCACTTTTGTTAATCAATTAGCAAAAAATGTTATTAATGTTCTTAGTATTCAAGAGGACTTAGGCATTTGGAGCAAGGAATTGATGCTCTTTATAATATTCAAATTATTGGAGAGGAGGTTCAGAGTTTCAGAGTAAGAAGTCATCTCGAGTGTCATGCTAAATATCAATAATTTGTGTCACTTCTAAAATTTACAATGACAGTCACTATAATTTGGAGAAAACTAAGAGACACAAGGTATTTGACATAATTCTAATGCCTCTCTGGATATTTTAACTTTGCATATCAAGACTATGAATTTAAAGAATGCTGCTCAGAGCTTTGATGCTGTGGATATTGTTGTTAAATTATTCGTGGCTTAAGGTCAGTATTTTCATCTTGGTCAAGCTTCAAGAATGGCTTATATAGCTTGATCATCTTGGCTCTTCTTGTCCTGAGAATACTTTTATTCCTTCTCATTTTGATAAAACCTTGCCTTTAACAACATCAACATGTTAATGGCCAAAATTCATGGCTTGAAACTTAAAATGGATCCCCAGACAAAAACATCAATTTAACAGGCTGGCAGTCAATGATGGGTAAGATCCTGTACAGAGCCTTACCAACCTAAGACATAAATGCATCGCCTTTGATAATGCATTTCAGTGATAGGTATGGAAGGCATTCTTGTCATAACAACCTAAGAGAGCCACACCTTGTTTATAAAATAAAAAGGGGAGACGTGGAGGGCTTTTGGTACCGCTTCTAAGAAATTGTCAAGAATATTTAACATTGGGCTAGGACAAGAAAGTAATACAGTTGAGGAATGTATTCCTTATATCTTGATCATCTTGATAAGTCACTAGAAACAGTGACCTCAGAACTTTTGTTTATCCTTGTTTGTTCCTTGACTGCTTTATTTATGCCTTAGAACTGGCCATATTCTTTGCATGTACCTAGAATAATATAAAAACAAACTGAAAAAAGTAAAACCAATTTAGTACTTGCTGGGGTCAAACTATAATGTTGTCTAATTCCCTATTTTTTTTTTTAAATTATTTAATCCTTGCTCCCTCCCTGAAGACCTGGTTGACTGACTGAGCTGATTTGGTCATTTTTTTTACTTACCTATTTATTTAAAAGATTTATTTAAAAAAATTTAAAGATTTCCTTTTGAAAAATTTAATACCTTTATTAAATTTTTAAAATAATTTAAAATTACTTATTTAAATAACTTTAAAGAAGTATACATTTATTTAAAAATAGATACATCTAAAGATTTATTTATTATGTAAAGTGTTCTGCCTGCATGCCAGAAGAGGGCAACGGATCCCATTACAGATGGTTGTAAGCCACATGTGGGTACTGGGAATCAAACTCAGGACCTCTGGAAGAATCAGTGCTTTTAACCTCTGAGTCATCTCTTCAGCCCTATTTCTTTTATTGTTTTTCTTTTTCTTTTTTCTTCTTCTTTGACAAGGTCTCACTGGCTATCCTGGATCTATATAGACCAAACTGGCCTCGAACTCACAGAGATCTCCTGTCTTATAAGTGTAATGTATTAAGTCGTTTTTGGCTCAGAAAATAGTTTAGCTTGGTAAATGTTCCATGTACACTTAAGAAAAACAGGGCTCTGGGTGGTGCACGCCTGTATTATGGCCTGCGGGAAGACGAAGCACAGGATGGGTTCCAGGCCACACAGGGCCTGATGTCAAGAGGAGTCTGCAAGCTCAAGGTCACACTGAACCACAGAAAGGGTTCCAGGCCACACATGGCTACCAAGTGAAACCTTGTTTTTTTTTTTTTTTTTTTTTTGGTTTGGTTTTTCAAGACAGGGTTTCTCTGTGTAGCCCTGGCTGTCCTGGAACTCACTCTGTAGACCAGGCTGGCCTCGAACTCAGAAATCTGCCTGCCTCTGCCTCCCAAGTGCTGGGATTAAAGGCGTGCGCCATCACCACCCTGCGTGAAACCTTGTTTTAAATCAACAACACAGCCAACTGTTGCAAGATATTTGATTACACTGTGAACCCCGAGATTGTGTTATTTACAAAAAAAAAAAAAAAAAACCAACCCTGTTTCTAGTTGTGGCGTGGCTTAGCCTTAGTTCACACCTTTAATCCCAAGCAATGAAGGTAAAGTTAGTTTGTAGAAGGAAGCACCTGTGTTTGAAAGTGATGCCTAATAGAATGGCAGACAAAATGACAAATCAGAGAAAGATCTGATAGAACAGGGCACACTCACTTCTCAGGAGAAGAGAGAAAAGGGGAGCTACTTAAAAAAGAGCAGGGTAGGGAGGCAGTCCCCAGGACAGGTGTAGAAGAGCAGGGTCGGGAGGCAGTCCCCAGGACAGGTATACAGAGGCAGGGTAGGGAGGCAGTCCCCAGGACAGGTGTACAGAGGCAGGGTTGGGAGGCA
>JANHMN010000003.1:134985654-135017816 GCA_030674055.1 Rhabdomys pumilio
GAGAGAGAGAGAGAGAGAGAGAGAGAGAGAGAGAGAGAGAGAGAGAGAGAGAGAGAGACCAGATTAAATCAGTCATCTTGAAGAAGAATTTGGGCCAGAACAGCTGAGTTGAATCAGTCGGGCAGAGCTCAGAAAGAACTACAACAGGGTGAGCTTACTCAGCAGTAAGTCACAGACGCTGAAAACATCCTAGGCCTAGATTAGCTTAAATAGTGTCTAGAAGCTTCCAGGACTAGGCCTAGGTTATCAGCCGGAGGCAGTCAGCCTCAGAAGAATAAAGTTACTTTTGTGACCAACCAATCAACTAGAAAGATGAAGACGTTTAAAGAAATCATAGGGCTGGAGAGATGGCTCAGCGGTTGAGAGCACTGACTGCTCTTCAAGAGGTCCTGAGTTCAATTCCCAGCAACTGCATGGTGGCTCACAACCATCTGTAATGGGATCCAATTCCCTTCTCTGGTGTGTCTGAACAGAGTGACTGTGTATTCACATATATAAAATAAGTAAGTGAATAAATAAAAAACAGAAACAATAAAGTCTGCTGTTGTTTGGTGGAGCAGAGTATTAATGTCAGCTGTGCCTGACCAGGTTGGCCATGTTGGTGTTTTCCTAATTGTTGGGGAAGAACAATGGAAATATCTGACTATTGTAGACAGGTCTGTTTGTCCTTGCAGTTCAATCACATTTATTTATTTATTTATTTATTTATTTATTTATTTATTTACTTATTTATTTATAGTTTGAAGCTCATTTTCAGCAAATATTTAGGATTGCTACAGTTGTGTGATTACATCATCATCATCACCACCATCACCATCACCATCATCAACACGGTTTTTAGAGACAGAGTTTCTCTGTGTAGTCCTGACTGACCTGGAACTTCCTCTGAAGACCCTACTGGCCTTGAACGCACAGAGATCCACCTGCCTCTGCCTCCTGGGATTAAAGGTGTGTGCCACCACTGCCCAACACATTTTTACCTTTAAAAGAATATACTTATTTTTTTCTGGCATGGTGCCAAATGATTTTAATCCAAACACTTGGAAGGCAGAGGCAGGCAGATCTGAGTTTGAGGCCAGCCTGGCCTACAGAGTAAGTTCTATGATGGCCAAAACTACATAGTAAGACCCTACATTGAAAACACACACACACACACAATTTTCCCTGTGTGGGTGTTTTGTCAGTGTCTCTCTGTGTGTACCACATACATGCATGATGCTCTCAGGAGCCAGAAAAAAGGCATTGGATCTCCTAGGATTAGTTGTCAGCGGCTGTGAGCCACCCCGTAGGTGCTGCTATGGCCCTCTGCAGGAGCAAGGAGTGCTCTTAAGCACTGAGCTACTTCTCAGCCTGTGACCTTCTTCAACACTGGTATTCTTTATTCAGAATCCCATTTGTTGATTCTGTTTGAAAACAAAACAAAGCAAACCCACTGTGGTTCCCATTTTGAGCTCAGGTCTGTGTAAGGTAGTCTGAGGTCCATAGCTAACTCCAGCATGTTAGGGAATTCCTGTGGTGCAGTTTGACAATTAGCACTCAAGCTGCATGGGCTTTTCAGTCATGTAGCTGCCACCTGTACTCCAGGAAGCTCGGCCCCCACCCATGCTCCTGCAATGGACCTCAATAAGCCCGCTGGTTCAAACTAGATTATTTCTTTGCTCAGTGGTTGCCCCATCTGGGGTGAACAGGCATCTTCATGCATCTCCCTAGGAAAAACAGCACAACAAATCAAGTTGAGTATAGGGAAGGAGACTGTTGCTTTCGGCCTGGCCTGAGATGACAATGGTCTGGGTTAGTGCTGCCGTGGAGGAAATGGCAAGAAAATGAGACTCTATAGATGCTGAGGCCGTAGGATCCAAAGGATTGCCTCTCTTGCCTAATGATGCATGGAAAACCTCACTGCTCCCACTCTTGCTGCCCACCCCACGGCTCTAGTCCCACAGAGGCCCTGGAGAGATCCCTTTAGACCTAAGTCAAGCATCTTCCCCCTTTACCTCCTCCGATGGGCTCTCATGCCTCAGAGTAGGGGCCCATGATGTAACCCAGGACCGAGCGAGCCCTCACCTATTAGCCACTCTTCACTAGTTCCTCTCTAACCTTCAACAAACAGAACCTGTGTCCCTGCCCCTGGAGCTCCGCCCAGACACCCATCTGCTGCACCTTCTCAGTGTTCCCTCCTCAGTGAGGCTTACCCTATGCTAACTGATTATCCCACCCTGAAGCCAGCACCTCCACATGCCTGGTACCTTTCCCATTTTTCTTTGTGTTTGTGTCCATGTGATCACATGGAGGCCAGAGAACTTTCCCTACGCTGTCACTGTGTATCCTACTCTCTTGAGACCTGAGGCTTTCAAGGAACCTGGAGCAAGGCTGGCAGCCTGTGAGTAGACCCTCCTCTGTCTTCCCACAGTACAAGGACTATAGGCTTGTGACTACACCATTTTTGTTTTGTTTTGTTTTGTTTTTAATTTGGTGCTGAGGATTTGAACTTGGGTCCTCATGCTGGGACAGCACACACATTTACTTCCTGAGTCTTCTCCCAACTCTCCAGTAGTCTTTCTTTCCTTTTTCTGGGGCTGGGGAGTGGGGTGGGACAGGGTTTCCCTGCGTAGCCCTTCCTGTCCTGGAATACTTCTGTAGACCAGGTTGGCCTCGAACTCAGAGATCCGCTTGCCTCTGATCCCAAATTTCTGGGATTAAAGGGATGTGCCACGCCTGACGAGTAGCACTTCTAACCTCCCAATTTTTAGGTAATTCACTAACATCACTGATATTAAGTTCCCGGGGAGGCCTTGAACATTTGACCGTCCTGCTACAGCGTTTAAGGGGAGATGGAGTCACAGGCTGTACTGTCGTGCCTGGCATTGCTTTTAAAGTTACATTTGTGTGTGAGTCTGTTCATATATGGGAAGAGCGCCCTCTAGCTGATAAACGTGAGTAGCAAATGGTTTAATAGGTTGTAGAGGTCAGAGAACAACTTGTCGGAGTCGGTTGTCTCCTTCCACCATATGGGTCTTGGTGACTAGACTCTTGTCATTAGACTGAGAGCAAATGCTTTTTAACCCTCAAGACATAGAGATCCTCTCCCCCCTTTAAAGATAGGCTCTCACTCTATAGCCCTAGGCTACTTAGATTTATGGTGATCTTCACGCCTCCCATTTTTCTGGGATTACAGGAGTGGGCCATTATGCTCTGCTCACTACATGATTTCAAAGGTCAAGTAGACCTGAGCTGAAGACCAGACAAGAGAGCCCTCGCCATCTTGGGGCCAGGGAAGTTGAATCTAAAGGAGCAGAGGAGATGCTGCAAGAAAAAAGGCCAACATGGACACAGAATTTAAATAAAATGATGGATGGAGGAAGTGAGGCAGATATACACTGGGGGGGGGGGGGGGATGCCACAAAACTTAGGAGATTTTCAAGAATTGGGGAGGCTGAGTCTGTAGGATTCAAGGTAACCAGCAGAACGGGAAGAAGTGGAGAGCCAACTCAGGACTTGAACTGTTAAATCAACAGGTGGTGCTAAGACCAAGAGCACAGGGACTGAGGGGCAGACAGTCACTCATCTGTGACCCTTTAACACAGGTCCTCATGCTGTGGTGACCCCCCACCCATAACAGCATTTCCTTGCTACTTCATAACTGTAATTTTGCTGCTGTTATGAATTGTAATGTAAATGTCTGATATACAGTATATCTGCTATGCGACTCCTGTGAAAGGGTTCGATTCCCAAAGGGCTTACGACTTCTGCCTTAAAGACTCCTAGGGCCAGTTTTCTTAGGCCTCTGAATTCAGTGAGTCCGAGTTAAAAATGGGAGGAGCACCCGCTAGCTGATAAACCTGGGTAAAGAGGTGGACGCTGTAAGTCTCCATTCTGTTTGCGACTATACTGATTGCCTAAGTCCTACCAGACAGAAACAGCTCTGAACAGAGGTTCTGGCTCTCTCAGGGACGAACTCGCACGCTGACTGAGCTTTTGGGGTGTTGAAAAGTCAACGTCTTCGCACAGAACTCTCCACCCAAACCTTGCAATAACTGGCGCTCTGCTTCGTGTCGGTCCAGACACACCCAAGCGCTGCTCCTTTTGCGGGCGCGGTAAACGTTCCCCCAGGCGGGATAGGGATCCCTGGCCTACCGACTGCGCTTTTTGTGCTCGCTGGGGTAGGTGCCAGTCCAGGGCAACTCTGCCTACTGACCCTAGCAACCACTCACCTGCTCTTCTTTCCCTATAGGCCAGAAATTTTTCTTTTCTTTTCTCATTGGTCCGCGTAACTTTATCGCAACCAATCAGCGGTAGCCACGGGAACAAACTCACTCCTACACAACCTGCGTTGGGGGGAGGTGACCTGGGAAGACATATATCTGTTTTCTGCATCGTTTTTTTCGAGAAAACTTTACTCCTTACCGTGTGGTAGCTATCCCTGGAATGAGGCGCTTACACATTTTATTTCTTTCATGCCTGACATAAAGTCTGGCCCTTGCTTGCTCCTGCCACCCCTCCAAATGGCTTGGCCCGCGGAATGCCCCATCTTCTAGGCACTTTTAGAGCCGGAGTCTTAGAGGACTTTAGGGTGGTGATTCTACAACGGTGACTGGCAAGTGGGGGGCTTCAGCCCTCCTCCGCTGCACTCTTGGTTGCGACCACACATCACGTCTCTTGCTCGTTCCGGCTGCCTGCGCACGGGCCCCAGAAGCGCGGGCGAAATTGGTGCGCGCAAAGCGTACTTGGTACGGTCCACTCCGCCGCGCCCCGCGCCGCCGGAAGTGAGGTGTCTTACCCCCGAAGTTCCGGTTCGCAGGGGGTGGGGAGTGTTGTTAACCAGAGCGGCTGCCGCAGTCGCGGTGATTGAGTGTGCTCGCGGCGCTGGGCTCCTGGTGAGTGGACCGAAGTCTGGTCCAGATTGCGGTTGGGGTTGGGGGGTCGGCGTCTAGGATCTTGCCCTTTGGGGTCACTGAGATCAGCCTGCACCCCCCCTGCGTTCCGCCGCCAGCTTTCGGCCTGTCAGATGGCTGGAGACCTCAGGCGGCGACGCGGCCACGGTAACAGAGGCCGGGCCCCGCCTGCGAGGTTCGCAACTCCTAGGGTTCACAAGTGCGCGAATGTGAGGCAACCTGAGTGGTTCTCGATCCCATCGCTGCACCCTGGCGGTCGGCCGTTTCTCCGGTTCTCGGAGTGGACACTGCTGGGGGGCCGCCAGGGTTCCAGACTGACGTACCCCGCTGGGCGCGCGTCTGCGCTGACCACCCTGGCACAGCTGTCACTGGTGATGCTGCCTTCTCAAGCTGTGCCCTCTGCACCTTGCCTCCTCCACCCCTGGCGGGCACAGCGTTCCCGCCTCTAAAGCCTATCATCCCAGCTTCTTCAGAGGGTCATCGGTGGCAGCCCCCTCCTCTCAACATTACTGCTTTGCCTCATTGACTCCCTAGAGGTGTCTTGGCAGGCAGCGTGGAAAGATTCCTAGATTTGAAATGAGACTGACCCAAGTTCCAAGCCTTGCATCAGTGTGAGCCTCTAACCCCTTTGAGTCCCAGTTTCTCATTTGTAAAACAGGGAGTATATGCTGCTTTGAATCTAATGGCTGTCACGGTGAAATGAATGTTTACCCTTCCACTCAGCTAGGTGCTAGGTTTGCACAGTATGGCTATCACAAATGTCATTTTTCTTGTGCAGGTCTCTGGGCCAGGGCAATGTTCCGCACAGCAGTGATGATGGCGGCCAGCCTGGCGCTGACCGGGGCAGTGGTGGCTCATGCCTACTACCTCAAACACCAGTTCTACCCCACTGTCGTGTATTTGACCAAGTCCAGCCCCAGCATGGCAGTGAGTTCAGGGCTCAGGGAAGGAGGAATGCCCAGGGAGGGAAGGAGAAGTCTACCTGGGGCAGAGATGGGGCTACATGTCATAGAAGTAAGGGAGAAATAGCCTCTGGCTGCCTAAGTTGGAATAATCTGTGACAATCTTGGGGACCTGTCAGAATGATGAGCCCCAGGCAGAGGAAAGCAGAAAATGACCTCCAACCACGGCCTTTCCTCACCCTAGGTCCTGTACATCCAGGCCTTTGTCCTTGTCTTCCTCCTGGGCAAGGTGATGGGCAAGGTGTTCTTTGGGCAGCTGAGGGCAGCAGAGATGGAGGTAATATGTTGGTGGCCCCAAAGGACAGGGTCCAGAGCCAGGCACACAATGACTGGGTTCCATATCATCCCCTGCTCACTCCACAGCACCTCCTGGAACGGTCCTGGTATGCTGTCACTGAGACTTGTTTGGCCTTCACCGTTTTTCGGGATGACTTCAGCCCTCGCTTCGTGGCACTCTTTACACTCCTTCTCTTCCTCAAGTGTTTCCATTGGTTGGCTGAAGACCGTGTGGACTTTGTGAGTTGGGAGTGGTGGATGGGCATGCCCTTGGATTGGAGTATGGGGCAACCCCAACCATCTTGATGGTGTCCCTCTCTGCTCTGCCTCAGATGGAACGCAGCCCCAACATCTCCTGGCTCTTCCACTGCCGCATCGTCTGTAAGTGAGACTTAAAGGAAAAGGGGCCACTGAGGAGGGGAGTGTGAAAAGTCGGAACCTTTGAGCCAGTACCCAGAGCCCTGCTTCCCTCAGTCCACAGCTGCACAGGAAAGATAATTTAAGAAGTTAATTTGCATAGTCTCTACTCTGTTCCACCCCAGAGCTTCTTAACTGCCTGGGCACTCAGCTCTCTGCCTTCTCCCCTGGGCCTGGGTTGCCCCAACACCCTGCCTGGGCAAAAGTAGTCCCAGAGGGCTGATTCCGCTTGGTACACATCTAAGTAGATGGTGGGGTCTCTGGCCATGATGCACATGAGGGTGGGACTGTCCTAGAGCAGGAAGCCATTGTCAGGCCTCTGCTGACCTCATGTCCCTCCCTTTGGGGTCTCTACAGCTCTTATGCTCCTCCTGGGTATTCTGGACTTCCTCTTCGTCAGCCACGCTTATCATAGCATCCTGACCCGTGGAGCCTCTGTGCAGCTGGTATTTGGCTTTGAGGTAAAACTGGTTTGGGGGAACAAAGCTGAGATGGTACTGCATGGTGCTGTGAGCAATCCTACAAGTGCTTCCTGAGGACCTGCTATGTTTCCACCTCCTTACTGGCCACCAGAGAGTCTCTGCCATTTAGTCCTGGCCACCCTCATATACTTCTAGGCTATTGCAAAAGGACACAGGTAAAGGCTGGAACGGTATAGAAGACTCTTGACCTGAGGACCTTAGCAAGCCTTCCTGCAGGCTGATGTCACAGCTGGCTATGAATGGAAAAGAGAAAATTGCTGGGTAGATCACCCAGGAGGCCTGGCCCAGCTCACATTTGCTGAGTGCTTACCACGTGCCGGGCCTTGTGCTGTGCTCATGAGTCACGTCCGATAATGAACAATGTTGTTATAGATGACAGTTAATGCATTGGAGGTTGAGTCAGTTTCTTTCGTCCCAGGCTGGTAGGACCCCAGCTGTGTCTATGTCATGGCACCTGCTGTTCTGAAGTCTGGGCCTGGCTAGGGCAAAGGGAAGCTGGTGCTCACACCGTCTCCTGTCCCCCCAGTACGCCATCCTGATGACCATGGTGCTTACCATCTTCATCAAGTACGTGCTTCACTCCGTGGACCTCCAGAGCGAGAACCCCTGGGACAACAAGGCCGTGTACATGCTCTACACGGAGCTGTTTACAGGTAACAGGGTCCTGGGCCTCTCCTGATCCTGCATCCCTCGTGTGTCTGCCAGCCCTGTGGCCAGCTGCGGTCTCCCTTTGCTCCTCAGGCTTTATCAAGGTCCTGCTCTACATGGCCTTCATGACCATCATGATCAAGGTGCACACGTTTCCGCTCTTCGCCATTAGGCCCATGTACCTGGCCATGAGGTGAGCCCAGCTCGTACCTTCACTTTGTCAGACTGATCTCTCCCATGTCTTACACTCACTGACTTGTCTCTTTAGGCAGTTCAAGAAAGCTGTGACAGATGCCATCATGTCTCGCCGAGCCATCCGCAACATGAACACACTGTAAGTGGGCTTATTCTGACTACTCTCCCAAACTCCCTTTGCTCCCAGTTCTGGTCTTGACATGCATTCTACCATCTTAACTTAGGTATCCGGATGCCACCCCCGAGGAGCTCCAGGCAATGGATAATGTCTGTATTATCTGCAGAGAAGAAATGGTGACCGGTGCTAAGAGATTGCCTTGCAACCACATCTTTCACACAAGGTGGGAGAAGGTCTGGGGGACCTGCATCATGGGCACAGGCTCATGGAGACCTGCTTACCACTGCCTGATCTTACTTCCAGCTGCCTGCGCTCCTGGTTCCAGAGACAGCAGACCTGCCCAACATGCCGAATGGATGTCCTGCGGGCATCGTTGCCAGCCCAGTCACCACCACCTCCTGAGCCTGCTGACCAAGGACCACCCCCTGCCCCTCATGCCCCACCACTGCTGCCACAGCCCCCTAATTGTAAGTGGTCCTTCATTTGCCCACAGAGGACCTTCCTCGTCCTCAGGTACTTGTCCTGGCTGAGTACCAATAACGCTGGGGAATCCCAACTGTCTCCTCTGCAAAAGCTCATTCTGGGTGGGAAGGGGTGAGAAGATGGGAAATAGACAGATGAGTGGTAAGCAGGGCCTGCCAGGGTGGAGGAGGCTCCTAGTAGCCAAGCACACTGCCTGGGGTGGGGCCGTCAGCCCACCCCTCTTCTCACTACTGCTTTTATCTCTGCAGTCCCCCAGGGCCTCCTGCCTCCTTTTCCTCCAGGCATGTTCCCACTGTGGCCCCCAATGGGTCCCTTTCCACCTGTCCCACCTCCCCCAAGCTCAGGAGAGGCTACGGCCCCTCCATCCACCAGCACAGGTAAGCCTTTTGCATGCCAAGGCAGCTGGGGGTGGCAAAGTCAGATCTAGAGACCTGGAGACTGACTTCCTTCTGTGTTTTGCCAGCTGTTTCTCGGCCCAGTGGAACAACCACCACCACAGCTGCTGGCACCAGTACTTCTGCCCCAGCATCTGGCTCTGTACCTGGCCCAGAGGCTGGTCCTGCCCCTGGCTTTCCTTTCCCTCCTCCTTGGATAGGTATGCCTCTGCCTCCACCTTTTGGTAAGTTGGCCACTCTCTGGGATGTTTAGGGTAAAGAGGTGAGCTCAGGTAGCTCATACTGACCTCTGTATCTCCTGCCAGCCTTCCCCCCAATGCCTGTGCCCCCTGCTGGCTTTGCTGGCCTAACCCCAGAGGAGCTGCGGGCGCTGGAGGGCCATGAACGACAGCATCTGGAGGCCCGGTTACAGAGTCTGCGCAACATACATACACTACTGGATGCTGCCATGCTGCAAATCAACCAGTACCTCACTGTGCTGGCCTCCCTGGGGTACGCAGGCCATATTCTAGTAGAGCTTACAAAGATCCCTTGTAGTTTTTGACGTTTGCCTTCCATGTACCCTGTAATACATTCTGCTGTCTCAGGCCGTCTACAAGCATGCTCAAGAGCTCTTAGCCATGTCTACTGCTTTCATCCTTATTCCAGGAAGTGCATCACAGCCATGTAGGATCAATTTATTAGCAAGCTGATTGTGAAACTACTTGTTTTTTTCTAAGCTCAAATTATTCCTGACATTCGCTGCTATAGCTCATCACTTTACACGTCTGCCAGTGCTGACACTGAGGGAGCAGAAAACAGTCACCTGAGGCCAGCCCGACCCATGTTCAAGTGCTAGTGTCATCACTTGCTTGAAGTCTTCCTGTACATTAGGATAATATCAAATTCCTAGTCATAGGTGACATGTGCAGAGGGCTGGCAGGAAGCTGGAGTCCGAGGCTCGAGTGTTCTAACCTGCTCAGTAAACACCCTCGACAGTGCCCACCTCTCAGTGGGGATGGAAGAGTAACAGCAACGTGTCAGCTGTCTGCCTGCAACTGACTTAGAATCCACGGGGCTGAATCACTTGACCCACTTGATAATCCAATCCACCTATTCACTTACGCCTACTCCTCACAAGGACTCGAGGACAGCTTGCCTTAGAGCTTGTACTGCAGGGCTCGTGGTGGGTGGGTGGGTGGTAGGAGAATCTGTGCAGCTCAGGATGCCAAGGTCAGGCCTCTTGTCCCTTCTCTTGCCAGGCCCCCCAGGCCAGCTACTTCAGTGAACCCCACTGAAGAGACTGCCTCTACAGTGGTATCTGCTGCCCCTTCTACCAGCATCTCCAGCTCTGAGGCTCCTACCCCATCCCCAGGAGCTTCCCCACCAATTCCTGAAGCTGAAAAACCTTCTGGTAAGTGTGAGTAACCTTTAGGGGTGGGATGAAGAGTTCTCTGGGCTTTACTTCTGATGTCTCTTCCTAGCTCCCGAGTCAGTGGGCACTGCAGAGGAGCTTCCTGAGGATGGAGAGCCTGACGCTGCAGAACTCCGCCGGCGTCGCCTGCAGAAGTTGGAGTCCCCTGTTGCCCACTGACACTGCCCAGCCTGGCCCTGCTCTCGAGTGGCCCTCACTGGAACACGTCCTGCCACCAAGTGCCAGCTCCCTCTCTGCTTGCACCAGGGAGTAATAACCCCAGTTGAGAAAGGCAGGATCTCTGAGGATCAAGAAGTGTCTGGGCTTCCAGTTTGATCCATTCCCAGCTCTCCTGGCAGCCATGGGGATGTTGGTCAGCTCTAACCTTCCTCCTCCATTTCTGCCATGTTCTACTGGGGCCTTGAAAGTAGAAGCTGAATCTCTGGTAAGCCTTTTCTCCCATGCTTTCTGGGAGAAGGTGAAGCCCCTCCGAGCCCTGCTTGTGAGTATGGGACCATGCTGCAGTGCCGAACAGTATTAGCTTCTGTTCCCAAGTGTGGAGACCCAGAGGGGCTGAAGACAGACCAGGACCTGGCCCCACCCTCCTGCCAAGACTGCTACCAGTCTCTTTCCTCTACCCCAGTCTTCCCAGACCCCCCTTTGTGATGGTGGCTGTGCCCCCTAAGCCCTGTGGCATTTCCATGTCTTACTGGCAACCACACAACTCAGGGAAAGGAGTGCCGGGGGTGGGGCACAGGCGGGCAGCACTGAGGGACCCTGCCCTGCTCCTCCCCAGCTCCTTTCCCCCATCTCACCCAGCAGCCACTGCCTGGTGGGCCTGGCTGAGGGTGTATGCTGCTCCTTAAACCACTGTTCCCCAGAACCCAAGGCAGGCCACCTCCAACCTGTGGGACTTGAGTTCAGGATTGGAACTATTTCTGTACCTACTGGCTTTGGGCTTAAATTTTATCTTTTGAATTTGAGTGCTTGATCCCAGGAAGGAGGAGCAGATGTGGGGCTAGGTACCTGGACTTTCTAGTTTAGAACATGCTCTGGGCCAGGCAGGGACCATGGAGCCAAGGCCTAGCTGCTTCTTTCTTCTTTTGGTTTTGTGTTACAGGAGTTTCTGGAGAGTTTCAGATGATTATTTAATTTGTAAATATTGTATAAATTTTAATAGCTTAAATTGTATATACAGCTAAATAAAAACTTGCATTAATGACTGGTAGAACTTGTCACGTAGCTTCAGGGCTGGGCTCTTTCCTTGCTCAGTCTGTAGACTTAGGAATGGCTTGCAGTTTCTGGGATTAAAATGCTGAGATCATTCGGCAACTAGAGAGTACTGGGAGGTTGGTACCTCTACCTTAGATCTGAGGTCAAACAGGGTAGCCAGGTTCTGAACACAGTTTAACATTGTTTAGCCAGTTTAATGGTGGGCCCCAGAAGGGAAAGGTCTACATTTTTGTCTTTGAACCCTTGTGTAGTTGATTCCCCAACCCTACCTAAGATATCCTTCTGTCTCATCCAGTCCAGATCATTGTCCTGTATTGTGTCATGTTTCCCATAGCTTCCACCACACCCCGTCTACAGCAAAAGCTCTGGGCCAAGGATAGCTTCCCTGATGGGTCTATCCTGGGAAGCCCCCAGAACAGGCTTGGGCAGTTGTTCCCAGAATGGCCAACATAAAGAAATGTACCAGTTTATAAAGGGACAGCAGTTTGTAATCCTGGGCTTTTACACTGGTGTCCCAGTTCCCGAATTATGACTTAAAGGCTCTTTTGTATGACAATGCTTACGGCCTTCAACTAGGCTTGTTCCCACAAGTCCATAACTCATTTAACCCGTTTAAACTATGCTATATCTGCCACATGGCTGGTTAGTTACCTCTCCTCAGTTTCATACATCCTGCTTCCTCACAGTCCAGGGCGAATCTCCCTGTCAGATTTCCTACATTCTAATCCTATCTCAGCTCACTGGCCATCAGCCTTTTATTGACAGGTGATGCTTCCACACAATGCACAATGCACAGCAGTTAATGTCTGCCGTTGTTAGCTTGAGTGTTGCTGTGTCCTCCCATGTTGGACAGCTCTCAAGTGGACACTTGTACATACAGGTCTACTTCCCCTTTATGAAAGCAAGGCCTTATCTCAAAGCCCTTTCATCCTGAGTACTCAGCCCTGTTCTTTTGTGTCCCATTCCAGAGACTCCAAATCCACTTCTCTGGATGCCAATCTGTGGAGAGCACTACCACATGGGCTGACCGTCAGGCCTCAGAAGCCTTTCTCAAGAAGCCAGGCTTTAAGCTGCTCGTCAAAGTAGCCCTTAATTCTCAGAGTACCTGTCACCTCATTAACCTGGGTGACAGGTGTCTTTCCCAGCAGTGGGCTCAAAAATTCTTCCACATCCTTCTGTAGAGCCTGGGGAAAGATAAACTCCAGTCATCAGTTTCTAATTACAGGACCCCACCCCTTCAGCCCTGGAAGAATCAGGTGTATACCCAAGCCACTTACCCAGATGTCACCTTCCACCTTTCGAATCAAAGTCATCTGTCGGTTGCCGTGTGTGATTTCCTTGTAGACAGGGATGTTGTGCATCCGAGAGCGCCGAACAAAGTAGGGCAAGCTGGGAAGGGGATCTATAAAGCGATAACAGTATAAAAAGCCAGCTTATTATAGCCTCGTCCACCTCAACCAAGCCTTTCCCCTCACAAAAGCTGAAAAGGGCTCTGTCAGGGTTTGTTGGTCTCAAACTCTTCATGTAGTTAAGAGTTTAACTTACAATCCTCCTGCCTCCACCTCCCAAGTTCTAGGATTATAGGCCTACTGCACCTGCTATAGAATGTATTAAATCCTACTGGACAAGACTGCCTCAGATTTCAGATCACAGCAGCTCCTTTGCCCTTTGGTTCATAGTCAAGGCTGAATTTTCACCTTGGTCCTCTAAGGCCCCACACAGACCTGCTACCATCTAAATGCTCAAGAAGAAAAAAGCTGGGCACAACTATTCATGCCTAGAAGTCAGAAGCTGGGCATGTTGTCTTATACCTTTAATACCAGCACTCTGGAGGCAGGCAGGTGTTACCTCTGATCCCAGCCTCGTCTACAAAGTGAATTCCAGGACAGCCATAGCTACACAGAGAAACCCTATCTACAAATAAGCAAACCAATGAAAGCAGGCACGGTGATACATTCCTTTAATCCCAGCAGAGGAATTTCTGAGTTTGGAGCCAGTCTGATCTACAGATTAAAGTCCAGGCTAGCCAGGGTTACACAGACACTTCTTTAAAAACAAATAAAAGTGCTGGGCGGTGGTGGCACACGCCTTTGATCCCAGCACTTGGGAGGCAGAGGCAGGTGGATTTCTGAGTTCGAGGCCAGCCTGGTCTACACAGTGAGTTCCAAGACAGTCAGGACTACACAGAGAAACCCTGTCTGGGGGGGGGGGGGGGGGGAAAAAAAAAACAGTTTACTAGAATGGAGATGAATATATACATATACATATATATATATATGTATGTATGTGATATATATATATATATATATATATATATATATATTCTGCATGTCTGAGGACCCCTGCCCCCTCCCCAGGGACTACTCTCTCCTTTCCCATCGACCCAGTGAGGCTGACAACTTCTGAAACAAAGAGATGGGAGTTAAAGGAATTCTTTTTGTTTTTTATGCTAATTTGCCTACACATCTATGTCTGTGTGAGGCTGTCAGATCACCCGGAATTGGAGTTACACATGGTTGTGAGCTGCCAAGTGGGTGGGTGCTGGGAATCCAGCCTGAGTTCGCTGGGAGAGAAGCTAGTGCTCTTAATCGATGAACCATCTCTTCAGCACCCTTGGTTTGTTTGAGACAAAGTCTCTCTGTAGCTCCAACTGTCCTAAACCTTGTACTGGCAATGAGACTACAAACATCATCACACAATGGACTCTGTTAAGGTTTTACATACTGAGCACATGATACCCACTTTGCTGAATTTGAGGTCAGGAGAAGATAAATGACTAAAGAAATCACACCAACAATGAAGGACAGAGGCAAATCCAAAACAGGTGCTGCAGGGACTTGCCCGTCTGCTAAGCTGCATTCTGTTACACATGGTCAGTTGAAAGAAGAGAACTCCAAACACAAGGTCTTCTCCGCTTTTTTGTTTGTTTGTTTGAGACAGTTTCTCTGTATAGCTCTGGCTGTCCTAGAACTCACTGTGTAGACCAGGCTGGCCTCGAACTCAGAAATTTGCCTGCCTCTGCCTCCCAAGTGCTGGGATCAAAGGCGTGCGCCACCACCGCCCGGCTCTTCTCCACTTTTTCACCACAAGAGAAGACTTCACCCCAGTAACATAGGGTGTACTAACCCTCCTACATCTTAGAATTTCTAAGCCCACTGGAAGGTCCAAAGCCTCTATCGTTCAACTCACCTCTAGGAGGCTGCCAACCACTAGGTGTGGGATAACATTTATGTTTTGGTGGCTCTGGGATTCTGGTAGGGGGGAGCAGGCGCTCCACAAACTGGTATTCATCCACAGACTCCACAAAGCCGGGGTTATCAGGAGGCCTCTGGGTCTGGCTCTAAGGCAAAACAAACAAACAAACAAACAAACAAACAAACCATCTTTCTTTTAATCAGTACAGATGAACTTTAGTTTAAAAAACTAAAGACTTTAACTGGGAGAGCACCAGACTTCGATTTTTCCATTGTGCATGATACCGGGGACTGGGAAGGGGGGAGGACTGTAAAAACAACTCAGTCATAATCCCAAGACTTCTTCAAGACTCAAATGGCGCCGGGCGGTGGTAGCACACGCCTTTGATCCCAGCACTTGGGAGGCAGAGGCAGGCGGATTTCTAAGTTCGAGGCCAGCCTGGTCTACAGAGTGAGTTCCAGGACAGCCAGGACTACAGAAAAACCCTGTCTCGAAAAAAAAAAAAACCAAAAAAAAAAAAAAAAGACTCAAATGGCAAATGTGCATATTCCTGAAAAGCCGATTAATCATACGACTGACCAAAACAATTTTCTTCAGTATTTTTCTCTGAACGTGGTGTTGAAACTCCGAATAATGTGCTTGACCAACCAGACACCGAGCGGGGACATAGAGCTAGCTGCTCTCGGTCTTAACCAACTAGAGGGATGCAGCAGCCGCATTCCAAAACCAAGACTCTGCACCTGCCCTCTCCAGCCTGCATCTATCCTACAGACAAGTATTAAGTGGAGTAAACAGGAAAACTAAGGCCTCGTGAGGGAATACGAAGTTCAGAGTGGTCATGAGTAACAGTGAGGCTCGCACACAGCCTTTTGACCTCCAGGTTCTCACCAGCTGCCGACGCCCGTAGCTCCACCGGACGCAGCTCCTCCAATGCTGCAAAGCAATCCGGTACACAGCGGCTGCCATCTTGGATCGTCAACTGAGTGTCGTCTGCGCGCGCAGCCGGATTCGCCCGCCTCGTAAAGCGTAAGGGGCCGGCTAGGACGGCGGTGGGCGGTACAAACAACCAGCGATCCGCGCGGTCGCGCAGCAGTGACGTAACACGCAGCAGGCGGTGAGTACGTGCGCGCCCCCGCTTCTTCCTCTTTCTTGACTCCATCTTCGCGGTAGCAGCAGCGGCGTCCGCGGGTTAGGTGAGACACGGGGAACTGCTGGGTCTGGAGCGCGTGGTAGCGATCTGTCTTCGGGCTCAAGGGGGGCGGGGAAAGCAAAATACAAGAGCGGATCTTTGGCCTTCTCTCCGTCTTCATCCGGGTCCCTGGCGAGCCCGGCCTTCCGCATGTGAGACCGCTCAATCCCCTGCCCCCATGCCCGGCCGGCCTTCCTCCTGGGATAGTCCCTATCTTCACTCACAAGGCTTTCTTTCTTAAGTAGCCGACATGCAGCTCTTTGTCCGCGCCCAGGAACTACACACCCTCGAGGTGACCGGCCAGGAGACGGTCGCCCAGATCAAAGTAAGTATGTAATGATCCCTCATCCCACCTAACTGTTCTCCCTTATCCCTAGGCCCACGGGGAAAGTTTGTCTACTTATAAATATTGTTCCTGTTTTGCCTTTAGGCTCATGTGGCCTCACTGGAAGGCATTGCCCCCGAAGATCAAGTCGTGCTTCTGGCAGGCTCGCCGCTGGAGGATGAGGCCACCCTAGGCCAGTGTGGTGTAGAGGCCCTGACCACTCTGGAAGTAGCAGGCCGTATGCTGGGAGGTGAGTGCTTTTTTTCAGTGTGAGTTAATGGAATGTTTGTAGCTAAACCATTTGTCTGACAGTACACTTGGGCCTTCTAGGGACTTTAGATCATAGTGATACTTCAGTCTTTAATCAGACTGTGATTCTCAGTTTCCTCACTGAAATTTTGAAACCTGGTAGTAGCCTGCCTTTAATCTTACTACTTGGGAGGCATCCGAGGCAGGCGGATCACTGTGCGTTCTGCGCCAACCAGGGCTACACAGAGGCTGTCTAGAAAAAAAGGCAAGACCGGGCAGTGGTGGCGCACCCCTTTAATCCCAGCACTTGGGAGTCAGAGGCAGGCAGATTTCTGAGTTGGAGGCCATCCTGGTCTACAGAGTGAGTGCCAGGACTACACAGAGAAACCCTGTCTGAAAAACCAAGAAAAAAAGGCAAAATAAAAGTAATGATAAAGTCTGGTTTATTAGGTTCTCAGTGTGCTCCTGTCTTTGTTCTGTGTGTAGGATGTAGCTGGGGTATGGATTGGTTTGTACAGTCCTTGCCTTAGTGTGTGTTAACCCTGCATAAACTGTTTGGGACTTGAAGTGGGAGACAGCTGTGGACAGCTATTTTGTGACCCTGTCTCTAAATCTATACACCTATATTTCATTCTTTGTTGGGCCCAACTTGTCATTTAAAAGCTCAAGAGTTGAGGGAGGAAGAGTTGCTCTGAGTGTGACCTTGCTGCTTACCTCATGCCTTCCTCCCACCCCAACACAGGGAAAGTTCATGGCTCCCTGGCTCGTGCTGGAAAAGTGAGGGGTCAGACTCCCAAGGTAAGCCACAGGATTGGTCTTTGGACTTTGTTTCTTTCTATCACAGCAAAGTGAAGACCTTTGGTTTCCCTCTTTGTGTTCTCTGTTATGGAGAGGAATTGGTGGAACAGATGCCAGGGGTGGGAGAGGTCAACCATGTCTGATCGGTCCTTCCTTTTCCCAGGTGGCCAAACAGGAAAAGAAGAAGAAGAAGACAGGCAGGGCCAAGAGGCGAATGCAGTACAACCGACGCTTTGTCAATGTTGTGCCCACCTTTGGCAAGAAGAAGGGCCCCAATGCTAATTCCTAAGTCCTGTTGTGACCCTGCCACGTAATAAAGCCACTTTGCCCAGGCTTCTTGTGCTTTTTATATTTGTAAGGTGGTAGCCAATTTGAGGCTGGTGAAGTGCCTTGGTCGTCAGGAAGGGTCATCATAGTCGGTTAGCACAAAGGCCAGCTTCAGGTGATGACAGCACACATGGCTTTTAGTTCCAGCATTGGGAGGCTGAGATAAGTAGATCTGAGTTCAAGGCCACCCTAGTCTACATAGTGAGTTCAGGAAAGCCAGAGCTGTGCAGAGACCTTTTTTTCAACCAACCAACCAGATTTAGTGACAAGGCTTTTGTGTTGTAGGGGCAGCAATGGAAGAGGGAAGGGTTTGGGGTAGAAGAGAATCTTCCCTGAATTCCAGCTATAGTCCAAAGCACTCGGAACTTCAGAAACCAGTGCGGCCTGATTACCATTTCAATCTTATCTGGCCTCACTTAGTCACCACTGTGACAGAACTGATTAATGGCTCCACTCCTGGACCCCATTCTGCTCATCTGTTGCCAACCTACTGCTTCTTGGAATGTAACATAACCATGG
This sequence comes from Rhabdomys pumilio, assembly GCA_030674055.1. NCBI lineage: Eukaryota > Metazoa > Chordata > Mammalia > Rodentia > Muridae > Rhabdomys > Rhabdomys pumilio. The sequence goes on from JANHMN010000003.1 coordinate 135,003,751, forward strand.
AGTAAGATTAAGTTTGGATGCTCCATCCATTTCAGCCTCTGAGGCTTTGAGACCAGTGTCTGGCCCATTGCCGATGTGACTGTTTCTGTTCTGTAATGGATATGTCCCATATTCCTGTGGGGTTAGTGCATCTTTCAGTATGTATGGAACTAGTCAGGAATTAGAGGCAAGTTCATGATTGGTATTTATTTTGAAACTCAAGGCCAGGCTGTTTTTGAACCTCCAAAGTGCTGGTATTACTGGTGTGAATAAACACCTGGCTTCAGTGGTACTCAAGGCTCAAATGCAGGAACTCAGGCTCTTTGTAGAGAAAAAGTACAAAACTAGAGACTGAGCCAGGAATAGTGGCACATTACCTTTAGTCCTAGCATAGGGAAGCAATCAGTTTGAGGTCAGTGTGGGCTACATAGTTGAGCCAAAGCCACAATGAAAATCAGCCTATGGCTGGGCTGTAGTGGACTTGAGTCCCAGCACTCAATCCCAGGCGGGGAGGCCTGGAAGTTGAGGCCAGCCTGGTCTACAAAGTGAGTTCCAGGACAGCCAGGGCTACACAGAGAAACCCTAACTTGAAAACAGTTAAGTGTGGTAGCCTTAAAACCCCGGGCGCTGTACAGGGTTGGAGAACTGGCATTCGTTTTCGTAAGAATGTTGCTAGGAAAATCTTAGTATGTAAGCCAGTAATCCCAATACTGGGAAGGTGGAGGAGGAAGTTAAAGTCAAGCTCATCCCGTGCTATGGAGGCAGTTTGAGGGCAGCCTGAGCTTGAGACCTTGTCTCACATAAAGCAAAGTCCTTAGAAGGTCACAGAGGATGAGTTATTGAGACTGGAAAACCAGAGCTGAGCTGAACTACAGAAATCTTGACAAGTGGTATTGTTAAGTTACAGATCCCACAGGCTTTGCCAGACGGCTTTGGGGTTTATGTTGGTCCATTTTCCATTATGACTGGACACTAACACAGTGTTTCTGTCACAGGCACGCCCTACTAGTTTATGAGCGGATTATCCACTAAGGCAGAGCACTTGACCCATCTACCTCTCAATACGCCTCATAATACTTAACAATACAAACTGAATTTCAACACAACTTGAGGGAGATTGTTTTGTTGCTTTTGTTATGTTTGAGACAAGGTCTCACGTAGGCCCAGGCTGGCCTCAATTTGATATGCTTACGTTTTATGTATTTTGAACTGCAAATTTGTTAAACATGTCTGGTTTATTTCATTTTTGTCGGTTTTTTTTTTGTTTGTTTTGTTTTTTGCCTTTTGTTTTCAAAATAGGGCATCACTATGTAGCTCTGACTATCCTGGAACACACTAACTCACAGAAATCAGCCTACCTTTGCCAACCCAATGCTGGGATTAAAGGGGTGCGGCGCTACGCTCTGCTAAAACCCTGGTGTTTTGTTTGTTTGGTGGTGGTGGTTGGTTTTGTTATTTAAAAGGTAGTTTATTTTTGCACAATTTGGTACAACCACAAGGGATTAGCGACACAATTTTTCTGAACTCCGCTAGCCGACGTGTTGGGAAGTGCTTGGACGACTTCTGCTCTTGCTCAAAGAGGTACTCCGCAGACTAAAGTTACGGAGAAGTCTACGCCTCCTTCCGCCCCCAACACGTACATAAAAGCGGAAATAACCAAAGAAGCGCCGGAAGTGGCGGAGCTGGTACGGGACAAGCGGCACCAGTTTCCATGGAGCCCGCGGGGCTCTGCGGCTTCTGCCCGGCCGGGGAAGCGCTTCCAGCGCGTTACACTTGCCCGCGTTGCAACGCTCCCTACTGCTCGCTGCGCTGCTACCGGGCGCACGGCGCCTGCGCCGAAGACTTTTACCGCGACCAAGTGCTGCGAGAGCTCCGTGGCCGAAGTGCTTCGCCCAGCCGTCTAGCGGGCGCATTACGCCGGCTGCGTGAACAACGCGAGGCCGAGGATGAGCCCGAGGAAGCAAGCCTCCGGCCGGGCACATGGCCGGGAGGTCATTCCAGACTTTGGGACCGTTTAGCGCCGGCTGAGAAGGCGGCATTCGAGCGGCTGCTCAGCCGTGGCGAAGCCGGACGCCTTCTGCCTCCGTGGAGGCCCTGGTGGTGGGGCCGCGGCACCGGCCCACGTTTTCTAGAGGAGCTGGATCATGCGGCGAGCAGTGACCTTGCAAACCCAGAGCCCGCCTCTGTGAGGACCGCGCTGGAGTCCCGGGACGATGCCGCCGCCGCTGCTGAGCCACTTGCTGAAGACTCCAGTGTCTCCAGACCGCCCGCATTCCCTGCCCGCATCCCTACACTGGCCAGTCTGAGCCGCAGCCCGCCATCGCCACTGGTGCGCTTCCAGCTGCCCAATGTGCTATTCGCGTACGCTCATACTCTCGCCCTGTATCATGGAGGGGACGACGACGTGCTACTCTCTGACTTTTGTGCCACTCTGCTCGATGTTTCTGGGGCCCTGGGAGCCCAGCAAGTTTTTGACTCTACAGAGGAAGCCCTGCAGGCCGCAGCCCACGTTCTGGAAGCGGGCGAGCACCCACCTGGGCCCCTGGGTACGCGAGGAGCTATGCAAGAAGTTGCCCGCATCCTGCTGGGAGAGAGTTCTGTCAATCAGAAAGGCTATACGCTGACAGCACTGGGGCACCTGGCTCAGACCCTGGGGCGAGCCCGGAAACAGGCTGTTGTTGGTGAAGAGCGAGATCGCCTTTACCGGGCTCGGAAGAAGTGCCAGTTCCTGTTGGCTTGGACCAACGAAAATGAGGCTGCCCTCACACCCCTGGCTCTGGACTGTGCCAGAGCCCACCGAGCCCATGCTGTGACAGCTGAGGAGATGGCAACCCTTACTGGGGAGCTAGAACGGCTTTGGGGAGGCCCAGTACCACCCTCTCCAAGGACTCTCATTGAGGAGCTCCCTGTCTGAGCTGGGTAGCCATCTCATTAATAAAGATGTGTCTGGTCTGCCCAAATATTGGCAGTGCCTTTCTTTTCTTTAAAGATGGTGCCGTGTCCTAGGCTTCTCTTGAAGTTGATGTGTAGTTGAGGATTACCTGGAACTGATCTGCCTCCCACCTTGCTAATATACACAGTGCTGAAAAGCAGAGACTTCCTGTGTGCTACACGGGCACTCTATAACTGAGCTACGTCCCCCAGGCCTGAAGTGCCCATTTCTGAAAGTAACCAGTTGTCTCATTCAGATTTTTGGACCCACAACCCACTTTTAGGCTTTCCTTAGTCAACTAGTCATCCCCAAGCCTCAAGTCACTGACTGCAGGATAAAAGAAAAACTGCAAAGGTCGAAAACGTTTATTCAATAGGGAAAAATAATTTCCTTCTGGGAGCAGCAGAGCTCCCTTTTGCTCTCCCTTAAACCTCTTTGAGGCTCAGCAGCCTGCTGCGTAGAACCGGTTAGAGGGATCTGCATCAGTACACATAGGGTACAATTCGGTAAGGCACGCGCTTGCAGTACTCCTGCCAGGCACGGCCATACTTTCGGAGACATTGCTGCTCATCTCGGGCCTCGCGGTGCACCAGCAGTGCAGTGAAGTAAAGGACATAGAAGTAGGGCAGCAGATGGGATAGCCCTGTAGGGAAGGGGCAGCATGGTCAGGCACCAGCATCCAGCTCATCCAGCTTTCACAGCTAACAGTACACAGGGTGTCAGGGATCATAGGCCCAGGATCCCCACCAGGCACACCGACCCACTCCAAAACCCACTTACCACAGGGCAAGGACCAGGCCAGAGCCATGATAAGGTCTCCCAGGTAGTTGGGGTGTCGAACCATACCCCACCACCCAGACACCAGCAACTGTCTCCCTGTGGCAGTAGGGATGGTCTCAAGACCTAGAGAAAGACAATTAATGAGCCACAAAGCCTTGCTGTTTCATCTCACCCATAACCTCTAAGAGACCCAGCTTACCAGCCACACTGGGGTCAGAAGGATTCTTTCTGAATGTGTTTTTCTGGGAGTTGGCCCCTCGAAAGATGTAGTAACCAATAGCTGAGGGGAGTATGAGCAGGTGGTGAGGTGGGAGTCACAGCCTTTTGCCCAATGCTGACCAAAGCCTATCCAAATCCCAGGCTGCTATGATACCCAGGAGCCAGCTTCCAGCCTTAGAGGAGCCTGGGACCACCTGATGGGTACTGAATAAAGTACGAATGAAGGGGAAGGGGAAACGAAGGGCCTCCTACTGACCCTTAATGAGGCAGATGAGCAAGGCCATGGGCAACTCCAGAGGCTGTGGATGGTACAACAGGAACTGGGCCTGCAGGCTGTAGGTGAATGGTACCCAGGCTAGGTCTCCAAAGACCAGCATGAAGCCAAACCCATCATGTACTATGTCCATGGTGGTGAGGACAGACTCCTGCAGGAACATGCCCCAGACACTGGCTTAGTCCGGACGACATCCTCAGGGTCCCCTACTTGCCTCCCGATGTCCAATCTAGCCTCACCTCATACCAGAGAGCGTCACCCACATACAGCAACTGGAAGCCATTGACCAGCCACATAGCCAGTGAAGGACTCCCCCGAAGCTCCACCTCCTGCATCAGCAGGGCCAGGTTAATGAAGACCTAAGGGAAGTGAGGGCCATTGTCTGAATGGGAGCATCTGAGTAGAACAATGCCAGCCTCTCCCCTCCTTTCAGTTGTCTACATGTTGACTGAATCTAGGTCCTGAACTCGCAAGACACTGGATTGCATGCAACTCTGCCTTAACTTAAAACTCCTGCTTTTGAACATGAGCTTTGTCACTTGGGCAGAATATGTATCTTTGCTAAAGTTCACTTCCCCACTGCCGTGTGAAAGATAGGAATAAACAGGGTCGTGCCTTGAGTTCTTGTTTGAAAACTAATATTATGTTTGTACAGCTAAGGATTGGCTTATGAACCTAAACTTTGCACCCTCTTCTTCCTCTTCCTCCCCCTCCTCCCCCTTTTCTTCTTTTTCTTTATATGACAGGATTTCTTTGTGTATTCCAAGCTGTCCTGGAACTTCTTCTGTAGACTAGGCTAGCCTCAAACTCACAGAGATCTGCCTGTCTCTACCAAAGTGCTGGATTAAAGATGTGCACCACCGCTGCCTGGCTTTGCAACCTTATTTTGTTAGCTCCAGTGGCCTGAAGAGTGTAGCTTCTTCTTCAGTAATACTAACATGGTATTTTCTTTTTTTTTTTTTTTTTTTTTTTTTCGAGACAGGGTTTCTCTGTGTGGTCCTGGCTGTCCTGGAACTCACTCGGTAGACCAGACTGGCCTCGAACTCAGAACTCAGGGTATTTTCTTAAAAAAAAAAAAAAAAAAGAAAGAAAGAAAGAAAGAAAAAACAGTCTCACTAAATAGCCTTGGTTGACCTGGAACCATGCAGACCAGGCTAGCCTTGAACTCACAGAGATCAATGGAGTTGCCTGCCATTGCCTCTGGAGTGCTGGGATTAAAGGTATGGCCCACTACATCCAGTCAACATATGCAATCCCATCCTGTTTTACGAGTGAAAAATAACCTTATAGTCTTGTACATATGTGGGCAGGCCAGTCTCCAGATTCACAATGGGACTAGGCCTGGTGGGATTACAGTAACTGTAATCCTAGTTACTTGACTAGCTGAGAGAAGTGGAAGGGACCTTGATTTTGAGACTAGTCTGGATTATTCTAGTGAGACCTGTTTCAAAACTAAAGCAAACCCAAACTCAGATTCAGCAGACACTGGCACTCCTGCCACTGTGTAGGGTCTCTATGGTGAATGCAGGAGCTTGCTTGAGTCCCTTTGGAGCTCTCCGGCCACCACCCATGTATATGTGATCTTTTTTTAAATCTTTTTTTTTTAATCTTTTTTTTCAGATCTGAGGACCGAACCCAGGGCCTTGCGCTTGCTAGGCAAGCACTCTACCACTGAGTTAAATTCCCAACCCCATATGTGTGATCTTAATACAAGAAGAGCTGGTGTGCTGTCAAAGCCACCAGTAACAAGGTGTTAAACCCCATAATCCCTGGAGGCAGCTGCCTGGTCCTTAAGCCTCTCCTTAGCCGTCTTTGAAGTCAGTTTTGTCCTTAGCCGCTACATCCAAAGCTGCCTGTGCTTGTCCAACTCCCTGCCTGCTTTGCTTCCCCCACACAACCTGTCATCACTGTCATGATGTATAGATTGTTTTGTGGTGCTAGGGTTGAAACCTAGGCTTTATGTGTACTAGCCAAATGCTCTCTCTCCCTCTCTGTCTCTCTCTTAAAGATTTGGTATTAAAACCTCTCTTGGTCTGAATATTAAAGCAAAACCATGGGTTTATAGCACAGCAACATACTGGCAAATGGATGAATGATGATTGCTGTCCACCCAGCAATGCTAACCCACTCTGCTCTTCTCCTGGCCTAAGACCAGCACAGTTAAGCCCAGTATGCCCAGCATACCCAGCCGATGAGGCCAGGTCTCAGCTCACAGAAATATTTGAAGTCAAAGGAACCGAGGCGAGGGTTCAGCTCCCGTCCCAGAAAAAAGTCATACACAGAATTTCCTGAGGAACAAAGGAGAGTGAAGGCACAACAGGTAGGCATCCCACCCACCTCACCCCTACTTCACTGAGATCCTTCTCACCTGAGTTTCCCCCAGGAGCCAGGGCTGAGGCAGGAGCTACCAAAGCTTTCGCATAGAGAAGGAGGCTGAAGATAAAGCTGGTGAGAGTGGTCGCAAAGGCCAAGGGCAGGAGCATTCCAGGGAGTGCTCCCAGGGGCAGCCCAACTGACACTCCCAGCCCCACCAACAGGGCTGTTAGCACCAGAGCCTGGAAGCCTGAACCACAGCACAGAGTGAGCCCTGGGTTGGCTTGCATACTTCCACAGTCAAAACACCCACCCACACACGCACAGTTCTAGGAGGACATTGGCCTGGAGCTGAGTAGCAGCTAAAGAGGTGGAAACACAGCGAGATCCCCATAGGGGAACATGTCATCAGAGCTAGTCCATAAACCTCCCACTACCCTTTGAACCCACCCCAACCCGTGTAACTCCGATTCAGGGAGGAGGGAAAACCCCAGGCACCGTTAATAGGGTAGCGCAGGCGACTCTTGTCCTTCAGTTCTAGCCCTTCGGCCACCTGCGGGTACAGGGCAGGTTTTATAAGGTATACGGAGGTCTTCCCCCTGGTCCAGCCCTCCCTGCACCCTCCTCCCTGGTGTGTTAAAACGGAGAGCACACACCTTGCGTGCAGGCAGCAAATAGAGCGCCACCTGCAGGCCGAGCCAGATGAACAATAGCAGCAGAGCCTGTGGGCTCCATAGCTCCTCCAGCCGAGGCAGATAGGCCGGTAGGGCCAGGAGGCGCGCCGGAACTGAGCGGGCCGTCAGGAGCAGGTGGAACATGGTGGCAGGTAGCAGGATCAGCATCGCTGTGACGCCTGAGGAGAGGGTCATTGTGTCTTGCGACTGCTCCCCAGAGCTCTCTCAGGTCCGCAGGCGCCTTGAATCACCTGCTTGCTTAACGGGTTCCCAGCGCCATACTCCTACCTTGGTTTTCATCTTGGTCTTCTGCCCTCTTGTCATTCCCATCCTGCTGTCAAGCCCACCCTGCTCTTCCAACTGTCTTTCGCTACACAAACTCCCTGCTGTGCAGCTGTCAGCACCGGTCCCTCCTCTCCTGCAGACACCCGGTCACCCATGCACCTGATCCTTCTGCCAAACTTCCCAAAAACCTTCTATAGAGCTTGTATCCTACCCTGCCCCCGTTAAGTAGCATCGGTTCAGCCTTCATCCCAAACCTTCCCATTTACCCAACGGCCCCCCGAATTCCAGTGGGGCCTGGGAGGCCTCACGAGAAGTCATGATCTCTGCTTTGCCGGGGAAAAATGGTTCACAAGCGTCGATCAAGAAAACACAGCCCGCCCCGTGCCGATAGCCTGGTTAAGCCTCTGCATCAGTCTGGACACCGAGGTGGGGAATACTGCTCTTGTTCAGTGATCTTTAAATGGACGCGCCCTCTGCCCATCCTGGGCCCAGCACAGTAGCCAATCAGCGCCGGGAGGCGGGTCCTGTGCTGGGGCCTCAGAAGCTTCGGCATTGAAACCCAACCCCAGGCAGGTCCCGCCCCTGCAGACAAGAGGAAGGAGGAGGACACATAAGTTTATTATAAGAATCCATAAACCCGCCAGCGGGGAAGGGTCTCCAGGGTGAGAACAGGGCACAGGGAGGCCAGGGCGATAGGGCCGATACGGGACTCGTCGGCAGGTTCTAGCCGCGCTCGCAGATGACCTCGACAACACTGGGTTCCATGGGCACTGGGTCGGGACAGCGCAGGGCAGCTGAGGCTACTACTTCGTCCAGCAGCAAGTGCACTAGCTCCTCGTCAGCCACAAAGCGCCACAAGTAGAGCTGCAGGAAGTGGCAGTCCACCTGCACCTGCTGCAGCCCGAATCGCCCAAATGTGCGTAGACGCACACACTCCAGTAGTGTCTTCAAGCTGATCTTAATGATGCCAGTCAGCACCGACACCTGCAGGTGGACACACATGGATACAGCTCAGTGACTGCAGGCTTTGGGGGAGGGGCATGCTTCCAAATTTTGAGCAGAGGCAAGGGAGATAAAGACAGAAATTTCTAGGGCTCAGGTAAGGAGAGAACAATCCTTCATGGTGCCACCATGAAGCAAAGGGGCAGATAAGTCCCAGTGGTCAGATCAGAGATGGGGCAGCATGAATATGACGGGCAGGAGTCACCACTGACTACAAAGTAGAAATGGAGGAAAAAAGAGATCGCTGAGTTTGGGCTGCGGTGGGGCAGAGATCAAGATTTGATTGGGAACCCCCCAAAGACTCCCTGAAGATTCAAGACTATTTTGGAGAATAGAGTGGGAGCAAAGAAGCCTTGAAATGATATCCAGATGGACTAAGTGGCTTTGCTCTGGATCACCTAGAGACAGACTAGATAAGTGACCACTGGTTAAGCTCAGATGGGGTCCTAGGACTCCCTGGATTGATGTGGGAGCCAGCCTTCCCCTGAAATCTGGATGAGAAGGCACTTCAGACCTTATTGAACTCCACAGGACTGAACACGTCAATTCGTTCAGAGAACAGCTTCTGAATATTGCTCAAGAGGTTTGTGTCCATCGGAGCACTGGAAGGGGGAAGGAAGGAGTCAGAGACCACTTTGCCCACTCTCCCTCTTGTCTATCTCAGGGAGGCTCCCTGACCATGCCGGACCTGGGTGTGTAGCTAGGTGCATAGCGGCCCTGCTGCCGGGAACTGCTGTATACAGAGAAGGTCCTTTTGCTGGAGTCACTGCTCTGGGCCTTGCGGACACCCTCTTCATACAGGAGCCCCACCTGGTGGAGAAAAGAAGTGCTGCAAGGCCAGAGCATGCCTTACTGACAGAACTTCCCTCACCTGCTTGTTGAAGAATCATAGGTATGGTCACCACTTACACAATCAGGGGAGGAGAACAAAGGCAGAGCAAAGCCCAGCCTGAAACCCAATTTTTCAGCTCATCCCTATTTCAGCTTTTTGGGTGAATTTGGGTGACTTTGGGCCTGCACATTCCCATAGGTATGAAATGGGGGTTCTAGTGGCACAACATGGGTACAGCGAGACCCCTTTTGTCTTGGGTTTTGGAGAACCGTAACCTAGGAACCCAGCATGTATTAGGGTTCCACCAGCTAGCCTGTGGCAGCACCTGTACATCAATAGCTGTCGTGTCCTCTACCACACGCTTCATGACAGCTCGCACGTTCCGGGGCTCCAGAGTGCTGAGCCAGTCCCGAGTTTCCACACTCTTGCGCAGCATCTGCGATATGACCAGGCCTTGCACCTTCACATAGTGAGTCAGCAGCCGCCGCGCTGTCTCTCTGGCCTCTGCACACAGTGTACTCACAGGTGTAACGGGAGACTGATCCTAAGCCAGGAGAGCAGAAGACAAAGGTTGGAGGTACTAGAGACAGATCACTACCAATGAGGAGGTGAACAAATCTTGGGAAGCGGAGGCTGAGATGGGTGCAGACTGCCAGTCTCCTTCTGGCAACAGGAGACTATCAGCCTCCTGTGTTGCCAGCATTAGCACCTTTCCCTTCTCCTGAGCCACTTCACCTGCACCAGAAACTGTTCATCAGTGAGTGTGAGGATGTAGGAGATGGTGGCTGTCTCATAATCCAGGCAGAGGCGAGAGAGCAGCAGGAGCAGGGCAGGGGGCGTGGCACCTCCCTTTTCTCCGGGGCTGTCACAGAAGCTCTGGGCTGTCTGGCACATGGAGCGGATGAAACCCACGATGAGGCCCTCACGGACTCCCTGGCTGCAGAACTCGCCCTGTGAAGGGAAGCCCAGACACACTCCCAGTCCTTCCTCCTATGCTGGAGAGGTTCAGTCAAGACAGAACACAGGGCTCTTCCGTGCTCTTTGCCTTAACCCTACTCTAAGGGCCAGCCCCACCCTGCTTCCCTGCCTAGCAGTGGGTAAGGCTGCCAGCAGTGAGGTCCCTGCTACCCTTCTATCTTTAGCCCAGCTACATAGCATCTTCTCCTCCAGACTGCCTCCTGAGAATGTAAATCCACATGCAGAGTACTTGGGACAGTACTGTGTGAGGCCAGTGACATGTTCCCAGGTTCCCCAAACACTAATAGAAGGGTGCTGGGTGCCAGTTAGCAAAACTAACCAAAGCCCAAGGACAGACATACCCTGAAGTAGGGCTTATTGGAGAAGGACACTTCCTTGGCAGTGAAGAGGTGCACAGAGGCCAGTGAGGCCTTAATGTGGCTCAGGATGGAGCTGGCTACATTGGCCAGCAACTCAGCCAGGCTGGGGCCCTCCTTCCCAGCTAGGCGAGGTGCTGCCAGGGCCTGGCGAACATCGGTCAGGCAGCTCAGGAAGGCAGCCTTTAGACCCTGCAGATGGTGGCTCAGGCGTTCCCGGGCCACTCGCTCCACAATCTCTGTGGCCGACTCTGAAAGCCCAGCAGCGGCCAGCAGGGCCCCAGGTGCTCGCAGGCGGCGGTGGAAGCGATCTAGTGCCCGCACCAGCAGTGAGTTGTCACTACCACCCTGCTCCTGTGCCAGCCGCCGCTCAACCAGTGCAAAGTAACGGCCGCCCAACTCCTGCGCAAAGGCTGCCAGCTTCTCTGCACCAGCAGGGCCCTGAGCAGCAAACAGTTCTTGGTAGGCTGCTGCCACCTGGCAGAGGCCACCCACAAAACCACTGCCACCGCGGTCGGTGAACTCTAATACATCAGGCGCTGGAGGAGAGGGCCCCAGCTCGGACTCCAGGCTGCTGAGTTCTTCTTCCAGCCGTCCCCGAGCATGCGCCAGAAACTCCTCACACAGCTCCTCAGCCGGCTCACCTAGGGCCAGCAGCAGCTCCACGCACTCAGCCTGTTCTGGGGCACCTGAGCAGCCTTCCCTGTGGTGACAGAGATGCAGTGAGGACAGCTTCTGGGCTGCTGGGGAGGAAAAAATGTGTGTGGGGGCACTTGATGTGATTGGAGAACAATGACCAGGCCCGGAAACCACACCTGAAGCGCTGCCGCAGCTGCTGGGCCAAACGGGCTGTGATGACCTGGCAGTCATCCTGGATGGCGCGGAAGGAGGGCAGGTGCTGGTACTGCTGTAGCACGGCCCTGGCACGACCCTGGTAGCGCACAGCCTGCCCATAGGCACCTAACTCCACGCACTTGGTGAGGCGCGAAGGCAGCTCAAAAAGGAACTGTAGCTTCCGCAGTAGTGCATGGACACCTAGGGGACAGGAAGGGCATGTGGGCTGCAGAGCTCAGGGTGGTTGGCTGCAGGACCTGGCCAGTAGAGAGCCTACCTGCTAGCTTGGTGATACGTTCGTGTCGGTCTTGTAGTGTGGCACTGATACGTGCGCTGAAGTTGGTGATTACTGCCATGTTGGTAGCCAGCCGGTCCATCTCGTCTTCCATCTTCCGGAAGTCATTCTTCATCTTTCTAATAGTGTCTAGAAGGGCAAGAGCAGAGAGAGGGAAATAGAAATGACTAAGGCAGGGAGGTGCAGCTCTCACTGATACCAGTGATTTGACTGAAATGGACCGGGCCCTGGCATCAGCATGTGTGGTCAAGGTTATTATGTTGGTACAACGGCCCTGCTTACCCCGTCCCTGGTGTGGAGGGAAGAGGGTGAGACTACTTAAAACTGGAGGGAAAATGTTTTTTTTTTTTAAAACCTTCTACTCGCTGTCTTGACTGACTTCATTTTGTCCAAGTTTGCTCTCCATTTTTCCTTTCCAGCTCATTTTGTTTTAGAAGTGAACTGGTCCCTGGTACCGTCAGTATCCAGCAGGCCTGAACCTATATGTGCATCAGAGCTCCAGGCCCTTAGCCTGACAGAGGTTGCTGCTTTGTCCTCTCACATATAATCCTGGAGTTACTGACTAAAACTCAAATGTGGAAGACCAGCTCTCACCCAAGGTCAGGCAAACAGAGAGTAAACTCATTTCACTTTCCTCTCTGTCTTCATTTCCTCAGGATGATGTGCTCCAAGCTACCCTTTGAGAACCCTTAGAAGTGAACCCAGGAACAGACTTCTGGTACCAATCTCTCCGTCAGACAGTATCCAGATCCCAACAACAGCCAGAAACACTTTGCACTGGCCAGAACTCCTTTTGATTCATTAGAACATAAGCTCTGCAAAGGCAGGGACCACCTGAGCGTTCACTCCTGGGACACCCAATAAACTCAGACCTCCTTCCGAAATGGCCCAGATTGTCAGTGGACTTCTAAAACATGCTGCATCTTCTGTAAAGTCCTTCCCCTTTCAGCCAGACTGAAACCTGTGTAAGAAGGCTATTTTTCCTTCCAAATGCCTCAGGGCCTGGCCCCTTAATGCTTCTGTCTCTATGTCTTGTCTCTGCAAATCTCATTTTAGAAGACTATGTCTCATCCTTCTGTTGCCAATCCTACTATGCCACGCCCACTGGCCTCTGGCCTCCTTACTATCACTGCCTGCACATCAACAATTTGAATGAGCCTCTGGCCATTCTTGACTGGTCACCTAGGTCATTGATCCCACCTATTCTTGCCTCCGGTCCACATCTCTTGACTATCACCCGACTGCCCCTCAGCCTCAAGCCCTGCCCCATTCTGTAATCCCGCCACAATCCTAACTCAAGTTGAACATTTATTTTATTCTGGTTTTTTGAGACATGGTCTCCCAGTTTAGCCCTGGCTGGCCTGCAACTTACTATTTTTTTTTCCACCAAGCTGTGACTGTTTATTAATTGACCAGATTACAAAAATATCACGGGCGACACCTTAGTTCATCCGTCTAATAAGCCTGTTCATCTGGTCTTCCCTGTTGCCAGCATCTCCACCTTCTACAAAGTGAGTTGTCTTTTTCTTCATTCCACCTTGTGGGGAAGATAATTTGAAAGGCCACAGGAAGTTATTTGCTTTGCAACTTACTATTTAGACCAAGAAAGTCTCCAATTTACTGTGATGTGCTTGTGTTTACCTCCCAAGCAAGAACTGGAATTATATTCAAGCATCACCAACTCAGTTTAACTTTTCTTTCTTTTTTGTTTTTGTTTGTTTTTGAGACAGGGTCTTATGTAGTTCTGCCCTGGAACTTACTCTGTAGACCAAACCAGCTTTGAACTCACAGAGGTTCTTCTGCCTCCCAAGTGCTGGGATTAAAGGCATGAGCCACTATGCCTGGCTTTAACTCCTATTTTTTACTTCAAAAACATGAAGAATATGGGGCTGGAGAGATGGTTCAGCAGTTAAGAGAACCTGTGGCTCTTACAAAAGTTCTGGTTTTCTACCCCCACATGGTGACGCACATGGTGTATGATGGTGTAGCACAACCATCTGTAACTCCAGTTCCAGAGTATCTGATGACCTCTTCTGGCTTCTGCTGGTACTACATGCATGTGGTACATAGACATAACACTGCACTCACTGACAGATGCATGCATGCATGCATGCAGTGCACCCACAGTATTTTTTAAATAGTAAAACCAAAGACTAAATCCAAAAACCCACAGACCTAACACTTGCAAAACAATGAAATTTTATTTTTTTCCCCAAAGAAGTTGGTTATCAATAGTGAAGGGAACTTTACATCAGCCACACAACATATGAAGGGAACTCTACATCAGCCACACAACACATGAAGGGAACTCTA
>JANHMN010000003.1:135017826-135052425 GCA_030674055.1 Rhabdomys pumilio
ACACAACACATGAAGGGAACTCTACATCAGCCACACAACACATGAAGCAAAAACATTCCTGCCGCCCCCTTCCCATACACAGAGCTTGAACCTAGGGCCTCTCTAATGCTAGGTTAGTTCTCTACCACTGTGCCACAGCCTTAGCCCTCACTTCTTACTGAGTTTATGGTTCGACAGCAAGGATGGTTATTATAAAATAAAAATGCCAGATGTAAGTTACATATGAGCAGCAGAGCTGGGAGAGGGGCTGTCCTGAGACAACCCAGCACGAGAGTATCAGCCTGACAAGTTATTGTAAACACTGGTCCCAGGTAAAGTCCCAGGCCAGTCAGGACTACATAGTATGGTACTGTCTCAAAAGACAACACAGTCAGGTGTTGGCTGTGGTGGCAGCAGAGGTGCACGCCTTTAATCTCAGAGCACTAGGGAGGAAGAAGCAGGCAGATCTCTTGAGTTTGAGGCCAGCATGGTCTACAGAGTGAGTTCCAGGACAGACAGGGCTACACAGAGAAATCCTGTCTCAAAATTTGGCTCTCCAACCATGCCCCTCAAAAAGAAAATACCATAATGAAACATATCCTTCGTATGTTAACTTACTACTTTTTAAAAAAGCAGACTTCAAGGCTGGAGAAATGGCTCAGTGGTTAAGAGCACTAACTGAACCCAGGTTCAATTCCCAGCACCACATAGCAGCTCATGACTGTAACTCCAGGATTTGACACTCTCACACAGACATATACTTAGGCAAAACACAAACACACACAAACTCGTACACACACGCGTACACACACGCGTACACACACACATACACACACACACACACAAAGGCCCTGCAGTGCAGTGGTAGACACGCCTTCAATCCTAACACTAAGTGGGCAGAGACTTGAGGCCAGCCTGGTCTACAAAGTGAGTTCCAGGAGAAACCCTGTCTCAAAAAAAAAAAAGAAAGAAAGAAAGAAAAAGAACAAAAAGAAAGAAAGAAAAAGAAAAGGAAGAAAAAGAGAGAAGAAAAATCAATTTAACACATTCAGTCATTTTCTCCTCTGACCTTTTTTCTTTTTGAGATAGCATCTCACTATGTAGCTCTGACTGGCTCAAAACTCCACCTGCCTCTGTTTTCTGAATGCTAGGGTTAAAGGCGTGCACCACCGCACTCATCCTGTCTGACGTCTTTTCTTAACTCAGTCCGTCTCACTTTTTTAGGGCTAACACTGTTGCTGGGTCACATCACTTATTTATCCATTTACACAGTTGACAGCTATTTGGATTGCTTCTACTTTTTGGCTACAAAAATTGTTTATGAAGTTCTGTGTGAACACGTTTTCAGTTTTTTGGTTTTTAAAATTTTGTGTGTGTATACATGTGAGCATATACACACAGACATGCCGAGCATGTGGATCTACACACATGTGCGGGATGTCCTCACCACACATACACACATGCAAGTCAGAGGCTGATGACAGGTGTCTTCCTCTTTTGTGTGTGTGTGTGCAGGTGTGTGTGCAAGTGGCCAGAAGCCAGAGGTACAGGCATCTGTGGGCTGCCTAGGATCTGAAATGCAGTCCTTTGATAAAGCAAACTACTGCACCATCTCCCCAGCCTTCTTTTTACAGACAGGGTTTCTCAGTGACCTGGATGTTGCCATTTCACCTCAGCTGGCTGGTTATCCAGGAAGCCCAGGGACACACCTGTTCCACCTCACAGACTGGGGTTTCAGATGTGCGCTGCTACACTATTTTCTGTTTGTTTGTTTGTTTGTTTGTTTGTTTGTTTGAGACGGGGTCTCATTACGTATCCCTGGCTGGCTAAGAACTCACTATGTAGACCATGCTGGCCTCAAACTCATGACAACCTTCCTTGCTCAGCCTCTAAAGAGCTGGGATTTAGGTGTCTGTAGCCAGTGCCAGCATATTTCTTGAGTAAATGTAAAACTCTGTAGTGTTTGCAGATTAAAAATCTCAACTCTCCTAAAATTCACTTTATGATCTTCTCCTTCCTTAGAAAAAAGTTTGCCGGGCGGTGGTGGCGCACGCCTTTAATCCCAGCACTTGGGAGGCAGAGGCAGGCAGATTTCTGAGTTTGAGGCCAGCCTGGAGTGAGTTCCAGGACAGCCAAGGCTATACAGAGAAACCCTGTCTCGAAAAAACCAAAAAAAGAAAAAAAGAAAAAGAAAAAAGTTCAAAAAAGTTCAAGCCATCTCTACTAATCAACAAATAAATGTTAAACTCTATACATATTCCAACAAATGAGAAAGTGTAATACTGGCGAAATTCCTATGGGAAATTCCTCTACACAGAAATCGCTGTCTCTTTTCATCTTGAAGCATTAACAGATGAGCACTTAACTCACTGAATCGGGTTCATGAGACAAAAGAGCAGGGAGGATGTGTTACCATGGCTGCACTGTGGTTCTGGCAGAGCAGTACGCCCTGTGAGAACACAACCCCAGATGTGAACATTCTCTATGGTCTGCCTCCTGGACATGGGGTTTAATGTCACTACACAAACGTCAAGTGCATCATCTGAAAGGCAGATAGACGGCAGTGTGAGGAGAGCTGAACTATCTAGTAGTAGGGCTGGAGAGATGGCTCAACAGCTGAGAGTGCATACTGCTCTTGTACAAGGCCTGAATTTAATACCCAGCATCCTGTTTGTAGGCTCACAACTGCCTCTAGCTCCAGCTCCAGAGGATCCATGGACATATGCCTTCACATGGCCACATCCCCCATACATATAGCTAAATGCTGCTGCTGCTGCAGCCTGTTTCCCTGCCCTGATCCTTGGCATAACTATAGCCATTTTGCTTCAGGCCTGCCAGCCATCCCATATTGCTGACATAAAAAGAAGTAGACACAGTAAATAGTTTAGCTCACACTGAGGTCAGGCTGACCATATATCGAATTCTGAGGTTTATTACTCTTCTTGGAAATCTTCTGCCGGGCGGTCGTGGCGCACGTCTTTAATCCCAGCACTTGGGAGGCAGAGGCAGGTGGATTTCTGAGTTCGAGGCTAGCCTGGTCTACAGAGTGAGTGCCAGGACAGCCAGGGCTACACAGAGAAACCCTGTCTGGGTGGGGGGGGGGGGGGAGGAAATCCTCCAGCCGTGGCCTTCAGGCAAAGCCAGGCTAGATTCCCCAACCATGGCTTTCACGAAGAGCCAAGCTAGAAAAGGCGTTAGTTTGACCATTATGTCTAAACTACTAACAAACTTTGAAAAAAGGCAGAGCACCCCACAGCCCACCTTGTATCTGCTTATGAGCTCATTATGTTTTTTCCTTATATGAACTGACCCTGGGCAGTGTACAGGTACACAGCTTTCAGCTCCCGAATCTGTGGACTGTTGCCCTAATCAATCAGTCTTGGAATGTGCATTCAATAACCACCCCTATCCGACTGAGACTGGTGTTCATGTGGTTTTGTGGGGCAACTTCTGGCCCCTAAAAACTGCTATTACTAAATCTTGGAGAATGACCTTGGCATTGGTGGTGCACGCCTTTAATCCCAGCACTAAAGAGGCAGAGGCAGGCGGATTTCTAAGTTTGAGCTAACCTGGTCTACAGAGTGAGTTCCAGGACAGTCAGGGCCATACAGAGAAACCCTGTCTCGAAAAACCAAAAATCTTGGAGAATGAGGATGCAGACAGAAAGGAAGGGAATGACAAGTCTGTTCTCAAAGCAGACTGACCAGAAACAAGTTACCACTAATAAGCATTTTTTAAAAATTTTCATTGACTGTGAGATGGCTTAGCAGTAGGTAAATGTGTCTGCCATCAAGCCTGATAACCTGAGTTCAATCCCTGGGACCCTCATGGTGGAAGGTAAGTACAGACTCCTGAAAGTTGTCTTCTGACCCACACACAGATGTTGTGGCCCCCACACATGCATGTACACAAAACCAAAGCTAAAGCTTACTGAAGGGCCTTGGTGCTTCCTAAGTGCCACAGAGAAACTCATTTCATTCCGTTCTCTTCCCAGCTCTGGTCCTTAGGACAACTCTCCCACGGGAGTCATCACTTCAGCAGCAGTGGATTAAGATTGGGACTCAGTTGTAATCTGGGGTGGGGGTGTAAGCCTGTGAGGAGTGTGTCCCAGTGGGATCACCTGTAGCTGAGATGAACTTGTTGTAGTTCTCATAGACCAGGGTCTGCATGTCGCTGTCTAGAGCCCGGATCTGCCGCACCATGTCCGTCTCACTGTCCATCAGCTGGGCCAGAGGACACTCTCTACGCAGCTAGAGAAGCAGGCAGTAAAATTCAGTGTTAGTGCTCACTCATATTCCCCTGCCTTGCTTTAGATTACTTGGCTTTTCGTGCAAGACAAACCTGATTCCACCCTTATCAGGTATTCCATATATGGAACCTTTAAGTGGCACACTTCACAGGTCACTAGATAAGATCCAATTTGGGATTTGTCAGCTTTCAAAGTCTTCCGGCTTAGTTTAAAGCCCAGCCTAGCGCCTGTCAGAACATAGCCACGCCCACTACCCCGGGTCTATCAAAACAGCATCCAGAACTCAGATCCAGTATCACCTCACCCTAACTGGCCCAGGCTTCCTTATCCTCCAGATCTGCCTCTACTGCCTAGTAAGGACTGTTCTCCTCTTATGAACTCTTGCTCTCGTCACCACATCAATCAAATTGGGAGTAATTTAAGATCGAGTATATTTGGGATCTGGACCCGCCCCACTTCACACACTCACACTCTCTCTCTCTCTCTCTCTCTCTCTCTCTCTCTCTCACACACACACACACACACACACACACACACACACACACACACACACACACACCCTCTACCTACCTTGTCCAGATAAACTTCCGGGTCGAAGTGCGCCCCATTGAGATCTGTTGGGTCTAGAGGGTCAGGACCTGCGATGTGCCCCATCGCCTCCCCCTCCGAAAGGCCGTAGTAAAGCTTCAGCATCCCGTGAGCCTTCCGCCGACGCTCTGGAGCATCCGCCTCGGAACCTTCTGGGGAGTCCCCAGGCCCGGACCCTAGGCCAGGACCCACAGAAGCCGCAGCCGCCATAGCTCCAACCTCAACACAACGGGATGAGGCAAGGGAGGGGCAGGAAAGCACTTCCGGGGACCATAAACTTGTTGAAACCAGGCAGTCCTTCAAGTGAAACGTTCCTCTGCAGCTGTAGGATATGTGAGACTAAAGTTCCGTCTTGCGCTAGTCCTTCTGGAGCGCAGGTTTCGTTGAGCTTCCGGCTCATTGAGCATCTGTGATTTTGCTGTGCTTCATGGGTGAATCGTGGCATCCCAATCCTGCATCCGCACAGGAAAGAGACTGGCGGAAGATCGAATAGGCGTCACAGGGGGTCTGCAAGGTTCAAATGTCTACTCAGTAGCCTGCAATAGGGCTTTAACGCAGTGTTTCCCAAGGCCCTGTCTCCAAGGGCCTATTCTACTTAGAGAACAGATCCTGTTGGTCTTAAGAAGTTTCTGGAATGTGATATGAGCAGTTGGGATCGTAGATAATTTGTAAGTTTTAAAGATGTAGGCATAGAGTCGAAGCTCTTAAGAGGAGTGAATGAGGTCAGATTGGTATATGCTGGGTTAAATAGAAGAAAATGAGACTTTACTAATGATACAAACGTTACGGAGGATAGTCTGGTAGGATGCTGGGCTGCCAGGAGTTTCAGCAGACCAAACACTATCATCTGTTTTTATCTGAAAACTAGGATTAAAAAAAAAATAATCTAAATGGAATAATATTTGTTTTTTTCTTTTTTTTATTTTTATTTTTATTTTTTTGGTTTTTCGAGACAGGGTTTCTCTGTGTAGCCCTGGCTGTCCTGGAACTCACTTGGTAGACCAGGATGGCCTCGAACTCAGAAATCTACCTGCCTCTGCCTCCCAAGTGCTGGGATTAAAGGTGTGCGCCACCACCGCCCGGCCATATTTGTTTTTTTCAAGATAGTTTCCCTGCTTAGCCCTGACTGTCCTGGAACTGGCCCTGTAGACCAACCTAGTGTGGACATCTGCCTGTCTCTGCCTCCCGAGTGTTGGGACTAAAGACATGTGATACCACTGTCACCAGCTCTACTGCACAGCTAAAAACAGTTCTGAATGGTATTAAAATTAACTTGCCATCTGTCCAGCCCCCAGTATTTATTATTTTTAATTATGTATATTTGTGTGTGCAGAGGCCAGGGGCCAGAAAAGTGTTGGATACCTCAGAGCTCCAACTCAAACTCCTCTCTATCTTTCTTTTCTCTCTGTTTCTTCCTCTTTGAGACAGAGTCTCACTGTGTAACTTTGGTTGACCTGAAACTATTGTAGACCAGACTGGTCTCAAACTATGAGATCTAAGCGCCTCTGCCTCCTTAGTGCTGGGACTAAAGGTCTGTGCTACCATGCCCAGAGCCCACTTCTTGACCTATCTTTTATGGCTGCTTTTGTCACAGACTAAGTGGCTTATAAAACCTAAAGCATTTATTCACTTGGTCGTGGACCAAAAAAGTTTCTTGACTTCTTATGCAGTGAGCTGTTTAGAACTGTACGTATGAGGATCTCATCCCACAAAGCTTTAAGAAAGTGAATTTGAGCTGGAGAGATGGTTTCACAGTTAAAAGCACTTGCTGCTCTTCCTAATGACCCAGGTTCAATTCCCAAGCTCACAACTGTCTAACATCCAGGGGATCCACTGTCTTTTTGGCCTCTATGGGGAGCAGTAATACATGTGCATGCAGGCAAAATACTCAGACATATAGGAAAGATTTAAAAATTTTAAAATAAAAAAGATAAACCAGGCATGGTGATGTGCACCTGCCTAGAACATTGTGGGCAGATGATGAGGTCAAGACCATCCTTATGAGTTTGAAGCAGCCTGGGCTGCTGAAGGATGTGTACTGCCCTTGCACTTTGGTCCCCAGCATCATGAGTATTTTTGGGAGACCAAAAGCTGAAGAAACAACAAAAGGGCTGGAGAGATGGCTCAGTAGTCAAGAGTGGATTCCTGAAAGTTGTCTCCTGATTATCACATATGCACTGTGGCACTGCGAACACTCACTTCACCCACACTAAAATAAATAAGGCTGGGCATGGTAGCACAATCCTTTGATCCAGGCAGGTAAATCTCTGTGAGTTCGAGGCCAGCCTGGTCTACAAAAATGAGTTTGGGGTAACAAGGGCTGCCTAGTGAGTCCTTGTCTCAAACAAAACCAACCCTGGGCTAATTAGAACTAATTAAATGTGATCATCTTTTAAAACCCTGTTTATCTTTCATGCTATAAAAATACAAGGGCCTTGGGAGGATACGAACCAGCACTGCACAGAGACAAGGAAGGAAAAGCACAAGACCCAGGTGACAGGAAGCACCAACACCACAGACCTCAGACAAGGCTGACTGCCCCATCAGAGGGAAGACTACATTTTGCTGTTTCTGATTTCCTATGATGTCTGGTGGCCAAAACTGAGAGGGGGAAGGCAGATTTGCTGGGTTTGGGGGAATTAATCTGTAGTCATCCCAGAATACTATCTAAAGAAAAGGGCAATTTAGATTCATTTCCTGTCTCTGCTCACTGAATTTTGTGGTAACAAGTCAAGTTAACTCTAGTGATTCAACTAGAGTCTAGGATGTGGCCAAAGCCTTCCTTTGCTTGGAAACCCTCAGCTATTCATCTAGGCCCTAATCATCTGCCTAAACCTTGCTTGTGGAGCCGGGACATACCCCGCTACCTTTCTGAGCCTGGCCTGTTCCCTGTACAATGTCCCTGAGGAAATACTGAGCTGCCCACAAAGTGCAGAGGATGCAATGCTGTCCCTTCCGTATACCACGAACTCCTGCGACTCAGCACATTTTGCCCACCCCTCCACAATGGAACATCCTCAATACCCAGACACATTCTATTTGTTGGAATCAGGCTACATTCTAGAACCTTGCCCTCTCCAATGCCTTCCTCACTTTGGAATACACTGCTGTTTCCAACAGAACACCCTAGCATGGCAGGATTTTGCTGGCCCTGGACAGTGACCACTTGCTCCAGTTCCTGGGTCTGACTTGAGAGCAGGCTGTAACAGGATGCGGTGGCGGGACCGCATGGCTGTGTTATGCTTCCCTCCAGGCCTGATGCTCACTGTAGCTGCACTCATACTCCTCTTCATACACTTGGGTGTCTTTGCTAGTGATGTTCACAACTTCTGCGTCATCCACCACTACGATCGCATGAGCTTCCGTTACACGGTTGTACTGATAGTAGGTCTGGGGTGAGGCTCAAGGGCTGATGGGAGTGTTTGTTATGTTAGGGGGCCACTCTCCCATTGGATTGGTCTCCCAGTTCTCCCAGGTGATCAGCATCGGCTGGGCTGCTATGGGGTCACTCTACGCAGAGATGACCGGTGACAAGTTTCTTAGATGCTTTGCTTTGACCATCCTGAGTGAGTGGGGAGGTGTGCTACAAGGAGGGGGAGTTTTGAAACCCTGAGATATGGCAAGGAGGGGACAAAAATGTTGAGTTGATGGGCTCTCTCCTCTACCCAGTCCTCAATGGAGCCATGTTCTTCAACCGCCTGTCCCTGGAGTTTCTGGCCATCAATTACCGAGAGGAGAGACACTGAGGCCTGGGGATTGGGGACAGGACTAAGAAGGGAGATGGAAAAAGCTGCTTCAGATGTTTTAATAAAGTCTGTTGTTTTATTTGCACCTGTCTGCTCCTTTGAGGGTTGAAGTAGGATGGAGACCCAGAGGCAAGCAGGTGAAGACCAATTTGATCAAAAGGGCTACACACTTGGCCTTACAGCCTCAGCCTCCAACTGACTTGGCCCAGGGGAATCTTAGTGTCTCAGGACTGAGGGAGAGGAGTAGAGAAAAGCCCTCGAGCCTTCCCACCTTCTCTCCCTAGGACTCCAGGTCCTATGCTGGCCCAAACACGAGCAAGGGCTCAGGAAGGACCTACTCGGATGTGAGGGTTCATGAGCGGGTCCAGATTGGGATCACTGTCTGCTGCAGCCCGGCCAAGTCGAGACATGAGGGCGAGGAGGGCCAGGAAGCCCAGCAGCCCCAACAGGAGCAGCAGCCCTGCCCGCTGGAGCAGAGTCAGCGGTCGCTTCCGGGACCCAGCCCGGCTTCTAAGAGGAATGAGAGAAAAGTCAGGTCAGGCCTTGGGTCCCTGCCCTGGCACAGAGAAAAGCCTTAGTCACTACCTTTGTGGACTGGGACTGGTCACCCTGTCTCCTGTATTCGCCATCCTACTGTGTTATTATGAAGCTTTAGTTGGACACATCATCCTGGAAGCCTGAGTGTGTTAAACATGAGGGGCACTTAGAGAAATCAGGTGGAATCACAATAGGAAGGGACCTCCGAGCCCAAGACCAAACCTCCCATAGGAGGAAAGGGCAGAGTCCCTGGGGAGGACACAACACTCTAAAGCTGACTGTCAAGCCAGGGCCTCACCATGGCCCTGGTACTGAGTGCTGTTAGTCCCCAGAACAAGTTCCACTGTCATCAAACTGTCCACTGTGGGGCCTCTCCTTCCTGACATCCCACCCTTGTGTCTCTGTGTACCTGAGCAATTGGGCCAACCAGCCCAGAGCAGGCCGGCGGCGGTATTTGTCATCATCACAATCTCCATGAATGCCTGCTGTCCGGTTATCATCGCGTGTGTCATATACTTTCCTTGGGGCTGTAGAGATAGAGACACCAGCATCAACATGCTCAGACAAACTGATGCTGTAGCATGGGTGGAGGTGGTATCAAAGATCTCCTGCCCTCCCAACCTAACAAGGTACCTTAAGGAACTGTGGGAGGCAATATCTGAACTTGGAGTTCGGAAGAGCCATTCCACATGGTGCTCCTGAGCTCACTCCACCCAAATCACCCACTGTTTTCTATTCTCTGACTGGGAAAATTCCCCAGCTCACCGTGTGTCAGGGCTTCAGTACTTCCCATGTGTATGACCGTGTGCTGCTCGGGACGGCTTGGGGAAGGAGGAGGGTGGGGAGCCTGGCTGTAGAGAGCTGGAGCAGCTGGAGAGCTGTCTCTCTCCTCTTGCACAGGGTTAGTGGTGGCTATGGAAAGAGAGAACTCTCAGTGGAGCAGGGAGGCAAGGTTCAGACAGTAGATGGAGGCTACCACTTACCATTAAAGCTGGACCAGTCAGAGAAGTCTGAGGAATTGAGGGGCTCGGGCTCTGGGCTTATCACCTCATCGATCTGCAGAAAGGAATCTCAATCAGTAGCCTTCCCACTCCTGCTGCTAACCCATCTGATCTGCTTCAGGAGGCCAGCACAAACAGATGTTAGACGGACAGAGAGACTCTCACCAGAGGGAGGCCCAGTCCTGCCCGGGCCCAGTTGACTGTAGCTAGCTTTTCTCTCAGTGCTGAAGCGACTGGGCCAGCAAGGTTGGCTGGGGGGAAGATGGGGCCGTTACAGCTGGGGCACTGGTAGCCTGCAGGCGCTGTGTTTCGTGGTAGCTGGGCAGCACGTTCATTGATACAGGCCCAGTGAAAGAGATCTTAGGACCCATGAAACAAGAAAGGACAGACATAAGAGAGGCAATTCTTTGAGCTCTTATCCTTGGCCTAGCAGTCCCATACCCTAGAGGCCCAGCTCACTGCAGGAATAAATTTTGGACATGTGTGTGGATGCCCAGGGCTATTCCTTTTCTTCTCACTCCAGGTCCCTAATGCCACTGAACCGAATAAAGGTAGAGTCTACCAGCTTGGCCAGCCCAGAAGAACTGGGAAAGGAGAAAATACCTTCTACCCTTTCGAGAGTCTTCTCTGGCCTAAAATCATCATAGTCCTTGGGCTAATGACTACACAATAGTTTTGGCTGGGTGTGGTGGCAGCGCCTATAATAACTCTAGCACTCGGGAGGTGAAGGTAGGAGTATTAAGATTTCAAGGTCAGCCCCATGAAATCTCAGTCTCAAAAAAAAAAAAAGAGAGAGGTGGCTCAGTGGTTAAGAGCACTGACTGCTCTGCCAGAGGTCCTGAGTTCAATTCCCAAACCACATGGTGGCTCACAGCCATCTGTAATGTTATTCGATGCTCTCTTCTAGTATGTGTCTGAAGACACCTGCAGTGTACTCATATAAATAAAAATAAATAAATAAATAATAAAAAACTACATACAAGAACACTTTCAGAAAAGCTTCCCAGACAGATACATGCAGATATCCGGAGGCACAAATACACATGTACTTATAAATACACAAGCAAACTCAAGAGCCATTCCCTCAATGTACACTAGTACAATGTACACATCTGCACACTCATGTCCCCTAACACTCAACCCCCCACCTCCATGTCATGAATTCCACGGGATATGCGCTCATATATACTCACTACCCAGCTACTCACCCACAAGTACTAATCAAGGTATGCATTCGTATGAGTGGACACGGAATTTCACATAAAGAAATACAGGTGAAACTGCTCCTTTTGGACCAGCACCTTGGAAAACGTAAGCTGAGGCTTTTATATTAGGCTGTCTACTGACTCCTAGCTTAAGGTAATGGCAGCTTCTTCTCCGTTCAGTCTTAGAGTAAGAAACGTTCCCTAAAACGGATCTTGCTCATGGCCACTGCTCACAGTCATATCTAGCTCTCCAAGACTAGCAGAGCCGGAAGGGGCTTTAACTTTTAGGGAAGATTCCAAGGCCTAAGAAGGGAAAAGAATCAGGATCTGAGGCTCTGCCCTCCAGACTCAAGGGGCTGTCTTGCTGCTTGAAGGGTGCTATCAAACCAGTCTCCAAGCTGGGTTCCGGGGCTACCCTGACCCCTTCCCAGGCCTCACCATAGCAGACAAGACGGGTCGTCTCCCGACTGGCCAGGGGTGTGTTGCACAGGCGGCAATTGGGGTTGTAGTCACTATCTTGTAGCCACTGCAAGTAGGACTGCACGATGCACTGGAGTGGGAGAGAAATGTCATAACTGGTGCCCCAGGCTCCACGATGAGCATACCATTCCAAGGCCTAACTGCCTTGTTTCTCTCATCAGACTAATCATTTCATCTGTTCAGTCAATGAACATTTACTGAGCAGTTACTGAAGGCATAGCAGAGAGCATTATACACCAAGTTCTTGCCCTGTGGAGCTTACAGTCTAGCATAGGGATTAGGAAGTAGCCAATCTTGTCTGCCCACCCACCCTACTCAGCCACTGCTATAAACGCCCCACCTTGGCGTGATTGGCTACCAGGCAGTGCTCGCAGACGTTAACCCGGTGTTCGAAGCAGAACAGGTTCGTCACCTTCCTCTTGGGGCACTTGCAAAGTCCCATGACCGATTCTAGGGAGAGGAAATCAGTTAGCAGGAAGCCAGGTTCTGGTGGCTGCCACTTTGTTCTCGCCAACGCAGTTCGTTTCTTCTTTTAAATCTCCCAGTCCCATTCCACACCAAATTACAGCATACTGCCTCAGCAAGGGAAAAGCCATGTCCCCTGTACATATAGTACCACAAACGACCAATCCCTCATTCCATCAAGACGCAAGCCTTAGCCAGATCTCTTCACAACTCCAATACCACCAGCCCCGCCCCCAAGACCCCACCCCCTCTTGACCCGCCCCCAGCTGGCAGACCACATTCTGGATGTCAGCGAACCTCAGCGATGCCGGTCGGGACGGGTGCGTACAGTAATGGAAAGCGCCAAAGGCCAGGGACTGCGCTCGCCAACTCCGATAGTTGCAGCTCCGCTCCCTTCGGATCCGGCCTGATTATCCCTCCGCTGCCACGTCTCTTCCGGGTGCGGCGCACACTGATGACGCCACAGCGCCGCCAGGACACGCCTCTGCTTTACGCTAGTCGTAAAACCTGTAGCGACAAAGGATTACACGGGTCGGCCTCCTGCCTTGCGTCACTTCCACTTTTTCAATCACCAGGCGGGTAATTTGAACGTTTGAGGACACAAACTTCCCAGTTGGCGCGAGCCTTAGTAGGCGACCGTGGCGGATCCTGAGCTCGGCCGTAGACATGTCGGAGCGACGGACACGATCCGGAGGGGCCGCCCAGCGGTCTGGTGAGCGAAGGGAGCGCGGGAGCAGTGGGGCTGGGTTGTTTGGGGAACAAAACTTGGCTCCCGGTGAAAGACGCCCCAAATGGGTAGATGGAAAACGACTTTTGCTTTTCCGAACTCATTCAAGCATCTTGTTTCGTTTGGTTGTTGTCTTTTTTTCGAACAAAGTTTTGCTCATCATTAAACATCTTTTCCTTTCTAGGGCCCAGGACTCCACTTTCTAAGCCTTCGAAGTCGTCCAAGCGGAAATCTGGCTCAGATCTCCCGAACACGTTCCCTGATATCTGGCCGAGGGTGAGTTTAGTTCCTCAGGTTGTTGGGTTGGTTCTTGTGCGTTGTGTATTCAGATGCTAATTTCTATGCCCCGCTGTCTGTAGTCTGGCTAACAAGGTCAAGGTCTCACTGTTTTCTGTCATCTGATTGGTTGATAAAGAGCTTATCAGCCTGGGTAGGAAGGACAAGAGGCGGGGACATCTGAGCCCAGTGAGGAATCCCAAAGAGACCAGAGAGAGAGAGAAAAAAAAGTGGAAGATGGGGAGGCAGGGAAGGACCAGATGGCTTCAGCATGAGGTTGAGAGGAGAGAGCAGTCATGAGGACACACATGGACAAGAGTGAGTCAGGGCAAAACTCAGATGCAGGTAGAGGACCATGTGGTTGGGAGATAGGAAGGCTGAGAGGGTTAGAGTAGCTCAGAACCTGCCCAGCATAATGCCAGCATCTTTTAATAATTCCCCTGTGTAGAGCGGGTAGAGGAGGAAGAGATGCTCTGCTTTATCTGGGAACAAAGGGGTCAAAGAACCCCCACCCAGTGCTTCCACAGATGGTGCCCAACATGGAGCTAGAACTTACACAAAATAAAAACTTAGAACCAGGCTTAGAGCCCGAAAAGGCTTGGGTAGAAAGTGAGGAAAGCTTTTCTTAATTAGCAAGCTCCCCTCCCCCCAGATTACTTTTACACTGACCTAGAGGGCTTTGGATTAATGTAAAGCTCGTGGATAATATTTTTATTTTTTAGACAACTCCAGCAGCTCCAGCCAGAAAGGCCATCGTCTTGAAGAAGATCGTAGCTCATGCAGTAGAGGTGAGGGGCTGAGGGAGGATTTGGGAGTGAGATGTCAAAACTGGGCTTAGCCATTGATTGATCGACTGATGTTATCCCTGCAGGTCCCAGATGTCCACACACTTCGCAGGAGTCCTAGGGTGAGTTCAGTTCCATCTGTTTGTTTTTGTGTGTGTGTGTGTAGGATTTTATTCGTTCGCCTTTCACCTTAGCGAGTAGGCTAAACGCTAAACACTAATGCTAAACACTCACTTCTACCCAGGCAGTGACTTCAGGCTTATCAGTTAGGGCTCACTGTGTAACACTGTTTTCTGAACTGGAGGTTACCACAGACTGCACTGTCCTCAGATTCACAGAGATCTACCTGGATTAGTCTCTGAGGATAGGTTCAAATATTAGAGATGGGCATACTACCAGTACTGGCTATAATTAAATTATATGATTACCATTCTTGTTTCCTGCCTGCCTGTGTCAATTAATTCTTAGTTCTTTATGCTCTGAGCATTTTCACTCTTTTTCTTAAAAAGTTATACCGTAACCACTGGTCTTCTGTAAACTGTTTTGCCTCCAGGTGGTTGTGGTACATGCCTTTGATTCCAAAACTTGGGAGGCAGAGGCAGGCAGATCTCTGAGTTTGAGGCCAGTCTGATCTACAGAGGGATTCTAGGACAGCCAGGGCTACGGGGGTGTGGGGAGGGTGGTGGTGGTGGTGGTGGTGGTGGTGGTGGTGGTGGTGGTGGTGGTGGTGTGGAACTATCTCAAAAACCAAAACTAAAAGTTTGTTTTGTTCTTAGCATTTATATATGGTTGTAGAATGCATTGTTTAGGGGCTAGAAAGACTGCTCTGGTAAGAGCAGGTTTCGGTTACATCAGATAGATCCTCAACACCTATCCTTCAGTTTTAGAGTATCCGATGCCTTCTTCTTGCCTGCATGAACACATGCATACACAATGTGAAAGATGCTGGGTGGTGATGCACACCTTTAACCCCAGCACTCAGAAGGCAGACAGATCTCTGTGTTATAGGCTAGCCTGGTCTACAGAGTGAGTTTCTCAATCTCCCAAGTGCTGAAATTACAGGTGAACACCCTGTGATATTTTGTTCTTTGAACAGGGCTGTGTTGCTCTAGCTGGCTTTGGTACTCTGAGTACCATATGCTGGCCTTGTGCTCAAGGTTACCTTCCTTCCTCTGTCTCAGTGCGCTGGGGAGGCAAAGTGCCCAGTTTGGCTTGTTATTCTGATGTGTGTGGTGCTGGAGATCAATCCCAGGACATGATCCTAGGTCTGTACTAAGCAGGTACCCTGCTAGTGAGATAATCCCAGCCATCCTTTTTTTTTGGGGGGGGGGGGTTTCGAGACAATGTTTTTCTAGGTAACAACCCTGCCCTAGAACTTGCTTTGTAGACCAAGCAGGCCTCAAGCTCAGAGATTCGCTCCCCCCAGCCCTGTCTTCCTAATGCTAGGATTAAAGGCATCCATCACCACCCCTAGCTTCCCAACCAGCTTTTAACCAAAGTACTGACATAGTAAAGCTGTAGCACTATAGAGAGATTTTTCTGTGAATGGTTTCACTGGAATCCTAGGAGCAAGGGGAGAGTTAGATGGTGAGGACCCGAGTAAGATCATGGTGGGATGAGTGTCCTATCACATCTCCTAGGGGTCTTCCTGATCACCCCATTGGCACCACTGACACATTTCTCTGCACTGTCTTTATCAACATCTAGTGTGGTACTTATTTACATGTTTGATGTCTTTCCCCTCTAAATATAACCTTCAGAACAGGAACTTATGCATTCAAGGGCAGCCTGGTCTACATAGAGAGACCATGCCTCAGAAATAAAAATCTGCTGACTTAGGCTGCAGAGGATTGAAGGTCAGGGATTGCCCCTCTTCTCATTGGCGTCCCTTTGTTAAGGTTTTCCAGAGCTTATGCCCAGGAAATCTCTTGACTTTGTTTGTTTTGTTTTTTGAGACAGGGTTTCTCTGTGTAAGCCTGGCTGTCCTAGAGCTCACTCTGTAGACCAGACTGACCTTGAACTCAAGAAATCCGCCTGCCTCTGTCTCCCAAGTGCTGGGATTAAAGGCGTGTGCCACCACCGCCCTGCTTGATGACTTCTTTGTATTAAAGCACAAGTGTCCTTGAGTTTGTCCTTTTACTATTTTACTAGGTCTTGCCTCTAGAAAACTAGGTGCCAAGTTTCATGTCCATTAATTCAGTGAGCCTCCAGTATGCAGGATTCTGCTATGCATGCTGGGCACTGACAGAGTTGTGGGCCCTGATCCTCAAGAAGCTTCCCTATCTGGATGACATGACTGAATTAACCAGTCAACAGGCCAACTTGAGATAGCTAGATTGTGATAGTAGCAGTAAAAGATGGTCTAGTTTCGGATAAAAGGCTGGGCTGAGCTGAGCTGAGCTGGGTCTCAGTATGAACAGTTACCTGAGCAGGAACTATTTGAACAAAGAGTGGAGGTATGAGTAACAATATATTAGCCTCAGATACATAGACCAGGGTAAGCTTTTGCTGTTGAGAGCTTTGCTGTGGCTCCACTGGCCTTGCGCCAAAGCCCTTCCTTATGATGGCCACATACATACACATAGAAGTGGTATTGTAGTGTGCTGTGATGCCACTTGTGTTATATCTTCATCTTCAGTTTCTGAATCATTATTTCCTGACCTCAGCCACACTAGCCTCTATTGTTTCTTCACCCTAACTGAAACACCTCGTCCTCAAGGCTTTTGTATCTCCTCTTCCAACCCACTACCTAGAACACAGTTACTCCAGATGGCCACACAACTCTGCTCTCAACACACCCCTAAGTTTTGTTCTGCAGCCTTGGCTGGCCTGCAACTCAGAGATCTGCCTGCCTGCTTGCCTCTGCATCCCAAGTGCTGGAATAAAGACATGTGCATGTGACACCACCACTGTCATCATCTAGCTTGTTCTGTTCTCTCTCTCTCTCTCTCTCTGTTTTCCTCATTGTGTTCCTATTGCTATACTGGGAGCACTGAAGCGCTGTGGCTTTTCCTTGATGTATTCACAGTACCCAAAACAGTCCCTGTATAGGACAGGTCACCAATAGATAATTGACCAAATGAACATTTTTGAAAAATCTTTAGCGGTTATGTAGCAGATGGCCCATAAAGGGTGAGCCTGGCAGAGCAGTGGTGGCGCACGCCTTTAATCTCAGTGCTTGGGAGGCAGAGGCAGACTCTGAGTTCAAGGACAGTCAGGGCTACAGAGAGAAACCCTGTCTTGAAAAAAAATGGGGTGGGGGGTCGGGGTAGGGAGTGAGCCTGGATGCAGGCAAAGTAATTCAGAGGCCATGAAGCCAGTCTAGATATACTGAGATTTTACATCAGCTGAAGAGTGGTGACTATACACCAGGGTCCGCCTGGTGGCAGCAGCAGCAGCTAGGATCTCGTCACAAGTGCAGCTCCTCAGGAGCACTGGGACCCGGGGCTTGTGTGCTGTGGGCCTGTGTTCACGGCTCCCTTGGTTGCTTTAAGTCTCATGGACTGGGGGTGGAGCTTTAAAGCACAGTGTTTGCTGAACTTGGACAAGGTCCTGGGCTCCATCCCTACACCGTGAAGTACAAAGAAACGGTAGAAATCGTGTGTCCTATAGGCAGTCTTTCCATCCTGAGTCCCCTAGCTGACAAGACTTCTCTCCTGTCCTGATACAGATCTCCTTTATCTTGGAAAAAGAAAACCACCCTCCGCTCAAGGTACCCACTAAAGAGGACCTCTTCAAGACTTGTACTGTCCCTGGTACTCCCTCTAGTACCCCTGTGCTGTACACTCAGAACGCTGACTCAAACTCTGGAGAGGTGGAGCTGGACACCAGAGACTTGGAAATGTCTCAGAAAGTCAGGCGGTCATACAGTCGGCTGCAGAGCCATGGATGTGCCCCAACCTCCACCCCTGGCCGCAGATCCTATTTTGGCTTTGAGGGACCTGAAGACTTGCCTGGAGTTTCACCTGTCGTGTGTTCAAAGTTAATCGAAACCCCAAAGGTACCTGTGAAACACTTGGTTCCAGATAGAACGCTTCCTGGAATCTCACCCCCAGTTGTGAAAGAGAAACGAAAGAAGAAGGTTCCTGAGATACCGGTGAGTCAACAAGCAGGGGGTGTACGGGGCCAGACAGTTCTGGCCCTTGAGGGAAGGCAATGCCTAAGGGTATGGGTAGAGTGCTCTGGCCAACATAACTGCTCTTCCCTTCCCACTCATGTGCCCCATTTCTTTCCACCAGAAATCAGAGCTGGATAAGTGGGCTATGGCCATGAATGCTGAATTTGAAGCTGCTGAGCAGTTTGATCTTCTGATTGAATGAGATGAGCTGGGGTGCCAGTCACTGGATGGGATGAGCTGGGGTGCCAGTCATTGGATGGGATGAGCTGGCTGCTTCTCCCCTCTTGCTGTATATATTGTCCTTTGAGTAGAGCAGGATATATAGAATCCTCTTCAGTTGCCTTGTTACCCACGAAGGTGTGGCTGGCCCCTTGTGTCTAGTTTCCCTGGACTTTGTACCCCGACAGTGCTGGATGAGAAGCTACTTGTGCTGTGAGCCGGAACTTTAAGAAACAGGTTTAGCCGTGGGCTGTTTTTGCTGTTGCGTCCAAGACACCGACCTAAAGAGATTTTGTGCTCTGCTTTGGAGTTTTTCGAGTTGAGAGAGCACAAGGCCGGGGAGACGGTTGATGCTTGAGAGAGGATCATGTAGACCTTGAGGCTGTGACTCCCGGATATGAAAGGAGGAGGGAGGCATAGATGTTAACACAGTGACTGATATGTGGGAACTGGTCCTTGTCTGCTCTGCCGTTGACATTGGTGAGTAAGGTGCTGCTGCTTACAGTGAAGTGGGCACACTTGACAGTGTGGGTCTCGGACGAGCCATCTAAGGTTTATACTCTGCTTGAACTCTTCTCGCCCACATCTGTCTCTTCAAACACAAGCTGCGTGGTCTCCGCTCTGGACATCATGTCACAACATCTCTCACGTGCCAAACAGCACTGATGGCAGCTTTGGCTGTGAGCTTAAAACTACTGAGACCATTCCCAGGGGCTTGCTAGGAACAAAAGTGGATGTATCATGGTTTCTGAGGTTTCTTCCTGTCTACTACCTCCTCTCAATTATGGTAAAAGCTGTGGTTTAAAGGCCATTGGACTTCCAACATTTACAAGTTCATGGGAATAAAGGCTGCGGCAAATGAGAACTCAAGTAAGCACCTGCTCTACCAGGATGGTTTTGGTGGAATCCCTGCAGGATTTGTCCTCACCTGTTCTGTGGACCTCGAGCTGGATCATGCTGAATTGCTACCATCACTACAGACCTGTCTGCCGTTGAGGATCTAATGCGCAGCCTAAGGGAAAGATGGCTTAATTTCAAATAAACTTTTTAGAAGTTTCTACCTGTTTGTAGACTGCTTTTTATTTATTTGGTAGAAGATAGAACCACTGCTATGAAGCCCTAGATGCCATGTGTTTGGGCTATATTACCTATACACGCTGCCAGCCTGGCCTCCTTCCAATGACTCTGGTCTCAGTTTTTCCTCCAAGCTAGGGCTTCCTCAGGAGAGAAGAGCTTGGCTCTGAGTAAAGCTGCTGAACACTCTTTCCCAGGGGAGGCATATAGAATCAACTACAGCTAGCCCATCCAATGGAGGAGCCTATGGCCTGGGTATAGTAGCCCCTCCTGGATGTTACCCAGCAGCTAGGCTTTGGCATCACTGAGAACCTGACCAAAGATATGGGACTCCTAGGTCTGTTGTGTAGCTGTGTCTAGCTCATCCTCTGGTGAAACCTAGGCCATTAACGTTTTCTCTAGAGCTCTTGCTGAACCTAGAATACCATCTTAGCTATTACCTCTTCCCTGGCTCTAGGGTTACAGATAACATGCTACCACATCTGGCTTCTATGTTTGTGCTGGGGATCTGAACTCAGATCCTCATGCTTGCACAGTAAGCACTTTATTCACTGAGTCATCTCTCCTTTGCCCCACCATCGTGTTGCATGCTTAAAATACATCTGCATTGTCATAATTTAAAATGACACTAGTCAGATGTAGTGGCACATACCTTTATTCCCAACACTAGGGAGGCAGAGGCAAGTGGATATCTGGGTCCCAGGACAGTCTAGTTAGTCTTCATAGTTCCAGGTCAGGCAGAGCTACATAGGGAAACCCCGTCTTATAAAACAAAAAACACCCAGACCATGGTAGTACATGCCTTTAATCCCAGCACTTGAGAGGCAGAGGCAGGCAAATTTCTGAGTTCAAGACTACACAGAGAAATTCTGTCTTGGAAAAACAATAGCTGGACACTGGTTGGAGCTTGCTCCTGTAAGAACCTGGCATTGGCCCCTCTTTAGTAGTGTTGATGTTCTTTAGAGATCAGCCAGCCCATTCACAGGTATGATTATGACAGTACTGAAGGAAGGGAGAACAGGTAGCAGGTAGCTTCAGGCTGTGACTTGAGATGCTTTATTTCCATCCCAATAGACAGGACACCTATGCTACACAGAGTAGGAAACAGCCTTAGAGTAAGCCAGCTACCATAGACTGGGTCTTCAGGGAGAGATGTTTGCTCAGCAGGGAAAAGTGCAGAATAAGTTGGCAGAGTGGACAGGAAACTTGTAGAAACATTGACTGATAAGCACAGGGTACTGGGGACAAATTTGCAATTATATTAAAAAGAAGCCTTGCTCTGAG
This sequence comes from Rhabdomys pumilio, assembly GCA_030674055.1. NCBI lineage: Eukaryota > Metazoa > Chordata > Mammalia > Rodentia > Muridae > Rhabdomys > Rhabdomys pumilio. The sequence goes on from JANHMN010000003.1 coordinate 135,038,559, forward strand.
CGAGAAATTATGTGAGATTGAAAACAATGTCAGTCAGCTGTGGTGGTGCATATGTGCAGTCCCTGCTCTTGTGGGGTGGAGGGAGGAGCTCCAAGCTGTGCTCCACTGTGTGATGAGTTCGAGACCAGCCTGGGCCACACCAGGCTTTCTCAAAGACAAGAACAAAGAAACCTTTTTAGTGTAAGTGCACCCCTGCCCTTGCTGTATGTTTGAGATGTGTTTATGTGCCAGGAAATCCTTCTGGGGCTGGAGCTCAGAGTAGAGTGCCTAATCAAAGGCCAAAACACATGAGCCTTTGGGTTTTGTTTCCAGTACCATATACATGAAATGATTCAATATCTGAAACTGAAATGCCCTGTCTGTCTGCCTACCTGCCTGCCTTCATTTCTTTCTGTTTTTCGAGACAAGGTTTCTGTGTACCCCTGGCTGCCCTGGAACTCAACTCAGTAGACCAGGCTGGCCTTGAACTCAGAGATCTACCTGTCTCCACCTCCTGCGTGTTAATGGGATCAAAGGTGTGCGCCACCACCTTGCAAATGTCCTGTATTTCATCTGGTGATTTTTACCAACATTTCAGGTGAGCAGAATTTTGTCAGGTACTTCCCATCAAAAAAGCAAAACCAAAATACAACCATCCAGAAAAACCCACCAGAGGTGGGAGAAAGGAGGAAGGGGTGACAATATTTGAGGGAACCCTGTATGAGTGGGAGTCACCTTCATTTGCAGTGTCAGGTGGGCACTGAGGAACAGGGCAAAGATGCTGCCTGAGTCCTTTTGTTTCGTATGTTTGTTTTCTGTTTTTCCAGATAGGGTTTCATGTAACCCAAGCTGGCCTTTATGCTGTTATTCACCCTTAAATGGCCTTAAATTCTTTATTCTCCTGCTTCCACTTCTAAGACTACAGCTGTGTCTAAAATACTCACTTTTGAATATTTTAATATTCAAATATAATTGAATTTATACCCTGGTTGTAGACTCTGGAGATGACTCAAGGTGTAAAAACTTCAACTGATCAAGCCTAACAACCCCAAATTTGTTCCTTGAAGTCAATAGTGGAAGAAAAGAACCGATTCCTGAAAATTTGTCTTCTGATCTCCACACATGGGCCATACACACATGCACCTGCACTCGCTCACAGTGGTAATAAAGATTTTTTTAAACACTGAAACCTGGGTGTATTGATTCCTTTTTTTTTTTTTTTTTCTTATGACAAAACAGGTCAGTAAGGAAGTGTTTATCTTGGCTCACAGTCTGAGGGTATAGTCCTTCACCCAAGGAGCAATGGCAGCAGGCCTTGAGGAATCTGCTCACATAGCATTTGAGATACAGGGAGAGATGAGTGCCGGTGCTCAGTTCTCTTTCTGCTTTTCATTCTGTCCAGGACCCCAGCCCATGGAGCAGAGTATCCTCCAACAGGGGTCTTCCTCCTCAGTTAACTTACTCTAGGAACTTCTTCACAGGCATGCCAGGAAATTTGTCTCCTAGGTGACTGTAGATTGTCAAGGTGACAATATTAACCATCAACACTGGGCATCCCATATTTTACTTGCTGTGGGCCTTACCATCTGGGCTGGGCTTTGGGCTGGCAGCACTAGCTCTGGGGCCTCTGGCTTGCTGACTATTACTGGTAATGGGCTCTAGACCATTACTACTGAGACCAATTACTATCCCAAGGAAACCAAGCTTGTTAGAAAAGGCAAGCCAGTAAGATGGGGGAAGTGGGTCACCAACCAGGTCTGTGTCTCCTTCAGTCTTCCACAGGCAGGCAGAGTGCCCACTCCAAGCAGGTCTTGAAAACAGCCATGCAGCCTGCTGAGCCACAGCTAGAAGAACCTAAGGACTCCAAGGAGCCTGATATGGAGGTGACAACAAAGCCCTGGGAGCTCCCCCATCTACTGTTGACCCTAAGGCAGAAGACAAGGGAAATACAGGCTGTAGAAATTCTTCCTTGGCCTGGGTCAAGACTTGTATCCCTGATCCTTAGACTCCCTGCTATGGGGCATCTTGGGTCCATCAGTAGCTGGAGGGCCTCCTCTGGGAAACAAATCTCAATCGCTCTGTCCTTTCCACTGCTTCTTCCCCAGAAACTGAGGGGTACAGAGATCAAATCCCTGTAGAGAAGAGAGGTGGAGAGAGCAAAAAGGGAAAGGAGGGCTGGGCTCTTGGGTTGGAAGCTTCATGCTATTTCAGTCACCAAGGCACCTTCTCTGCAAAGCCATCTTCAGAGCCAACATTGGACGAGCAGCCGGAACCCACTGTCACATTCCTGTTCACACTCCTGAACACTCCTGAGCCCAAAGACGATGAGACGTAAGGCTGCCTGAATGGTGTGTCTGAGTGGGTATTGCTTGAGGGACTTGAAAGGCAACCCCCACCCAAGACCATTCAAACCTGTGCTAGGATCAAGCTTTGGGCTGAACAGCAAGAATGTCCACGTGTGACTAATGGGGCTGGGTCTCAAGCTGGGGACACACAGCTGGCCTCCAAACACTGAGGTCTGACTCTTACCTTCCCAGGGACACAGAGATACTGGAGAGTCAGTATGTGGACCAGGATGACTGGGGCCCTAGGCGGACCTCAGAAGAAATACAGCTTTTGCAGAGGGACTGCAGGAGGTGAGTTTCAGGGACAGACCAGTGGGGCAAAGTTTGCAGGACAGGTTGGTGAAGCCAGATCTAGCTCTCAGCTGAGGGCTTGGGCTGGTGCTGTGGCTCTGGGTCTCTTACTTGCCCCGAGTTCTCTGCCTGTCTTTTCTGTTGTCTTTACTCTGTCAGAAGTGTCCTACAGAATCAGGCTCTGTCCCACCCGCTAGTGACCATAGCCGTGGCTGAGTGGCAGTAGACTAGTGTATTGAGCATTCTTACCTTTAACTGTCAAAGAATTAAATGGGTAGCTGGTTCTGGAGGGGTTCTGCTCTGTGATGTCAGTCAATGGAGCTGGGGGTCTACTCCTGGCAACAGAGGTCCAGGGATGGGAGCGATTTCTCTCCTTCAGAGTTCCATGCCTTTGACCCTGGTCTGAGCAATGCCTGTTTACACTCACACGCTGCTGGCACTGAGCTCTCAGGCAGGGTTGATTCAGACTAGAAACTTTCAGAGTCCTGAACCAGGCCTTACAGAGCTCAAAGAGATGGCCAGCCTTCTGCCCTGCTCCATGGAGACTGCAGCCCAGGTGATAAGCAGTCTGCTTAAGAAGAGTTGGGTATGGGGGAGTGGCTGCAATCCCAGATCTGGAAATGGAAGCAGGAAGATCAGGGGTTTATCGTCATCCTCTCTGAGAATTCTAGGCCAGCCTGGGCTACACGAGATCTTGTTATGAACAAATGAATAAGGGTTGAGCATGTAGTTCAGTTTGTTGAGCATCTGCCTCTCAGGAAGCTACGGTTCGAATCTCAGTATTGTATAAACTAGGTGTGACTGTGTGTGTCCAAAGTCAGCAGTGGGAAGTGGAGGCAGAAGAATCAAGAGTTCAGTGTCGGGCTGGAGAGACGGTGGTGGTTAAGAGCACTGGCTGCTCTTCCATTGTTCTTGAGTTCAATTCCCAGCAACCACACGTGGTGGCTCACAAACATCTCTAAGAGGGTCTGATGCCCTCTTCTGGTACACAGGCATACATACAGATAGAGCACTCTTATACATAAAATAAATTAGATTTTTTTTTTTAAATAAAAGAGTTCAAGGCCATCCTATCCTGGTCTATATACTAAGCATGAGGCTAGCCTGGGCAACATGAGATTCTATCTCAAAATTAATTAATCACTTGAAATGTAATAAAAGGGCTGGAGAGATGGTTCAGAATTTAAGAGCACTGGTTGCTCTCCCAAAGGTCCTGAGTTCATTTCTAGCAACCAGATGGTGGCTCACAACCATCTGTAATGGGATCTGATGCCCTCTTCTGTCATGCAGGAATATGTGCAAATAGAGCACTAATACACACTAATATACATACATACATACATATGTACGTACGTACATACATACATACTTACTTTTAAAATGCAATAAAAATAAAAAAGGGGGCTAGAGATATGGCTTAGCAGTTTAGAGCGCTGGCTGCTCTTGCAGAGGATCCAAGTTCAGATCCAGTATCCACAGAGATTCACAACCATCTATAACTCTAATTCCAGGGAATCTTGACCCTCTTCTGGCTTCTGAGGGCACCAGGCACAGGAACAGACAAAATACTCATAATATAAACTAAGTAAATCTTTGTTTGCTTTTTTTTTGTTTTGTTTTGTTTTTTGTTTTTTCGAGACAGGGTTTCTCTGTGTATTCCTGGCTGTCCTGGAAGTCACTCGGTAGACCAGGCTGGCCTCGAACTCAGAAATCCGCCTGCTTCTGCCTCCCAAGTGCTGGGATTAAAGGTGTGCGCCACCACTGCCCGGCCTTTGTTTGCTTTTCAAGACAGGGTTTCTTTGTGTAGTCCTGGCTGTCCTGGAATTCAATTATGTAGCCCAGGCTAGCCTGGAATTTCCAGATAACCCCTTACTGTCTGCTGGGATTAAAGGTATGCACCACCACTGCTCAGATGGAATAATTAAATATTAAAGAAAATGCTGGTCCTGGGAGGCCATACTTTGAATCCCAGCACCAGGAGGCTGAGGCAGGCAGTTCTGTGTATTTAAGGCCAGTCTTGTCTACATAGTTCCAGGCCAGCCAGGGCTACATGATGAGACATCATCTCAGAAACAACAAAAAGGGTGGGGGAGGGGAGATGGAGAGGAAGAGAGGGAGAGCAAGAGCAGATTGGTTTTCCTGGGCTGTTAATACAGGTTATGTGGGAGGACCAGTTCCCTCTGAAGTAGTGATGTGGGAGGACTCCTATGGAGGCACCAGCCACAGAGCTAACACGGGAGGTGTGTGTATTGTAAGGGGTGACTGGGAAAAGACGGGGTTCATGGAGCTTCTCCTTTACCCTAGGCTTCAGGAATCACTGTTCGCTAACCAAAGGGAAAACCTGGCCCTTGAGGAGAAGCTAGAAAACTTGGTGAGACCTTCAGCCCAAGAGCCATGCTTTGCCTTGGCTCCTCCCTGGCCCCAGCCTTGCCCCTTTGCTCCTGAGGCTGAACTTAGTCCTGCTGGTTAGCCCCCTTCAGGTCCTGTAACCCTTTGTCCTAGCCTACCGTGTTGTACGAGGACCTGGAGGACATTGTGATCATGCCAGAGGAATCTAGGGTCACCCAGGAAACACATGAAGACTCCCAAAACAAAGCAGAGGACATTCAAAAGGAAGCAGGGGTCACCCAGGAAGAACCAGAAGACACCCAGGAGAAAACAGAAAACACCCAGGAGGAAGCAGAAAACACCCAGGAGCAAGCAGAAAACTCCCAGGAAATCCAACCTCTTGAGCAATCAAAGAGGGCTTCTGGCCTGCACTACTCCTTTGACACTCCCATACCTTTGCCAGCAACCACCTTCTTCCCAGGAGATTCTCACAGGGATGCGCCACCAGTCAGTCCCTCTTTAAGCCCCAGCAATAAAGATCCCCACTGAGTTGCAGAACCAAGCATCTATGTGCTTTGGGTGAGGTGGACGTCCAGCCTATCCAAGGAGAGCTAGGTCTCTGGACCTTCCTAACCCCTACAGTGCTGCCTTCAGAACAACCTGTCAAGGATCTATGATACATAATTATGTTCTGGGGTGGGACAGGAAGGGATCGTACTCTCATCCTTGAGGATGAAGGCTGTCATTTCAGAGTACAGACTAAGAAGGTTGGGAAGAACCTCTTTTGTAGGTCATGGGGTGGGGGGCAGGAAGATGATAGGGGTTCCCAAGGGCTTAGAGAAACATTGGGATTTGGGCTGTGACTGCTTAAGGGCTTAGTGTGTGCCCAGCCTGGGGAGCCCCACTGGGCTCCCACAATTCCTAAAGTGAGAGACATAAAATGTGTGTGTGAAGGGAAGTCAACTACTTTCTAAAGGCAGGGAGGTAACTCAATTAGTGAAGCCCTTGTCACTCAAGATGAAGTACCTGAGTTGGAATCTCCAAAATCCACATAATAGACACATAACACGACTCGCCATCATCCCAGCACTCCCAAAGAGAGATGGGAGGTGGAGACAGAAGAATCCCAGAAGCTCTCAGGCCAGCTAACCTGCCTGGCCTACGCAGTGTGAAAATAGCAAAGATACCTGTAGTGAGAATTTTTGGATGTGGTTTCTTTAAAAAAACACAGAAATAGTATAAGAATATGTTTTCATTTTAACTCAAGGTGTGGGATATGGGGCTGCTTCAGACTGTCCACAGCAGCTGACTATGATTTGCCTCGTGCTCTAGCAGGAGCATGAATTTGCCAGCTGCAGATAGTTTCTGAGATTATGTGATAACATTTGGAATTCTGGGGACTTTTCAGAGGGTATATAAATACTAGAGGGTATTGAGAGGTAGTGAGGGTGGTTGGTTGGTTGGTTGGTTGGTTGGTTGGTTGGTTGGTTGGTGTGTTGGTTGGTGTTTGTTGTGATTTGTTAAGTAATTGTGAGCATAGAAGAAACAAAAAGAAGAAATTAGATGTCCAGACAGTGAATCTCATACTTGCCCCAGGGAACTTGACTCTCCTGATCGTCAGGAAGTGGCCTAACTCCTGACTTTACTCAGGGATGGATGTCTCTCTTCACTTCTGTCCTTCTCTCTCTCCTCTCTAGTGTTAGGGAGTTGAAAGACTTTTAGAAAGGGGATGATGAAGGATGGAAGAAAGAGGAACCCAGAGAGTAGCCAAGACAGCTACAGACGCCTGTCTAAACTGACAACATGACCGCCATGGCATGGTAAAGAGAAAGCTTTTATTGAAGAGATGGGAGAGCGAGAACAGCCAGAGGCATTTGAAAGAGTCCAGAGCAGAGAGAGAAGTAAATTGCATATGGCCAGGGTATCTTTGAGAGAGGGAAACTAGCAGGGGATAGAGAAGAGGGGAATCATAGTGAAGGGAAAGGAGAGGAGGGGAGGGGAGAGGAGGGGAGGGAGAGAGGAGAGAGGAGAGAGGAGAGGAGAGGAGAGAGAGAGAGAGAGAGAGAGAGAGAGAGAGAGAGAGGAGCATATCAAATTAGCAGGGTTATAAGGAGAGTGAAAAGCAGGGTTAGGGAAGCCTGTGGTAAAAGGCAGCTGCATCCCAATCTATTTTAGGTAATAATCTCTTAATTGTATGGAGCCTGAGCTGGAATTTCTCTCTAATCCTCTAAGAAAGCTTACTGAGGACAGGAAACCCTAGAATGAATGAGGCTGGGAGTCAGGCCACCTCTGTGCCTGTTCTTGGGCCGGCACACACCATCCAGAAGGAGTTCTGTGCTTGTGGCTCCTCCTCCAAGCAGGCTTGAGTCTCCAGCCACCTGCACTGTTGTGAATCAAATCCAAGGCCCCACTGGGCTGGGCACTGGGATGCAACCCCAGCCCCTCTTGCCTCTATTCAACTTTGAAGAATCCTGGGGACTGTGCCAAGAACAGTAGGTGAGGGAACATTTGAGAGGGCACGTTTGACCCTGTCTCAGCTTAGGCTGAGCAGAACTTACACCTTTAATTCCACAGTACACCTCTTCTGAGACCCCATCTTCATCGGATGGTTGGAGGGGGCCCCAGGCATCCCCTGTGACCCAGGCAGCCCCGACCAGTGGCCCAGCGGTACAGTGAGCAGTCTTACCATTTTCCCTAAGGGAATCATGCAGTAACGAAGTTGACCGGGGAGGTTTTGGCCAACAGTTAAATGATGAACCCGCTTGTCTGTCAGACTAAGTACATCCTCCCACATTTATTAGAGACTATCATTTGTTGTATATAAAATATTTCTCAATATATACAAACTTTACCCAATTCTGGTATTAAAGTTGTTCCCACCTTCTTTGTGTCTATGTTATTCTATTTAAATGGACTCAATCTTAAGTGCAGTCCAATAGTACTGGAGACTGAATACTTAGGGGTCTGGACAAATTATAAACTGCTCATAGGCCCTTTGGACTCTTAAATTGATTGATATTAATAAGGAAGAAATTTTCCAGAAGTTCTGGGTTCAATTCCCAAGCAACCACATGGTGGCTCACAACCATCTGTAATGGGAATTCAATGCCCACCCTCTTCTGGTGTGTCTGAAGACAGCTAGAGTATTCATATAAATAAAGATTCTTTAAAAAAATAAGATTTTTTTTTTTTTAATTTAAGGGGGAAGCATATATGCCACAATGCTTGAGGAGGTCAGAGGACAAGTCTGTGGAGAGTTCTCTCTATTCACCTTTACGTGGGCTCCAGGGAACAAACTTAGGTCCTGAGGCTTGTATGGCAAGCTGAACCATCTCCCTGGAACTCACTCTGTAGACCAGGCTGGCCTCGAACTCAGAAATCCACCTGCCTCTGCCTCCCAAGTGCTGGAATTAAAGGTGTGTGCCACCACCGCCCGGCCATCTCTCTGGCCTGCAACCAATTTCTGATGTAAAAGAAATACATTTGTCTCCAATGGTGATTTCAAGCTCTTGTCAGCTTAGGAGGAGTCCAAAACACATCCTCTTCTGGGATTTCACGGTCAGCAACTACAGATTATTCCACCCCACTTTTTATGCATCAAGCTCTTTTTCTGACCATGACACCATGACATCATTTTCATAATTGTTGCTATTCGAATATCTCCGTTTCCCATTGGGTGGGAACTCAAACTCCAGAAACTCAAAATCAAACCCCTTGTGCAAATAAAAGTTACTTTCCTTGCCTAGTAAGAGACAAGATGGAACTTAGGAACAGATGACTGAAGTGGTCTGTATCTCACTTTCTCTCTTTCAAAGCAGAGTGAATATAGATTAAGGAAAGCTCTGGAAAGACCGAGGGGTTCCAGGGAAGAATACCTCACCTTAAGGACTTCCCTCAAGAGCAGACATCACTGTAACCTGACTGTCCTGTTCCCTCTGAAAGGCCTCAGGCCTGGGGACTCAGTAACGTGGCCTCTTAGGCACTACCAAGGCTGCTAGGTTGCTAGGAATCAAGTGAGTTAGAGAGCCCCCAGCTAGCTCTCAGGCACAAGAGTATAGGTGCCCCTAATCCACCTGGCCCTGTAGTCCCTACCTTCATTTTGTGCTGTTCTAAACTCAGTCCCTGTGGCCACTCATGTTGACACTGCCTGGCAGTACCAGCCTAAAAGTCTCGTTCAAACCCAAGTCCCATGGGGAAGCTGTGCTGGTTTTCCGAGGCCTCTCAGTTCACACAGGGCTGCCCCAGATTTGGTAGTCAAAAGGAGGTTTTGTGTGTTCTGAAGCACCGTGTACAGTCCTCCAGACCCCTCTGTCCTCAAGACACTGGGCTGAGTGACAAACCTTCCTGGTCCCATCTGGTGCCATCTCCTGGGAAGTGCAGAGCCAGGAGATGCTTTCCATCTGCTGAGTGAGCTTGGAGCTGCAGCCTCATCCCTGCTCTCTGTTCTAATCACAGCTGAGGTTTCTGCAGCTATGGGAACATGACTGGACAGACTTTGTCAGCAGAACAGTTGACGACAGTGCCTGCCTCAGAGGCTCCTGCTGGGTCAAAGGATTCGGTATGATATATCCTAGTAAATTATGGTTATCTGCCCTCTGCTTGACTTGAGAGGCTCAGGAGAAACAAGTTTGGTGTGTGTGTGTGTGTGTGTGTGTGTGTGTGTGTGTGTGTGTGTGTGTAGGATATGTGTGTTTGCATATCATGTGTACATGTGTCACACATATATGTGTGGGTGCTTGTGACAGGAGCAGGAGGAAGTAGGACTTACTGAGTCATACCCTTGAGTTATTAGAGGGCTGTGCTCCAGATCCCAGGGTGGAGGCTGACCTCAGATGGGGTCATGGAATGCTTGCTCTGCAGTGACACCATGAGGGCAAGACAATGGGATGAGCCAGGGCTAGGACTGGGCATCAGAGCAGTGACCTGAGAAGCAGTGATCAGCTGAGGGCTGGGCAGGGCGAAGGCTATGGGCTTAAGAGAAGAGAGGGAGCTGGCAGCATAGCTTAGAGAGTGATGGAACTTTTATAAAAAAAAAAAAAATCCTGCATTTGATTTCCAAATGAAAGAAATAAACAGACCACCAAAGGTTGTCCCTTGACTCCCATATGCTTGCCATCATATGAACACATACATCTAAATAACTGAGGGTTTTTTTGGGGGGGGGCAGTGTTGTTTGTTTGTTGTTGTTGTTGTTGTTTTGTTTTGTTTTGTTTTCGTTTTTTCGAGACAGGGTTTCTCTGTGTAGCCCTGGCTGTCCTGGAACTCACTCTGTAGACCAGGCTGGCCTTGAACTCAGAAATCTGCCTGCCTCTGCCTCCCAAGTGCTGGGATTAAAGGTGTGCGCACCCACTACCTGGCCGTGTTGTTTGGTTTTGGTTTGGTTTTTGATTGGTTGGTTGGTTTTTTGAGACCAGGGTTTCTCTGTGTAGCTCTGGCTTTCCTGGAACTGATTCTGTAAACCAGGCTGGCCTCCAACTCACAGAGATTCCCCTGCCTCTGCCTCCCGAGTGCTGAGATCAAAGGTGTATACCACCACTATCTAACCCAAATAACTAGTATTTTAAAAGCAGAGAGGAGAGGGTATAAGACCATGATCCCCAGCTAGGACAGCGTGCTGGGGGGGGGGGCTGTTTCAGGACTTGACAATGCTTAAGATGGTTTTCTGGTTATGCTCAGAGAAACCATTAGGAGTGGAAAGCACGATCCAGCTGTTGCTGAGGTCTAAACAGACATTCCCACATGTGAGGCTTGTGCCTGCTGCCCTCAGGGTCATGTGATTCCTGAACAGGCTCTGAGTGTAACCAGCATGTGTGTTTCCCACTGTTGGTACCTGAAGCAAAGAGAAGGAAGAGTCTCGGGCTGGACCAGGAGGCAGAGGAGGAAGAGGAGCTCAGTGAGGGAAAGACAGAGGGAGGGAGGGAAGGAGGGAGGGAGGGAGGAAGGGAGGGAGGGAGGGAGCTCACATGCTTTAGCTCTTGGCAATGATTTCTACCATTGTTCACAGTCTAGAATGTTCAGAGCAGGGCTTACAATGCCTGTCCAGCCAAGGTGACCCAGTGTCTACGGAAGTGTGGACACCAAATGATTCCAACAGCTAGAGCTGAGTTCTTTCTTGTTTAGAGTATTGTATACGCATCAGTGAGTGTATGTGTGCAGATGAGTGCGTGTGTCTATGTGGGTCAGAGGTCAGTATCTTTCTTTATCCTTCACCTTTATTTTAGATTTTATTTTAAGATTTACTTATGTGTATAGGTGTTTTGTCTGCATGTGGGTCTGTGCACTGTGTGCATGCTGGTGCCCACAGAGGTCAGAAGAGAGAATCAGATGTTCTGGAACTGAAGTCAGGGTGACTGGTTGAGAGCCACCATTTTGGTTCTGGGAACTGACCCTGGGTTCTCTACAAGCTCAGTCATCCCTTCAGTCACTCCATTGTATCTTTTGAGATAGGGTCTTTCACTGAATCTAGAGCTACCTGATTCAATGATATTAGCTGGCCAGCAGACCCTGAGGATTCTCTCTCCACTTTCTGAACTCTGGAGTAGGGGTTATAGACAGAGGCTACCATGCCCAGGCTTGTACTCGGTACTGGGGATAAGACTCAGGTCTTGATGCTTGCACAGAAGCACTTCACTGACTGAGCCTTCTTCCCAACACTTCTTATTTTAGGCAGGGTCTCATGGGGCTGGCCTCAAACTCACTGTTTCCTAGGCTTGTCTTGAACTTCTGATACTCCTGCTTCCACCTCCAGGGGGTTGTGATTCGAGGTGCCAGCATGCCTGGCTGGAGTTGATTTCACAGTGCTGCACATACAGATGTGGTTCACCATGTTCTGAGACACAAGCCAGACTCAAGCAAAACTGCACACTCATCCTTGTCTATGTGTTCCGCTGTGGCTTCAAATGTTCAAAGAACTGAATCTTTCCAGGGCAGGGTGTGGCTATGCTCTCAGTGTCGTTGGAACCAGCTTATCAGCTAACATTAGCAACTGTCCCCTAGTTCCTCTTTAAGGAAGGTATGTGCTCTCTAAATTGGCAATCTTCTGATAAGACCCAAGGCCCTGATAATCATCAACCCTGTGTATCTCTCCTGCTGGACTTTGCTTCTCCAGGGCCTGCCATGGAGCTGGTCCAGAGCTGAGGAAGCAAGAGTAAGAGCCTAGGAGGCATGCAAGCAGATGGACAGAGGGGTGGGTGGGATTAAGTGGGTAAGTGGAAGAAAGGAAGGGGAATGTGACTGCATGAAAGGAAGATGGATAAGCATCGGGATGGTGGAGGAGGAAGAGAAGAAGGACAATGGGAGGGACAGACAGATAAGATGAATAAGGGCAGACATGGTGGAACAGCCTCCAATTCCAGAAAAGAGGGGAGAGCCTGGCAGATGTCTGTGAGTTTGTTTCTAGACTGATCTACAGAGTTGTAGGCGAGCCCAGGCTACAGATTGAGATTTTGTCTTTGGAGAAAAAAAAAAGGATGATGGGTAAATTCCACATCTGGGGATGTTGAAACTTGCTTTGCCTGGGCAACGTGGGTTTCCTGATTTAACTTGTATAGTAGGCTCCCCCTTTAAGAGTCCCATCTCCTCCCACAAACTGGAACATCTGAGGGATAGAAACAGACAGCCCTGCCAGGCTCTCCCTCCTTTCATGCTCTGACTCTGAGTTAAACATCTCTACAATGGCGTCTTGCTTCATGAAGACAACAGCATGGTTTTGTAAAGAAGGTTTTTATTGCCACCCATTTTCTAGCAAAGAAAATGGGCTCAGAGAAGCTAAGTGAATTGTCTAACATCGCACAGCATGTCTAGCAAAATGACATCATTTGAACTAAACAATTAGCTCAGGCCAGCAAGATACCAGAGTCAGAGACTGACCAACCCCAGTGAGGACGCAGCAGGTAACCATGTTCACAGTAGGGCAGTCACAGGTCCCTGTATGCACTCAGGATCCTGACCTCCGGGCCTGATATCAGTTTTTCATGGAGACCCTGGAATGAACCATTCCCTTTGCTGACAGTGTGTTCCTGCATTGCCCTGGTTCCTTCAGAGAAGGGCAAAATGTGGTCCAGGTGTCAACTCCCTGCTGGCCCCGGTTTCCTGGCTCTTCACCATAGGGGCAAAAGAACATCACCACCCATAAGTAATGGTTAACTAGCCAGACACCTCATAAATAAGGAAGCCCAGCCAGGACTGCAGAGCAGTTTCCACAGGATGCACTGGGCAAAGATACTAGGGGTGGCCATCGGGGCTGCTGCCCTCTTGGGGCTGGGGATCATCCTGGGGCACTTTGCCATCCCCAAAGCAACTGACCCTCTGGCCTCCAGTACTTCAGACTCCCAGGACCTGGACTTGGCAATCCTTGACTCCGTAATGGGACAACTAGATGCCAGTAGGATCCGAGAGAATCTTCGGTGAGAAGAAGAGCTGCTCAAACAAACCCCTGTTAGCCAGAGGCTTTCCCTGATACACTCCACTTTCCCCTGCCCACCTTACAGAGAACTCTCCAAGGAACCACACGTGGCCACCAGCCCTCGGGATAATGCCCTGGTGCAGCAGCTGCTGGAGCGCTGGAAGGATACAGCGACTGGGCTGGACTCGGCCAAGACCTATGAGTATACGGTCCTGCTCTCCTTCCCCAGAGCAGAGCAGCCTAACAGCGTGGAAGTCGGTGAGGTCAAGTTCAGGAATGTTGGGGTGGTAAGAGCTGCTGCTGGGAGCAGTGCTGACTCTGCATTCTCACTCAGTGGGCCCCAATGGAACAGTCTTCCACTCCTTCCAACCCTTCGAGAAGAATCTGACCGGGGAGCAGGCGGGGCCAAATGTGTTGCAACCTTATGCTGCCTACGCTCCCCCTGGGACCCCAAAGGTGAGCTGGGACCCCCTACACACACACACACACACACACACACACACACACACACACACACACA